>CANTUR010000242.1:0-600000 GCA_947683625.1 Mallotus nudiflorus
TCGAGTCCGTGACATATGCAGTTTTAATAAATATTTTTATTAACAAATATTTTCATATTTTAAATTTTTTAATATTCTAATTATTTATTTGAGTAAATTGTAGTATTTGGTCATTCACGAAATTAAATTTATTTATTTTTGAAATTGTTATTAAGTGAGTTAATTTATTATTTGTGGACCTATTAAGTATTAATAATTTTATTGAAATAGTGTTTTGATTGATAAATTATGATTATTATTATTTATGTAATTGTATTAGATTAAATTAATTGTCTAATATATTTATGTCTATTGTATAGTGTTTTGATGGGAGAGTAAGTATTATTGTTGTTGTTGTTGTTGTGTTGTTCTTATTATTATTCTTAAAAATAAGGTAAATTTTATTAAATGTCACGACACCAAAATAGGGGGCCATGACCGGCGCTAGGGAATGGGAATTCTTTCGAATTCGGAACCCGTAGCAAGCCTTTAAAAATAAAAATTAAAATAAAAGCATGCAACATAAAATTAAAATAAATAAAACATTATGCAGCGGAATCAATCTCATAAATAAAATAAAATCCATCAATAGATTTAATAACACAAATTCATTTCATATATATATAATCTTTTAATACAAATTTTTGTTTCAATCCTTTAAAATACAAATCTCAAACATAGTAAAATAAACATCCCACAAACTTAAATACAACTATTGCAGTGTCTAGATTTCAAAATAAAATCAAATGAGCAGTTTACATAGTAAAGCCGGGGCAAAAGAAATCTGGCGTTAAAGGTCTGCTACTGAAGTCTGAAGATGAAGACTCTCATGAAATATAGTCAATGGAGGGGAGTCATACCTCACTGAATGATTTTATAGTGTTTTAAGGTTAATTATGTAATTTTTACTTATAAAATGAATTTCTATGAGACAAGGGTATTTTTGGTATTTTTGGAATTATTCTATGTTTGTGGACCCCGGTCGGTGGACTGTAGTTTGGAGTCCAACCGTGAGATTTTGATTGTACTCTGTGTAGTTTTTTGAAGTGTATTTCTTTGCAGGGTCAGCTCTACTCTTTTGAGTAGAGAGATATCCGTTTTACAGGGGAGGTTCTGCCGGATTTTCGGTAGAATTCTCATAAAACATGATATCGGTCGAACCCTTAATTTCGATTCTGTGTTTAATACTCTAGATCGAATTCTAGGATTTTCTATTAAGGTTTATTCTAATGTCTGTTGTTATTGCTTGTTTAGTTGCCCCCGAGACCGAGGGCTAGGGGACCAGGCCCGTCGAACCCGTCTCGTGGAGCGCACTAGGGTGAGTACTATTACTATATATATATGCTCTAGGATGCATGTTTTAGAAAAGTATGCTTTATTTTAATAAAATATGCATAAATGATTTAAGTATTACTTAGGTTATTTTTGGTATATTTTGGTATATCTTCAACTATATGCATGTTGTATAACTAAATTATTCTTAAAAATGCTTTTATGTATATTTTTGGTATATTTTAGTTTATTTTGTAATTGTATTGGAATTATTCGACGTATATATACTCGAAATATACCTGGTTTACTTTTGGTATATTTCTAGTATATATATGGTTTATGTTGATATTTTATTGAACTTCATGCATCATTAATTTTGTGAATGAATGTTTTTATATGATTAATGATGAAGGATATCAATAGAACGTGCTACCTAGTGGGCAGCACTAGGACCGAGTACGTACTGGTACGCCTTATGTATTTGGCTATACTACTAACCATTTGCGGATATGGATTGATTATGATTATTTGATGTGTGAGATGTGGTTTGGAGGTGTGATTACTGGAGCTCGATTGACCAAGTGTCTCAGGGCCCAATCACACTGGCAGTCAGACTGCTGGAGGTCGGTTGACTTAGTGTCTCGGGGCCAGTCTACTGTCTAAATGGATTAAGTGGATATATTTGGAATAAGTGAGCCTGTGCGGCTAGAGTGTTGTCTAACACTATTTTTGAGGTTGCGAGATTCTAGGGTTCTATGTGATCCTTCATAAAAGATGATTTTCAATAAAATATATATAAAATAATTTTATTGCATCTGTGTGTATTTGCCTGTATATATATTAGATATATATATATTGTTGATTGTATGCATTATCATTAGTGTGTATGTATATATATTATAGTAATTCACTCACTGAGGTCTGACTCCCCTCCGTTGACAATTTTTAAGGAGAGTCAACCTTTTCAAACCTCAGTAGCAGGCCTGTACGCCGGATTTCTTTCGCCCCGGCGTTCTTTGTGTAAACTGCTTACTGAGTCTTATTTTTATAGTCTAGACACTGCAGTAGTTATAAATTAATTTTTTTGGATTTTATGTATCTTATTTATGTGAGATATTGTATTATATTTGAAACTGGATTTGTATTAAAAGATTTATATATATGAGATGAGATTTGATTTAAATCCAGTTGGTGAAATGATATTGTAATATTTATGATTTTTATTTCTGCTGCATTTAATATTGTTATTATTATTGCATGTTTATTTTATTTTTAGGCTTGCTACGAGTTCCGATTCGAAAGAATTCCCGTTCCCTAGTGCCGGTCATGACCCCTGTTTTGGGTCGTGACACTCGTCGCCTGTTGTAGCTGTTTTCGACGTCTGGAGGTTGATTTTGGCGGAGAAGCCGAAACTTTGGCCACCGTCGTTCATGACGTTTTTGGCCACCGTTTTCGACACCACGAGTCTCTTTCTTCTCCTTGAGCTCCGGTGAGTGTGATTCCAACCTTTGTTTCACTTTAAATGGTCTTGATTTGACTTAGGAAAGTTTCGATTTATTGGAATTTTTTGCTGGCCATTAGGGTTCTGAATTTTTTGAACTTCAATTTGATTGATTCATATAAAATTCCTTCACAAATGTTGTTCCCCTTAGCTTAATCTACATGTATGAATTTTTGTGGAATTTTGGAGATTATTTTGATTTTTGGGTATTTTTGAATATTTAATATTATTTTCTAATTTTCAAAAATTAATTAATTAAATTATGAAATTTTGTTTTATGATAATTATAGGTGTTGAAATGAATTATAGGAATTTATTTGTAATTTTTTATGAATTTCTATGTATTTATTTTGACTTATTTAAGTTTGTGTAATTTTGGGAAAATTAGGTTAATTATGTTTTTAATTGAAATTTATTGGTTAATTGAGTTCAATTATTGATATTATTGATAAATATGTTGAGAAAATAATTTTGGATAATTATACTATTTTTGGTGAATTTTTGAAGTAATTATAGTATATTTATATATATATGGTATTTTGGTAATTTTACCCTAAATTGGCAAAAAATGTAATTTAATTGGTATAAATAGTTATTTAAGGTATAAAAAATGATTTCTACAAATTATTTAGTATTTTTAACTAATTAAAACTATTTTTCGTGAATTATTTTTAATTACATATATATATACGATTTTACTAATAAAATGAGTTTTTTATCGGTTTTTTCAGTGTTTTAAAGGTTAATTATGTAATTTCTACTTATAAAAATGAATTTCTATGATATAAGGGTATTTTTGATATTTCTGAAATTATTCTGTGATTGTGGACCCTGGTCGGTAGACTGTAGTTTGGAGTCCGACCGAGGGGTTGTTGTTGAGTGTTTTTTCGAAGTGTGTTTCTTTGCAGGGTCACGCTACTCTTTGAGTAGAGAGATGTCCTTTTACAGGGGAGGTTCTGTCGAATTTTTGATAGAATTCTCGTAAAATGTGATGTTCGGTTCGAACCCTACTTCTGTTTCTGTATTTAATATTCTAGATCGAGTTCTAGGATTTCTGTTAGGTTTATTCTGATTTCTGTCGTTATTGTTTGTTTAGTTGCGTCGAGACCGAGGCCTAGTGGACCAGGCCGTGGGACCCATCTCGTGGAGCGCACTAAGTGTGAGTTACTATATTATATATATGTTTAGGGTGCATGATTAAGAAAAATATGTTTTATTTTGATTATTTATGCATGAATAATTCAATTATTACCTAAGTTTATTTTAAGTTTATTTTGGTTTATTTCCTATAAATTTGAATTATATGCATGTTTTTGTAATAAATTATATTTAAAATGATTTTTAAATATATTTCTAGCTTAATTTATAATTTAATTGGATTTATTTGATGTATATATACTCGAAATATACCTGGTTTATTTTTGGTATCTTTCCAGTATATATATGGTTTATGTTGCTATTTTATTTAAGTTCATGCATCATTTATTTATGAATGTATGTTTTATATTTATAAATGAAGGAATCGATTAGAACGTGCTACCTAGTGGGCAGCACTAGGACCGAGTACGTACCAGTACGCTTATAGCATTTAGGCTATATTACTAACCATTTGTGGATATTGATTGGATATGATTATTTGATGTGTGAGATATGGTTTGGAGGTGTGATTGTTGGAGCTCGGTTGACCAAGTGTCTCGGGGCCAATCACACTGACAATCAGACTGTTGGAGCTCGGTTGACTTAGTGTCTCGGGGCCAGTCTACTGTCTAAATGGATTAAGTGGATATATTTGGAATAAGTGAGCCTGTATGGCTAGAGTGTTGTCTAACACTGTTTGAGGTTTCGATATCATAGGGTTCTATTTAATCCTTCATAAATAATGATTTTCAATAAAATATATAAAATGATTTTATTGCATCTGTGTGTATTTGCTTGTATATATACATATTATATATACTTTTGACTGTGTGCATTGGCATTTAGTATGCATGTATATATATTATAGTAATTCACTCAGTGAGGTCTGACTCCCCTCCGTTGACTATTTTTCAGGAGAGTCATCGTCTTTAGACCTCAGTAGCAGGCTTGTACACCGGATTTCTTCCGCCCCCGACTTTTTTATGTAAACTGCTTCTCTGAGTCTTAAATTTTATTTTATCTAGGACACTGCAGTAGTCATTAAATTATTAAAGAAATGTTGTATTATATTTGAACTGGATTTGTATTAAAAGAGTTTTATATATATGAGATGAGTATTTGATTTAAATCCAGTTGGTGGAAATGTTATTGTGATATTTATGATTTTATTTCCGCTACCTTATATAATTGTTATACTATTGCATGTTTATTTTATTTTTAGGCTTGCTACGGGTTCCGGATTCGAAAGAATTCTCGTTCCTAGCGCCGATCATGGCCCCTATTTTGGGTCGTGACATTAACTCCCCTTTATTTATTTATTTTTTCAAGAGTTTGGGAGTCTTCTATTAGGCCTACTTCCCTACGCGGAGTAGTTCCTCACCGGCTATCTTACGTAGGACTATATAGTTGTATTTGTATTAGTATCTGTGTACTACAGTAGAGAAATTGTATAACTGTATACTTTAATTCGGATATATGTATTTGAGATTTATGCACTGAGATATTATTTTGTATAACTAATTATTACTATATTATGCATGATGATGGTATAGTTTATTTAAATTGAGAAAAAATCAGTTTGATAATGTTCATCCATGATTTAATTATTTCATTGTAAGATTTAAAGTAAATATTCCGCATTTTTCTTTTAAGGCTTACTACGAGTTTCGATAACTTTAAGCTTTCTCATTCCCTAGTATCAGTCACGTGCCCCTAAGTTCGAGTCGTGACATATGCAGTTTTAATAAATTTTTTATTAACAAATATTTCATATTTTAAATTTTTATTATTCTAATTATTTATTTGAGTAAATTGTAGTATTTGGTCATTCACGAAATAAATTTATTTATTTTTGAAATTGTTATTAAGTGAGTTATTTATTATTTGTGGACTAATTAAGTTATTAATAATTTTATTGAAATAGTGTTTTGATTGATAAATTATGATTATTATTATTTATGTAATTGTATTAGATTAAATTAATTGTCTAATATATTTATGTATATTGTATAGTGTTTTTGATGGGAGAGTAAGTATTATTATTGTTGTTGTTGTTGTGTTGTTGTCTTATTATTATTCTTAAAATAAGGTAAATTTTATTAAATGTCACGACCCAAAATAGGGGGCCATGACCGGCGCTAGGGAATGGGAATTCTTTCGAATTCGGAACCCGTAGCAAGCCTTTAAAAATAAAAATAAAATAAAAGCATGCAACATAAATTAAAATAAATAAAACATTATGCAGCGGAATCAAATCTCATAAATAAAATAATAATCCATCAATAGATTTAATAACACAAATTCAATTTCATATATATATAATCTTTTAATACAAATTTTTGTTTCAATCCTTTAAAATACAAATCTCAAACATATGTAAAATAAACATCCCACAAACTTAAATACAACTATTGCAGTGTCTAGATTTCAAAATAAAATCAAATGAGCAGTTTACATAGTAAAGCCGGGGCAAAAGAAATCTGGCGTAAAGGTCTGCTACTGAAGTCTGAAGATGAAGACTCTCATGAAATATAGTCAATGGAGGGGAGTCAGACCTCACTGAATGATTTTATAGTGTTTTAAGGTTAATTTATGTAATTTTTACTTATAAAATGAATTTCTATGAGACAAGGGTATTTTTGGTATTTTTGGAATTATTCTATGTTTGTGGACCCCGGTCGGTGGACCTGTAGTTTGGAGTCCAACGTGAGATTTTGATTGTACTCTGTGTAGTTTTTTGAAGTGTATTTCTTTGCAGGGTCAGCTCTACTCCTTTTGAGTAGAGATATCCGTTTTACAGGGGAGGTTCTGCCGGATTTTCGGTAGAATTCTCATAAACATGATATCCGGTCGAACCCTAATTTCGATTCTGTGTTTAATACTCTAGATCGAATTCTAGGATTTTCTATTAGGTTTATTCTAAAGTCTGTTGTTATTGCTTGTTTAGTTGCCCCGAGACCGAGGGCTAGTGGACCAGGCCCGTCGAACCCGTCTCGTGGAGCGCACTAGGGTGAGTTACTATACTATATATATATGCTCTAGGATGCATGTTTTAGAAAAGTATGCTTTATTTTTAATAAATATGCATAAATGATTTAAGTATTACTTAGGTTTATTTTTGGTATATTTTGGTATATCTTCAACTATATGCATGTTGTATAACTAATTATTCTTAAAAATGCTTTTATGTATATTTTGGTATATTTTAGTTTATTTTGTAATTGTATTGGAATTATCGACGTATATATACTCGAAAATATACCTGGTGTACTTTTGGTATATTTCTAGTATATATATGTTTATGTTGATATTTTATTGAACTTCATGCATCATTAATTTTGTGAATGAATGTTTTATATGATTAATGATGAAGGATATCATAGAACGTGCTACCTAGTGGGCAGCACTAGGACCGAGTACGTACTGGTACGCCTATAGTATTTAGGCTATACTACTAACCATTTGCGGATATTGATTGATTATGATTATTTGATGTGTGAGATGTGGTTTGGAGGTGTGATTACTGGAGCTCGATTGACCAAGTGTCTCAGGGCCAATCACACTGGCAGTCAGACTGCTGGAGGTCGGTTGACTTAGTGTCTCGGGGCCAGTCTACTGTCTAAATGGATTAAGTGGATATATTTGGAATAGTGAGCCTGTGCGGCTAGAGGTGTTGTCTAACACTATTTTTGAGGTTGCGAGATTCTAGGGTTCTATGTGATCCTTCATAAAAGATGATTTTCAATAAAATATATATAAAATAATTTTATTGCATCTGTGTGTATTTGCCTGTATATATATTAGTATATATATATTGTTGATTGTATGCATTATCATTTAGTGTGTATGTATATATATTATAGTAATTCACTCACTGAGGTCTGACTCCCCTCCGTTGACAATTTTTAAGGAGAGTCAACATTTTCAAACCTCAGTAGCAGGCCTGTACGCCCGGATTTCTTTCGCCCCGGCTTCTTTGTGTAAACTGCTTACTTGAGTCTTATTTTATAGTCTAGACACTGCAGTAGTTATAAATTAATTTTTTTGGATTTTATGTATCTTATTTATGTGAGATATTGTATTATATTTGAAACTGGATTTGTATTAAAAGATTTATATATATGAGATGAGATTTGATTTAAATCCAGTTGGTGAAATGATATTGTAATATTTATGATTTTTATTTCTGCTGCATTTAATATTGTTATTATTATTGCATGTTTATTTTATTTTTAGGCTTGCTACGAGTTCCGGATTCGAAAGAATTCCCGTTCCCTAGTGCCGGTCAATGACCCCCTGTTTTGGGTCGTGACACTCGTCGCCTGTTGTAGCTGTTTCGACGTCTGGAGGTTGATTTTGGCCGGAGAAGCCGAAACTTTGGCCACCGTCGTTCATGACGTTTTTGGCCACCGTTTTCGACACCACGAGTCTCTTTCTTCTCCTTGAGCTCCGGTGAGTGTGATTCCAACCTTTGTTTCACTTTAAATGGTCTTGATTTGCTTAGGTTTCGATTTTTTGAATTCGGCCTATTAGGGTTCTTGAATTTTTTGAACTTCAATTTGATTGATTCATATAAAATTCCTTCACAAATGTTGTTCCCCATTAGCTTAATCTACATGTATGAATTTTTGTGGAATTTTTGGAGATTATTTTGATTTTTGGTATTTTTGAATATTTTAATATTATTTTCTAATTTTCAAAAATAATTAATTAAATTATGAAATTGTGTTTTATGATAATTATAGGTGTTGAATGAATTATAGGAATTTATTTGTAATTTTTATGAATTTCTATGTATTTATTTTGAATTATTTAAGTTTATGTAATTTTGGGAAAATTAGGTTAATTATGTTTTTAATTGAAATTTATTGGTTAATTGAGTTCAATATTGATATTATTGATAAATATGTTGAGAAAATTAAATTTTGGATAATTATACTATTTTTGGTGAATTTTTGAAGTAATTATAGTATATTTATATATATATGGGTATTTTGGTAATTCTTACCCTAAATTGGCAAAAATGTAATTTAATTGGTATAAATAGTTATTTAAGGTATAAAAATGATTTCTACAAATTATTTAGTATTTTTAACTAATTAAAACTATTTTTCGTGAATTATTTTTAATTACATATATAATATACGATTTTACTAATAAAATGAGTTTTTATCGGTTTTTTCAGTGTTTTAAGGTTAATTATGTAATTTCTACTTATAAAATGAATTTCTATGATATAAGGGTATTTTTGATATTCTGAAATTATTCTGTGATTGTGGACCCTGGTCGGCTAGACTGTAGTTTGGAGTCCGACCGAGGGGTTGTTGTTGAGTGTTTTTCGAAGTGTGTTTCTTTGCAGGGTCAGCTCTACTCTTTGAGTAGAGAGATGTCCGTTTTACAGGGAGGTTCTGTCGAATTTTTGATAGAATTCTCGTAAAATGTGATGTTCGGTCGAACCTACTTCTGTTTTCTGTATTTAATATTCTAGATCGAGTTCTAGGATTTTCTGTTAGGTTTATTCTGATTTCTGTCGTTATTGTTTGTTTAGTTGCGTCGAGACCGAGGCCTAGTGGACCAGGCCCGTGGGACCCATCTCGTGGAGCGCACTAAGTGAGAGTTACTATATTATATATATATGTTTAGGGTGCATGATTTAGAAAAATATGTTTTATTTTGATTATTTATGCATGAATAATTCAATATTACCTAAGTTTATTTTTAGTTTATTTTGGTTTATTTCCTGTATAATTTGAATTATATGCCTGTTTTGTTAATAAATTATATTTAAAATGTTTTAAATATATTTCTAGCTTAATTTATAATTTAATTGGATTTATTTGATGTATATATACTCGAAATATACCTGGTTTATTTTTGGTATATTTCCAGTATATATATGGTTTATGTTGCTATTTTATTTAAGTTCATGCATCATTTATTTATGAATGTATGTTTTATATTTATAAATGAAGGAATCGATAGAACGTGCTACCTAGTGGGCAGCACTAGGACCGAGTACGTACCAGTACGCTTATAGCATTTAGGCTATATTACTAACCATTTGTGGATATTGATTGGATATGATTATTTGATGTGTGAGATATGGTTTGGAGGTGTGATTGTTGGAGCTCGGTTGACCAAGTGTCTCGGGGCCAATCACACTGACAATCAGACTGTTGGAGCTCGGTTGACTTAGTGTCTCGGGGCCAGTCTACTGTCTAAATGGATTAAGTGGATATATTTTGGAATAAGTGAGCCTGTATGGCTAGAGTGTTGTCTAACACTGTTTGAGGTTTCGAATCATAGGGTTCTATTTAATCCTTCATAAATAATGATTTTCAATAAAATATATAAAATGATTTTATTGCATCTGTGTGTATTTGCTTGTATATATACATATTATATATACTTTTGACTGTGTGCATTGGCATTTAGTATGCATGTATATATATTATAGTAATTCACTCAGTGAGGTCTGACTCCCCTCCGTTGACTATTTTTTCAGGAGAGTCATTGTCTTTAGACCTCAGTAGCAGGCTTGTACACCGGATTTCTTCCGCCCCGACTTTTTTATGTAAACTGCTTCTCTGAGTCTTAAATTTTATTTTATCTAGACACTGCAGTAGTCATTAAATTATTAAAGAAATGTTGTATTATATTTGAACTGGATTTGTATTAAAAGAGTTTATATATATATGAGATGAGTATTTGATTTAAATCCAGTTGGTGGAAATGTTATTGTGATATTTATGATTTTTATTTCCGCTACCTTATATATTGTTATTACTATTGCATGTTTATTTTATTTTTAGGCTTGCTACGGGTTCCGGATTCGAAAGAATTCTCGTTCCCTAACGCCGATCATGGCCCCTATTTGGGTCGTGACATTAACTCCCCTTTATATATTTATTTTTTCAAGAGTTTGGAGTCTTCTATTAGGCCTACTTCCCTACGCGGAGTAGTTCCTCACCGGCTATCTTACGTAGGACTATATAGTTGTATTTGTATTAGTATCTGTGTACTACAGTAGAGAAATTGTATAACTGTATACTTTAATTCGGATATTATGTATTTGAGATTTATGCACTGAGATATTATTTTGTATAACTAATTATTACTATATTATGCATGATGATGGTATAGTTTATTTAAATTGAGAAAAAATCAGTTTGATATGTTCATCATGATTTAATTATTTCATTGTAAGATTTTAAAGTAAAATATTCCGCATTTTTCTTTTAAGGCTTACTACGAGTTTCGATAACTTTAAGCTTTCTCATTCCCTAGTATCAGTCACGTGCCCCTAAGTTCGAGTCGTGACATATGCAATTTTAATAAATATTTTTATTAACAAATATTTTCATATTTTAAATTTTTTATTATTCTAATTATTTATTTGAGTAAATTGTAGTATTTGGTCATTCACGAAATTAAATTTATTTATTTTTGAAATTGTTATTAAGTGAGTTAATTTATTATTTGTGGACTATTAAGTTATTAATAATTTTATTGAAATAGTGTTTTGATTGATAAATTATGATTATTATTATTTATGTAATTGTATTAGATTAAATTAATTGTCTAATATATTTATGTATATTGTATAGTGTTTTGATGGGAGAGTAAGTATTATTATTGTTGTTGTTGTTGTTGTTGTTGTTCTTATTATTATTCTTAAAAATAAGGTAAATTTTATTAAATGTCACGACCCAAAATAGGGGGCCATGACCGGCGCTAGGGAATGGGAATTCTTTCGAATTCGGAACCCGTAGCAAGCCTTTAAAAATAAAAATAAAATAAAAGCATGCAACATAAATTAAAATAAATAAAACATTATGCAGCGGAATCAAATCTCATAAATAAAATAATAATCCATCAATAGATTTAATAACACAAATTCATTTCATATATATATAATCTTTTAATACAAATTTTCGTTTCAATCCTTTAAAATACAAATCTCAAACATATGTAAAATAAACATCCCACAAACTTAAATACAACTATTGCAGTGTCTAGATTTCAAAATAAAATCAAATGAGCAGTTTACATAGTAAAGCCGGGGCAAAAGAAATCTGGCGTAAAGGTCTGCTACTGAAGTCTGAAGATGAAGACTCTCATGAAATATAGTCAATGGAGGGGAGTCAGACCTCACTGAATGAATTGTTATAATATATATACATGCATAACTAAATGACAAATGCGCACATTCAATAGTATATATAATAAATATATATACAGGTAAAAACACACAGATGCATCAAAATCATTTTATATAAATACTGAAAATAATATCCGATTATGAAGGATCAAATAGAACCCTAGACAATTGCAACCTCAAACAGTGTTAGACAACACTCTAGTCATACAGGCTCACTTATTCCAAATAAAGTCACTTATTCCATTTGGACAGTAGACTGGCCCCGAGACACTAAGTCAACCGAGCTCCAACAGTCTGACTGTTAGTGTGATTGGCCCCGAGACACTTGGTCAACCGAGCTCCAGCAAACACACTCTCAATCACATCACACATCAAATAAATCAATCCAATCAATATCCACAAATAGGTTAGTAATTTAACCTACAGTCTATCATCGTACCAGTATGTACTCGGTCTTAATGCTGCCCACTAGGTAGCACGTTCTATTGATATCCTTCATTTATATATAAAGCATACATTCATAAAATAAATGATGCATGACATTAATTAAAATAACAATATAAACCATATATATACTAGAAATATACCAAAAATAAACCGAGTATATTTCGAGTATATATACGTCAAATAAATTCAATTTAATTATAAAATAAACCAGAAATAAACTATATATACTTAAATTTTTTTTTAAGTCTAATTCAATAATAAACATGCATTAAATTTAAAATATACCAAAAATATACCAAATTATACCTAAGCAATTATTAACCCATTTATGCATGTTTCATAAAATTAAACCATACATTTCTAAAACATTCAACCCTAAAATACGTATATATAAAATAATAACTCACAGTTATGCACTCCACGAGATGGGTCTAACAGGCCTGGTCCATTAGGCTTCGGTCTTGGCGCAACTAAATAAACAAATGATAATATGAAATCAGAATAAATCTAACGAAATTCTAGAGACTCGATTTAGAATATTGGACAAAGATTATGAATAGGGATTTAACCGGATGTCACATTTTACGAGAATTCTATCAAAAATTTGACAGAACCTTCCCTATAAACGGACATCTATCTACTCAAAAAGTAGACCGGTCTTGTAAGAAAACACACTTTAAAAATACACAGTCTCATAACCCCTTAGTCGGACTCCCAAACTACAATTCCACCGATCGAGGTTCACAATTCACGAAATAAACACATAATACATTAAAATGCCAGAAATACCAAAAATACCTTTTAATAATCAAAATATATCAAATTAGATATTTAAAACGCTAAAAATAATTATTTTATTGATAATTACAATAAAACCCTAAATTTAATAAAATATTATTAAAAATTGATAATTCTCATTAAATTCATAAATATTAACCAAAATTCATTTTGTAACTTCAAATTACACAATTAACCCTAGAATGTATTGAAAATCAATAAAAACTCATTTATTTACAAAAATAGTATATTATATATAATTTGAAAATAATTTTTGAAAAATAGTTTTAATTTGTTAAAAATAGTAAATAATTTGTAAAAATCATTTTTATACCTTAAATAATTATTAAAACCAATTTAACTTAATTTTTAACCAATTTAGTACCAAATTACCAAAATACCCTTAGTTATATATAATTTCACATAATACATTATAATTATGCAAAAATTCACTAAAAATAATATAATTACTCAAAAATTAATTTCTCAACATATAATTCAATAAAATCAATAATTCTACTCAATTAACCAATTAATATTAACAAAATACTTAATTAACCTAATTTTCTAAAAATCACCTAAACTAAATAAATTCATAATAATTATACAAAAATCACAAATAAATTTCTAAAATTAATTTTAACACCTATAAACACCATAAATCACAATTTCATAATTTATTTAATTAATTTAAGAAAAATAGAAAATATTAATAAAATAATAAAAAATTCACAAAAATCAAAATAATTCCCAAAAATTCCAAAAAAATTATAACATGTAGATTAAGCTAAGAGGATCAATATTTGTGAAGGAAGTTAGCTTGAATCATTAGAATAAAAGTTCAAAAAAATAAGAACTCATAAAGGCCGAAAATGAAAATTGAAAACCAAGGAAAATCTAGACCAAATCAAGTGAAACCAAGCTTGGAAATGAACTCACCAGAGCTCAAGGAGAAGATAGAGACCGGTGGCATTCAAAATGGTGGCCAGAATCACAATGATCGACGTTGGGTACAAATTTCAGTTTCTTGGCTTTTCACGACCAAAACTCGCTGGAAAAGGAGGGAGAAGGTGATAGAATGAGCTAGAGAGGGTGGTGGTTGGCTGGGAAGCACTCCAACAGTGATGGTGGAGCTTAGCAGCGGCGGTGATGGTGGTGAGGGGCGTCGAGAGCTTGGGGAATATGAGAGGGGCACGAATAATAAATTTAATGAACATTATATTTTGTTTATATATATATACTCCGACGGTGATGGTGGTGAGGGGCGTTGAGAGCTTGGGGAATACGAGAGGGGTACGAATCATAAATTTAGTGAACTTTATATTTTGTTTATATATATATATATATATATATATATATATATAAGATACATATTAATTTAATAAAAATGTATAATATATACTTAATTAAAATTACCCTAATTATTAAACATGTGTATATATATGCATGTATATGTATATATTTTAATATGACAATTAAAATCGTGCATGGATTCATGCAAATACATAAAACTGACCAATAAAATTAATAATTATTTATTTAGGTTTTAATTTTCCCAAAAATAAAATTCTTGGAAAAATTTTACGTAGAAATCTTAAAATAATTAAAAATAACTTTAATAAATAACTAACTAATTAAATAATCAAATATATATAAAAATTATTAACACTGTGTATCCCGATGTAGTTTAAAATTATTTAAAATATTTGGATATTACATTAAATATGTGATTTTTATTGAAAATAATGCTAATTAGTATGTTTAATGTAAACATTAATCTTTAGAAATGAGAGAATAAATTTTTATGAATTTATAGAAATTTTGGTTAATTTTCAGGAAATATTTAATATTATGGTAATTTTTGGAAATAAATTCGAATAATAATTCTAATTATTATTTTTAAGCTAAAATAAGTTTTTAGGTATTTTTATTATATAATTGAGCACTTTAAATAATAATTGGTTTATTAATATTATTTAATTGTAAATTGGATTTTATTATTTATTTTGGAAAATTAAACATCTTTGATGCTTTTATTATCTAAATAAATTGATTTTTGGTATTTAGTTGAATTTTTATAATTTTGGTGATTTATCAGTAATTATTATTATTTTTGGAATTATTGTTGGAATTGGTTCTCGGTTGGGCAATATTTGCAGTTCAAGGGCCCAACTCGAGGTTTGGTGATGTGGATTATTCATAAATGATTTTTTTATGTAAGATCGGCTTTACTTTTAATAGAGAGACACCCTTTTTATAGGGGAAACTCTGCCGAATTTTTGGTAAATTTCTCGTAAATGTGACAACCAGTCCAAGTCTAGTTTTGAAATTTTGTCTGAGTCATGTCTAGATCGAGTCATTCTTAGAATTTTAGAATTTTAAAATTAGGAATTGATTTCTAATAAGTATTATTATTATTATTTTCTATAGTTGTGCTGAGACCAAGACCTTTAGGACTAGGCCAGTTGGGTCACTCTCGTGGAGCGCACTCAACCTATGAGTTATCATTATATATATGCATTGCACATAAAATAAATATTTAGTGAGAGTCCATGATTTAAATAATATGAATTATTTATTTAAATGCTTATATTTATATTTTGTATATATTTGGTATATAAAAATTATATTGTTTGATGAATGGATGCTACCATGATTTTAATTATCCATTTCATTATTTTAATAATTATAAATATGATTTGGAGGATAGTTGTAGAACGTATCATCTAGTGGGCTACGCTAGGACTGTTGTGCAACAGTATGGTAGATTTTAGGTTGAGAATTTGATTATGAAATTGAATATTGAGATTAATGGTTATTGGAAAGGGTGGATATAAATCCTCAGTTGACCTAGTGCATTCAGGACCAGTTATGCCGGTAGTGAGATTGTGAATCCTCGGTTGACCTAGTGTACTCGGGGTTAGTTGACTACCTTGAGTTGGATAAATAAATATTTAGAGTTATCGATAAGTTGGTGGGCTATTAGTTATGTGACCGAGGTTGTAGACTATTTAGGGTTCTGCTTCGATCCTCCACCTAAAAATTTTTCCATATTTATTATTGCATTGAAAAAGTAATTTTTGGCATGTGTATGAAATGAATGTATATGATATTATATAGATATAAATATAATATTATATTGATGCCTGAATGTCTGTATTTTATAGTGCATGTATATATATAATAATAATTCACTCAATGAGATTTGACCCCCCCTTAGTATTTTTTGCATGACATTCTACTTCGTCAGACCTTAGTAGTAGACCCCTTCACCGGTCTTTTTCAGCCCTAGCTATTTTATGTAATTTTTATATCTAAACTATTATTTGTACTTTAGTAGCTGTAGTAGTAGTATTGAAGTGATGTCGTGTTTAGCATTGTTTTATATTAGAGATTTGTGTTTGAAGAATTATGTATGTTATATTTTAATATAAGCTATGAGAATTCCTTTAATATTATTTTAAGTTTTCAATTATTTGATATTTTTATATTATATTTTCGCATGTTTTTATTTTTAAGGCTTGCTACGGGTTTTAGATTCAAAAGAATTTCCATTCCCTAACACTGATCATAACTCCTCGATTTTGGTCGTGACAAAAATGTTGACAAAATGGGAAAATAAGAGCCTTAAAAAAATTAGATTTTGAAAGGAGAGGGGTAAATGTAATTGCTACCTAACACCAACCAACACTAACACCAGCTAACCTTTAATACTTCCAGCTAACCTTTAATACTTTCATCTCCACCCAACCTCCACCATAGCTACAAGATGATTTTCAAAACCCAATTACAAAATAGACTAGATTTTGTGTCAAAATCCAAATCGAATTCAATTTTCACTCAAAAAAAATGCAAAAACAATGATCACAAATTTGTAAAATAAAATTAAAAAATGAAAAACAATTAGGGAATGAAAGAGAGTGGAATTAGGTAGACAAGAATTTGTTGGTGATGGTTAATTTAATGCAAACTAATAGCTTGATGATAACATGAAGGCACCACCATTGCTAATTAATCATTTGTCAAAATCAATTGTTTGATGAAATTGAAAACCACAAATATCGAGTATTAATTAGAATAAAAAATCTTTGGATTTGTCGGGACACAAAGAAAACCCAGTATCAATTATTTGTCAAAACATGTCTATTATATGTAGAATTTATGGTAATGGTGGAATTGATGTAGATTGAGTAACATGCTTAGTGTTTGCTTAATTACTGGTGGCGTTATTCTCTTTATTGATTACGTTGATATTGATACATTAGAGCAATAGAGATGAATGATTTATTAATAACAACAACAACAACAATAATAATAGTGTTTGGTTGGAAAGGATTAATGGGATATATATATATATATATATATATATATATATATATATAACAACAACAACAACAATAATAGTGTTTGGTTAGAAAGGATTAATGGGATATATATATATTAATGGTTATAGTCATTTTCTATAACCAATAGCAAAATAATAGAGATATTAGCGGAAGGATGTTGAATAATTAATTTTTTTTTTAATTTATGTGATCTTAATCAGAAGAAGAAAAATTGTGGGCAAGATTAAAAGAAATTAATGATGATTAGATGGTGTGCCACTTGTATATTTTTGTATGGTATTAGGTGTTAGAAATAATGTGTGTGGTTTTAAATATTTTGTATTAATTTATATTAAGTGGTTTGTATAAATACCCCTCTTCTCTTGCATTGTAATCATCAAGCAAGCAATTCAAAAATAAAAGCTTGAGTTATAAGAGTTGTAGAAATATTTTTTTATGTTATTAAGTGTTTGAGAGAGTTTAATTAAGGTTGTTTGAGTGTTTGGTGTTTAACAAAGTGGTATTAGAGATAAATATAGGCATATAGTATACCAAATTAAAGCTCTTGGAAAGAGGAATCCAACACCATTGGAATCACCCCGATCGGAGGTTGGACATACTGCCAATCACCGTTGGAAGGTTGCTGCCAGAAACCCAATCAACTCACTGAGTTGAAACTGAGTCAACTCGAGTCTGAAACTGAGTCTGAAGCCGAGTTTGAAGCCATTTGACTAAGTCATTGATTGAGCCGTCAAGCTGTTTAACTGAGCCATTTTTAAGCCGTTGACTGAGCCGTCAAGCCATTTGACCGAGACATTTTCAAGGCATTGACTAAATAGCTGCCAGTTGACTTTCAGCAGTTGACTTTGGCCATTGATTGAAGTTGACTTTTTGACCAAAGTCCATTTTAAAGTTTTTCAGCATTCTGGATCCATTTGTGAAGTTAGATTTTGCAAATTCTTATCAGATTAAGTGATATGGCAAATAGTGTGGCATCCTTCCAAGTTCCAACACTCAACAACAATAATTACGAAAATTGGAGTATCAAAATAAAGGCTCTCCTTGGTACATATAATGTTTGGGATATCATAGAGAAAGGCTACAATGAACCATAAAATGAGGCATCATTATCCCAGTCTGAGAAAGATAGTTTAAAAGATTTAAGAAAGTAGGAAAAGAAGGCTCTCTTTCTAATCTATCAAGCCCTTGATGATAATAATTTTGAGAAAATTTCAGACATAACCTTTGCTATACAAACATGGGATAAGCTATAAACATCATATAAAGGTGAAGAAAAAGTGAAGAAGGTGCGTCTTCAAACTTTAAGAGGGGAGTTTGAATCTCCGTATATGAAAGGAGGTGAAGCCATTTTTGATTATTTTTCCAAAGTTTTGGCAGTTTCTAATCAACTAAAAAGAAATGGTGAAAAGTTAGAGGATGTGAGAATAATGAAGAAGATACTTTGCTCATTTGACCCAAAATTTCAACATATTTTTGTAACTATAAAAGAGACGAAAGACTTAGAAGAAATAAAGATTAAACAGCTTCTAGGCTCATTATAAGCCTATGAAGAGAAGCATAAGAAGCAGCAAGGAATCACTAAGCAACTCCTCTAACTGAAGCTCAAGGATGTGCATGAAAGCCAAGGCAATGAAAAAAATCAACGTGGCCGAGGCAAAGGTAAAAGTCGAGGATGAGGTGGAAGCCGTGGTCGTGGATAAGGTTGGAGGTCTTACAATAGCAGCTTCAACAACTATGAGAAAGGTGAAAGTTCTACAAGAAGTCATGAGAGAGGTAATCCAAACTCAAAGTACAATAAATCCCAAGTTCAATGCTATAATTGTAAAAAATATAGGCATTATGCATTAGAATGCAGAGCTCCTAGTAGTAAAGTTGAAGAAAAGACCAATTATGTAGAAGCAAAGATCGAAGAGAAGACAATGCTATTATCTTGCAAAACTAGCGTTGAAGATCAAGGAAGTACTTTGTACCTTGGTACTGGTGCAAGCAACCACATGTGTGGAAAAAGAAGAATGTTCATGGAACTTAATGAATCAGTGGCTGGCAATGTTTCCTTTGGAGATGATTTAGATGTATCAATAACAGGAAGAGGTAACATCCTTATTCATGCTAAAGATGGTAGTCATCAGTCAACTTCTGATGTCTATCATATGCCTAATATGACATGCAATATTTTGAGTATGGGTCAGCTCTTAGAAAAAGGCTATGATTTTTACTCAAAAGATTATTGTCTTTTTATAACAAATGGCAATGGAGATTTGATAGCCAAATAAAAATTTCTAAAAATAAGCTGTTTCCTTTGAATATTCAAAATGATGTTGCAAAGTGTTTGAAATCTTGTTACAAAGATGCATCTTGGTTATGGAATCTTTGATTTGGGCACCTCAACTTTGGAAGCTTAGAACTGTTATTGAAGAAGAGAATGGTAAGAGGGCTACCTTGCATCAATCATCCATATCAAATTTATGAAGGGTGTTTGCTTAGAAAGTAGTTGACTATGATGAGGTATTTGCTCCTATTGCACGCTTAGAGACTGTGAGACTGATTATTTCTTTAGCAGCTTAAAATAAGTGGAAGATTCACCAAATGGTTGTAAAATCTGCCTTTCTAAATGGAGTTTTTGAAGAAGAAGTCTACATTTAGCAATCCTTAGGCTATGAAGTCAAAGGACAAGAATGTAAAGTCCTAAAATTGAAAAAGGCCCTTTATGAATTGAAGCATTCTCCCAGAGCATGGAATAGCAGAATTGACAACTATCTTCAACATAATGACTTTATCAAATGTCCATATAAACATGCCCTTTATTTCAAAATCAAAGAAGGAGATGTCTTCATCGTGTGCTTGTATGTGGACAATTTGATCTTCACCAGAAACAACCTCAACATGTTCAAAGAATTCAAAAAGGAAATGACAATGGAGTTTGAGATGACAGACATTAGGCTTATGGCGTATTATCTTGGCATTGAAGTTAAACAACAAAAGGATGGAATTTTCATCTCACAAGAAGGCTACATAAAGGAAATTCTCAAAAAGTTCAAGATGGAGAATTGCAAACCGATAAGTACGCCAGTGGAATGTGGAGCTAAATTATCCAAGCATGAAGATAGAAAAAGCGTGGATCCAACGTACTTTAAAAGTTTAGTTGGAAGTTTACGCTATCTGACTTGCACAAGGCCTGATATTCTTTATGTAGTTGGATTAGAGATTACGAAGCAAGATGTGAAACTGAAATATGTGAAGTTTCAAGATCAAATTGCAGACATCTTCACCAAGCCATTGAACAAAGAAGATTTTGTCATATTGAGAAATGCACTTGGCATAATAAAACAAGTTTAAGGGGGAGTGTTGAATAATTAAACTTATTTTAATTTATGTGGTCTTAATCAAAAGAAGAAAAGTTGTGGGCATGATTAAAAGAAATTAGTGATGATTAGTTGGTGTCCCACTTGTATACCTTTATGTGGTATTAGGTGTTAGAAATAATGTGTGGTTTTAAATATTTTATATTAATTTATATTATGTGGTATGTATTAGTTTGGGGTTAGTATAAATACCCCTCTTCTCTTGCATTGTAATAATTAAGCAAGCAATTCAAAAATAAAAGCTTGAGTTATAAGAGTTGTAGAAATATTTTTTATGTTATTGAGTGTTTGAGAGAGTTTAATTAAGTTTGTTTGAGTTTTTAGTGTTTAACAAAGGGTCTAATAGTAATTTTTAAAAAATACAAGATAAAAAAAAATATAATTTTTAAATATCAGAAAGATGTAGTGTAATACAGTAAAATTGCTAACGTATATAGTAATTTCTTTTTAAAGCATTTATATAGTAATTCACCCTTAGGTTTGTGCCCTTTAGTATATTGAATAATCTATTGAGTGAATGCATATCTGTGCATTTTTATTTTTCTATTGGCTAGAATGAACAATTTTTTTTTTCTTGTAGTCAAGTTGATTTTTACTTCTTTCCATGTTTTAAGTTCATTTTTTTTAACGTACGGATGCAATATTTTCAAAGAAATTTATTCATATAAATATTTATTTTTAATTGTAGAATAGGAATTATTATAATTTTGTATTTATCTTTATTCTATAATCAATTAATGATATTTATTTTTATATTATTTGAGGCATGACTGTTAGAATGTTCATGATTATAATTTAATCTTTTATCACACATCTTTTATGAGAACAAGATAACTGTAGAAAATGAGGTTGAACACACGTCCAAAATTTTAGCAATCGTGATATTGTTTGAGTTTGGGGTCTTAGGAAACACACTACTATATTACAAAAATATAGTGTGAAGATGATGAGTCGTCATCTAGGATAATAATTAGGACATTTTGGTGGTACTTGATTTTCTAAAAAAAAGATAGCACCACAATTAGGAGATTTTGGGAACGAAATTCTAATTTCTTTTAATTTTGTATTCATTTATAATTACTTTATGAATTACTATCTCATTCTCTATTTACACACAATTTTATTAAATCCTAATTAAACATCTATCTAACCCTAAAGCCAACTAGTCATAAAACTGTATGTAAGCAATGCATTCATCACAATCTCTAGGTTAGTATAATCTATATTTATTTTAATTAAATGAGCTAAATATGTATGTTTTAATTTATAAGTGAGTCTAAAGACTAATGGACCTAATTCTTATGTAATTTTAGTTAAGTGGACCTAAGTCTATTTATTTTAATTCTAAAAATAAGTCTAAATTTATAAATTATAAAATATTAAAATTAATGGGTATAATTCTACATGTTTTAATTCTAAAATGATCTTAAATCTATAAATTATAAAAAAAATTTAAATTAAATACGCTAAGTATAAATTAATTAAAAAAATCTTTACTAAAATGCCCAAAAACTAAATTTAATAGCTAAAATACGCTACTTTTTTGTTTATTACACACGTGCACCTTTAACTTTTAACGGTAATTTAATTACAGTTGTGCACCTTTTTTTCAATTGAAGCAAAAAGAAAAAAAAAGAATAAATAAATAAATAAAATAAAGAACAGGCTGCTCTCTGTTTCTCGTTTTCTTCTTCTTCTTCTTTTTCTTCTCCTCCAAGTTTTTGCTTTTTTTTTTCTTGTTTTCTTTTTCTATCATTTTCTATTTAACTCTCTTTAGAAAGTTGATTAAGTGGGCGCCATAAACACTCTGCCACCTCTCTCAACTCGGTTAAACACTTCGGCCTGTCTCATCAACCCAAATAACCAATCTCTATCCTCTATGTTATGCATGTCCAGCAACCTTCTCATCTCTTTATCGTCAAAATTGCAACTATCTTGAAGCTCTGGCGGTGCATAGCTTATATAAGAATTTTATTCAAGTGATGGATTTGATTGAGAAGGTGATTTGTTAGGATTTGGGTTCGAAGTAGAGCTCGATTTGTTAAGAATTGAGACTTCATTTCAGGATTTCTTTTTTTTTTTTTTAATTGAAATGGGGATTTGTTGCTGAAAAAATTGGAACTTTTTAACGTTGCTCTTATCAAATGAAGGTTTGAAGCAAAAATAATTACTTGTCCCATCCATTGCAAGTTTCAATTCCTATCCAGTGTATATAAGTTTCCAGGACCTCGTATATTTCCAATAAAGGGTCTGTCCGTGTATTTCAGTCATCCCAAGTTAATCTTATAGGGCTTAGCAGACTTCTACAAACGCTTCTTTTCTTACTGAAACTGGATATTCAATTTTATTATTTCATTTCTCTCTCAAGCTTTATTATCACCTTCAAATACATCTGCTGAAGTACTACAATATTTAGAGTAGACAAATTGGCATAGTTAAAGCAAACTTTCTTCTTTTATGCCTTTTGGCTTTAATTTATTTTATTTAATCTGCATATCTATTTAATTTCTCCAATTGATCATAGTTTAGTAAAGAGTACTACTACTGTTATGGTTTTAACTTTAGTGATTTGTACCTGTATCTATTGCTCAAATTTCTCTACGAAGTATAAACTCATAAAAAAAAAGTATCCAGCAAATTCTTTGTTGTATGAATAGGGGTGGGCTCTTGGCTGCTTTGTTGCTGTATTGTTCCACCTATTGTAAAAACAGAGAATGAAAAGCATGAAATCACCATGGTCTCCTCCGGCATCGCTGCACTTCCATTGCCAAATGCAATTCTTGTTCATCAGTCTAAAGGACAGCCCCCATCAATAAATATCGACTAGGAAAATGATGTTTTTGATTTCCTAATTGATAATTCATTCCATTGCTACGAGGGGTTGTATGATATCATTCCTATTACTCATTGCGTTCTCCTCTACAAATCCAAAATCAGAAAAAATGTTACCTAATTTCTTTTGTCAGAATAATTATCAAGAATTCAACTAAAATTACCAGGAATCTAACAGCCACATGCACATAACACAAATAATCATAAACACAGTAAATGGAAATTAACCAGAAATGCTATGCATGTCTAATAACCCCAAATTTTTAAATTATTTTAATATAAATTGAGATATGTAGTGTTAATAAATTTTAAATTTTATTTTTATATTATTATTTATTTGTGATCAATATTCTTATTTTTATTATATATATATTTTCTTACGTAAAATAATTTAATTAAATTCTATTATTATTATTATTATTATTTTTATTATTTGTGTTACTATTATGCATGTGCATTATTATGTCTATTATTGTCTTTATTAATGTACATTATTTATATTATTAAATTATTTCATTAGAATTATTAATAATATTATTAATTTTTGTAAATTTTTGTATATGTGTGTGTATATATATATATATACAAATCGAAGAAGAAGAAAATGTAGAAGCTTTCTTCCTCCCACTGCAACTTGACTTTTCCCTCAACGGTGTGCCTCTTCCCCTAGCTCGCCAGACTACCTCCTCTTGCCATCTCCGCCGCCTTCTTCTTCCTCTCCGGTCACTAGTTTCAACTCAGGCAGTAGTAGCGGCAGCAAGCTTCTCCCTCGCCGTTCTTCCATTTCCGGCCACCATTTTGAGCTCCGTCGATCTCTTTCGACTCCTTGAGCTCTGGTGATCTCAAATCCAAGCTCCTTTCAAGCTCTAACCCCATCATTTGTGATTTTTCTTGATTTTTCGGTTTTGAGCTATTAGGGTTTTTATTTTTTTGGATTGATTTTCGGTTGATTTTTAAAAACTCCCTTAACAAATGTTGATCTTGGTAGCTTAAGTTATGTGAATATATATTTTTTTAATTTTTGGAATTTATTTGAATTTTGGTGAATTTTTTATTATTTTATTATTATTTATTTAATTTTCATAAATTAATTTATTTAATTATAAAATTGGTTGATTTAGTGTTATTATATATTGTTATTAATTTTAGAGTTGAGAAAATAATTTTTAGAATATTATGTAATTTTTAGTAATATTTTTAATTTATATGAATATTGGATTATTAAGTTAAATTTGTATTTTTGTTGAAATTATTGGTTAAATATATGTTTTAGATGATATTAGTATAATATATGTTGATAGAATAATTTTAATGATTTTATATAATTTTTGAGGAAATTATTTAGTATTATGTGTATTTTGAATTATTGGGTTAATTGTGAGTTTTTGTTAAAATTATAGTTAAATATTATGTTTTAAATGGTTTTAGAATTATGTAAGGTAATAAAATGATTTTTATAAATTATTTAATATTTTTAAATAATTAATACTAATTTTTGAAAATTAATTTTAAATAATATATTATTTACTAAATTGGTAATTAAATGGGTTTTTAATAACTTTTAATATATATTTAGACTATTTATGCTATTTGAAAATATAAAAGTGAATTTTTACTATTTAATATTGAATTATTGAGAAATTTGATTTTTTTATAATATTATATTATTATTTTGGGATTTTATTTAATTATTGTGAAAATAATTATATTGAGTGTTTTAATGTTTAAATATGCTATATTTTGATATTTTGAGGATATTTATAGCATTTATTGATTTTTAATATATTTATTATATTATTTGATTTTTTGGTGAAATTGTGGACTTTGGTTGAGAGAATTGTGTAGTTCAGGGTCCCAATCGAAGGTGTTGAATATTCTGTATTATAAGTATGTTTTCTTACAGGATCGGCTTTACTTTTTAGTAGAGAGATGTCCATTTTACAGAGGAAGTTTTGTCAAAGTTTTAGTAAAATTCTTTTAAAATGTGACATCGCGTCGATCCTGAGCTTTCGATTTTGTCTGATTTCTGTATTCTTAGATTGAGTCTCTTTAGAAGTATAAGTTAGATTTATTCTGATTGTTGTTATTATTTTATTGTTTAGTTATGCTGAAACCGAGGCCTAGTGCACCGGGCCTATTGAACCAGTCTCAATGAACGCAAACTTGTGAGTTATTATTTTATGTGTACATTGAATTTAGGATGCATGTTTTACAATATACATGTTCTAATTTGTATCTATTCATAAATGTTTCATTAAATGTTTAATATATATTAGGTATATTTATAGTATATTTTTTATATATTCCAAAATAAATGCATGTTTTACTTTTGATATATACTTAAAATGTCTTTAGTATATTATTGGTTTATTTTTGGTATATTTCATGGTTGATTTAAATTTATTTGACATATGTATACTCGAAATATACTTAGTTTATTTTAGGTATATTTCTAGTATATGTATGGTTTATTTTATTATTATGAATGTTATTATACATTATCTATTTTCCTTATTAATATTTTATTTTAAATGAAGGATATCGATAGAACGTGCTACCTAGTGAGCAACACTAGGACTGTGTGTGTACCGGTGCGATAGATTTAGGGTTGAGTGAGAATTACTTATGGTAATTATGATTTGATTGAGATTGATTGAGAATATTGATGTGATTGAATAGTGTGATTGTTGGAATTCAGTTGACTTAGTGTCTCGGGGCCAATTACACTTACAGTTAGACTACTGGAGCTCGGTTGACTTAATGTCTTTGGGCTAATCTACTGTCCACAATGGAATAAGTGAATTAATTTTGGAATTAAGTGAGCCTATATGGCTAGAGAGTTATTGTTGATTAAGATTATGATTAAATAGGGTTTTGTTTGATCCTTTAATAAAACATATGTTTTTCAGCATTCTTATATAAAGTGATTTCAACATTTGTGTGAAATGCTTGTATATGTATTTATTATATACGGATGTTTGATTGCATATAACATTAGGAGATGCATGTATATATATAATATAACAATTCACTCAGTGAGGTCTAACTCCCCTCAGTTGTGATTTTTCAGGATACTCTTCTTTTTCAAACCTCGGTAGTAGGTCCATCCGTCGGATTTCTTCAGCCCCGGCTTGTTTATGTAAACTACATAATTTATTCATACTCTAGAAAACTATAGTAGTGAGTTGTATTTTGTATTTACTGTATGTTGGATGTAATTTCAGAGATCTTTCTCTGAATATTGTGTAATATATTTTATTTTATAATATAACAAAAAGTTATTTTTATTTTATTGGTTTAAGATTTAATTATGGTGCCTATTTTATTTTAATTATTGCATGTTTTTATTCTTTCAAGGCTTACTACGAGTTCTGAATTTGAAAGAATTCCTGTTTTCTAGCGTCGGTCATGACTCTCGGTTTAGGTCGTGACAGCATGCAAGTGAAAAATAACTACTACCTAAAGCATTTTCTTTTTCCTTTTATATGTGCCAATATTTGATGATAGATTGGTTAAAAGAAAATAAAATTTTATTGGATTATTAATGGCAATTTATTGGATTGAAAAAAAATGAATTGGAAACTAAAAAGCAACCAAAATTATACAAAAAATTGAATCAAAAACCAAAAAGAAACAAAAAGGATGCATAAAATTGAATAAAAAACCAAAAATAAATATAAAGGATATAAAAAAATGAATCACGAACCAAAAATAAACCAAAAACATATTCAAAAAAATCAAAATAATAACTCAAGTTCAACTATAGAATATTTGGACATAAAATAAAGATTGCATTAATACAAGAAACATACAAAAAGAAATTTTGTGATACAACTACATTGCCATTAATAAAATTAAAAAGTATTAGAAACCAAAAAAATACCAAAATGATACCAAATTATAAAAAGGTATTAGAAACCAAAAAAAAAAAAAAAGCCAAAACGATACCAAATTATAAAAAGGTATCAAAAACCAAAAAAATATTAAAATGATACCAAATTATAAACACAACATAAAGCGGCAACATCCTCTTATGACTCAATAACACAAAAAAACTTAAAAACATATTCATTTATTTTAATTTTTTTTTTAGAAAAATTACAACTCACTTAATTCCAAAGAAAATGTGTAGCTTTAAGTTATAGTATTTTTTTTGTATACTTTTGGTTTATTTTCAGTATCTTATACAATAACAAAAGGCGACTTTAAGATATAGTCATGTATATGCTTCATTTTCTATAGATGAAGACTGACAAAATCATTTTCAACATCCTCTGAATATAAAATTAAATTAGAAACCAAAAAGCAACAAAAAATAAATTACAAAAAACTAATAACAATATATACTACATGAACACCCTTCACATTATGTCCACAAAAACTACCAGAATGAGTAGGAACAGAAACATAATCACCATTTTCTACACCCTATTCAATAAAAAAAAAATTACAAATAAACAAGACATATAAAAAAACAAAAAAATTATTTCATAGAGCAATGCATGTTAGTCTCTTTTAACAAAAGCCAATAAAAAACTAATTTAATGACACTAAAATATTTTTAGCTATTTTATTTATAGGATTATATATTTGATTTATTGCAATAAAAAATAATAATAGAAAATAATGGTAATTTATCAAAAAAGAAAGAGGAAAAAAAGAGGTAACAAAAAAATAAAAATAAAAATAAAAATAAAAAAGAGATTGTATTTCAGCATAAAATGTCAAAAAAATTATGAATTAAAATCCAAAAAATATATATATTGGCTACTGCTTCACTAATACAAAAAGAAGAAAATAAATGAGAAAATAAATATTTTGAAACAAGATGAAAACCAAAAAAAAGAGAGAAATTAAAAATAAAAAAGAAAAGGAGGAAAAAAATAAAAATAAAAAATAATAAGGAAAAAAGAGAAATAATAAATAATAAAGAGAAAATAAAAATAAAAAAGGAAGGATGAGAGAAAAAATGAATAAAGAAGGAAAAAATAAAGGGAATAAAAAAGAAAGAAAAATAAAAATAAAAATAAAAGGGAAAATAAAGTAAAAGGAAGAATTGTATACATTTGTAAATAAAAGTGACACTCCTGTAATTAAAAGTGGTATTTTAGTAATAAACAAAAACTTGAGGTATTTTAGTTTATATTTTTTTAAAAGTGCCTATTTGTGCAAAAATCTCTTAATTAAATTAAGTGGACATATGTTTAAATTAACTTAAATGAGTCTAAATTGATTTTAAAATTAAGCTTAAAAATCCAATTAAAAGACTACTTATTAAATGAGTTAGAGCTTAAACGTGGGTTTGGGTCCAAAGAGAATAAAAACATACAAACAAGCCCAAATAACTAATTAAAGCAAATAATGAACAAAAACATATATTAAATGATTTCTAACTCTAATTTTAATTGCATGCAACTTAAATTAATTTAAAACTACCATTGATTTTATTAGGGTTTTATCAAATGAACCTAATTTACTAATTAATTTTAATAGTGCAGAAAATTAAAGAGTTTTACTATTTCTACTATCGGGGATATTACAAAATTTACCCAAAAATAATAAAGAAAATAAAATTAAAATTACAACATTTGAGAAAATAAGTTAAACAAATTCAAAACCTAAAGAACAATAAATTAGATAGAACAAAATAAAAAAATACATAAAAATTAAATTAGGATCCTGATTCTTGGTTTTCATTCATGGATTCTCTATGAGTTTTCCTTGATTCAATCATGGTTCATCACTAGCATCATGAAACACAAAGAATAAAAAAAAAGAAAATAAGATTAAAATTAATGAATAAAGAAAACAAAAAAATGAAAATAAACCTGAATAAAAAACCACAGAAATAATAAAATAAAAAATAATAAAAGAAAGAACTAAATAAAAAGAAAGGATTTAAGATGAGTAATGCTGTGCAGATACTGTTTGAATGCCTCTCAGAATGGGATTTCACCGTTTTGATAAAACTAACTGTATGTTTTCTTGATTTCTGGACTTTAAAAAGAACGTATTTTTCGTTTGAATTTTTTTTTTGAATCCTACAGTAGAAGGTTAGGTCTTTTCTTTCCCTTTGTGTTTTCAATCCCCTTTTTTTTTTCTTTTGCAGTAGCTAATTAGATTTTTTTTTTCCTCCCTCTCTTTTACGCAACCCATATTAGGGTTTCCTCTTCTCTGCCAATCTTTCTTTTTATATCCCATTCCTAAGCTAACCAAGTTACGTGATCATAGGAGAGGTAGCTCTGATCTCTTTCTTCCCAAAGCAAACAGGATAAGAATTTTAATTTCAAACAAATAAGAAGATTATACGTGTAAGAGATGTGTACTAGACGCAGAACCCTACAAATAAATACCAAAATTAATTAATTTATTAAAAATAAATTAAATTTGGACCAATCATAATTCAAAAAAATTATTCTTCTCAATTTTTTTTAATTATGATTGGGTCAAATTTAATTTAATTGAGAAAAATAATTTTTTTCTAAAATTTTAGTGCCTCGACATTCCATAATGCCAACTGGCATTGTGCAATGCTAATTGGCATTGTGTAATGCCGATTGGCATTGTGTAATATCGATCGGCATTATGTAATGCTGATTGGCATTACGCACATTTTCAAATACGCCCTTGCAAAATTCAATTTTTTACAATTAAACTTAAAAAAATGTTGCAATTTAGTCCTTAAAATCAAGAAACTTAACACTAGAGGTCAAATTTTGATTAATTTATCATCATAGAGGCTTTCATCGCATTCATACACAATGGCATCCTAAAATTAGGTGCTTACAATTACCCCCCTTTGTCGCTGTTTGCTTAACAAATTACGACAAAATAATAGAAGCACATAATTTTAAAGGAAAGAATTAGGGTACTTAATTGTATCCTAATTAGTGGATTGATGCTTAAATTGCTATGCAATTTTTAAGCAACATACTATGTTTAGCATGCTTCACTATATTTCTCGTAGAATGTCTAGTGAGATATATGCAAATGAGTTTTGCTATATTCCTTGTGGGACGTTTAACATTTCATAATTTAAGAACATGTTATAGCTCCTATGGAACGTCTAGCAATAATACCATAACTACTATGTAGTGTTTGGTGAACTGCACTATATTCCCTTTGGGATGTCTAGTGATAATGGATTTCATTAAATTCCCTATGAGATGTTTAACAAAATATATGTAATGATTCTCACTATATTCCCTGTGGGACGTTTAGCGATTTATGATTTGAAAATGTATTATAATTCATGTGGAGCATCTAACAATGATACCATAACTACTGTGTAGTGTCTGGTAGATAAAAAGATTTAAAAATTCATGTTATAACTGCTTTGTAGCAAATAGCATATTGAATTTGAAATTCGTGTTATAACTACTTTGTAGCATATAACATATTGAATTTGAAATTCATGTTATGACTACTGGGTAGTGCATAACAAAATAATCCGAAATTTCTGTTACAACTACTGTGTAGTATATAACAAAACATATTTACAATTCTTAACAAAAATGATAATGCATATAAAATGCAAAAATAGAATTCTATAATTATATTATGTATTTTGTACTTGATGAAGGATTTAGAATTTTAATATAGACTAACTATTTAATTAGTAATTTTGTGAATTATTAATTAATGATATGAATTCCATGAGTTAATTATAAATGGACTAAATTGTAAGGAAGAAATTTGGACTTGAATGCAAGCAGGTTTTGGTAGATCAAAATACATATTTTCCATCCTATATACTTCACTTTGGCATGTCACTTTCCATTTCTCATTTCATCTTCATTTTCTTTTCTTTTTATTTTCTCTTTGCATTGATTTTTTCTTTCTTTGATTACTTGATCATTTGACATCCGATTTGCAATCTGTTAGATCCTATGGCTACCCCGCGATACAGACCATATAGGGAGAAGAAATTCGAGTAGATTCGATTATTCTATCTCCTTATTTTCCTCAGAATAGTCTTGGACTTTGAGAAGACTTTACCATCCTCCCTCTGACTTACTTACATCTCCACATGTGTATAGATGTAGGTAATGAGGTAATATTTCCTCATTTTTATTTATTTCTTCAAAAAATTATTTATAAAGTTAGTAATCAAAATCAATTTCAGAATGCAAATTAGTATGCATATTATACAAATTAGATTAGAAACTAGTAAAAAATGTATGAAAATTTGAAATTAAACCCTAAAAAGATGAAAATTTTAGCTCGGGTTTGCTATATGTCCAATTGAATATCTGGAAACTTGATCAGAAGTCCAGATTTTCAATCGCCATCTGAATTTCTATTCGACATTGCCTAATATCGATTAGCATTCCATTTTATTGACCAAAAAAATATTTTTTTCTTGAATTTCATCCAGTGATTGATGAAATTCCTGAGCTGTTTTCACATAGTGCAATAATTATTTCACAGGATGCTAATGAATATGGCATAGCTAATATGGGCCTCAGGTTTTTAACAATTCATTATTGTGCTTACGATAGTTCAGGGCTGAACTGATTGCTATTCTCTATTTGCTTTAATTGAGAGGTGGATGGACACCACCCACACTTTTCATACTTGTATAGGGGAACTAACTATTTCTCCTATGAGCTTTTTAGCTATCATTGGGATTGCCTTTGGAGGAAATCTTGTTCCTTTCGACATTAGTTATTATAGTCTTCCTAAAGATCTATGAAGTCAGTACGTGTGTAACTTGATTGGGTTCATCCCTATGTGGAAGAATCAGAAAAATGTTCTCCTTTCATCTTTAGTCTAGGGATTCAAATGTCTGCCCACTACTACTCCCTGTCAAATTGCTCAGAAGGGGAGGTGTCTCCTCCTTATACTGTTAGGCAAGACTATTTTTTACAAGATTAGTCACGAGGTCAGTATTGCTTTACTCAGCTCCCTTTGTGACTTAGATTAAGTTGCTACCTTTGATTAGGGATCTGCTACACTAGCCTATCTTTACTACACACTATATACCATTTGTAGAGGTGCTATCACAATGTGTGGCTTTTGGCATATCCTGCATGTACGTTTTTCTTTTTTTTTTGCATGATTTATTTTTTCCTTTTCCAGATTTGGAGTATAGAGATTGGGCTGATTCGGGGTTTCGATGCTATCAGCTTCGATAGGAGTCTCCCTCTGATACAGAGATAGGGCTCTTCTTGTCTGGCTAACATCAGAAGTATTCTAAAAACCTATTGTGATCAATAAACTCTATTGAGTGGCACCTGGTAAGAAAACAAAATCATTAGTATTTTATAATGCAAGTTAAACTTAATTAACATAATTTGCAAATTAGTTCCAATTGGCTGGAGGGAGCTGATGATGTCCAAAGATATTATGGCTAGAGCAGTACATTTTGAGTCCATGAGGATTTTACTCCCTGGATATGATTGTTAGATGTGGTATATAGGGGAACAAGAATATCGATGGTCTTCAGAACCTTCATAACATTGTATTCCTTCTGATATCCTTCCTTTAATGTTATATAGCTCACACCTGATAGGTTCAGAGATGAGAGAGGTGTTATAGGGATATATTGCCTCGACTTTACTTGGGTGATCTTACCATTACCGGCAGTTCATTCACGAGAACCTCATGCAGCAGATTCATATTGACCATAATGAGGTTACTTCTGATCATTTCATTTATTCTTTTAAAACCCATAAATTGCTTATTCTTTTTCACAGTTTTAGGAGATTGGTTCCCCTGCTATTGAGGCGATGGGGGCAGAGATCGAGACTGCTCAGAGGACTGAGACTGTTCCTGATATTGAGAGATATGAGCCCAGACCTATTCATACACATTATACTCAGCATGTTAGGATTAGTCATAAGGGGGCTTTTATTGGTGCTCTCCTTAGTGATGTCTCTCTTTTGGACAGGTCTATGCTTTATTGGGATCCTACTATTCATACTTCGATTGAGCAATATATGTACTTTAGTGATGCACATCTTCCTAGCTTTTCTCTGGTGGATGCTTCTCATGTGAGTCTAATTGACTTATTTCCTTCATGATCTCTACACTTGACATAGATGTTAATAAAAAATTTTACAAAATAGGTTCCCCGGACACAAGCAGAGTATTTGCACAATCTTGCCTTATCTCAGAGGTTATTTACTATACAGGTCACAAATAGTTGGCGAGTAAGTATACACACTGAAAAATGCAAAGTGTATGCATGTTATGCATTAAATGCATATGATATGACATTTCCCGTATGTGCAAGGTTATTCCAGTGGTTTAGATCATGAGAATGAGATGTTTCATCGACAGCTTGTAAACTTGGGCATTGATCCTTATAGTGCTGGGACTTCATCTGCTAAACCTTCAGATACCTATCAGCATGATGATCTAACCAAAGGATAGGGGCCTTAGCTCAATTCGGGAGCTTATGATAACTGATTAGGACTATTTTTATTTCTAACTCTTAGCGTGCTTATATCTGACTATTTTTGTACTATTGTTACTTTCTAGATTTTCCACCGTTTTGAGTATTGTTATGTGTCATTTGAACTGGTAGTTGCTTTTGAGTAAACTTCTTCCACTAAAATCCTTCTAACAACGGATAATACTGAATAATTAAATAAATAACTAACTAATTAAAAAGATAAATAATGAATATTATCCCTTTAGTAATTATTTATTTATCCTTTTCTCTTTTAGATTCCATCACCTCATCCTATCCATATTCCTTTACCAAATAGAATCCTTTTCTCATATGGACTCATTTTCCTTCTCTATACAAAGAACACACGAGGGGGCATTATTCCTTATTCTCTACACTTTCAATCATGACTCAAGCATCTCTCTAATTGATGAAGAAATTCCTTAAGAGCCTTTATTGAAATAATTGGAATAACTTTCTCCCTTTTCATTGCATGTCACTAAAATCCCTTTAGCATTTGAATATCGATAATAACTTTTTGCATGCTACTACAACTTTTTAGGATGCTAAAGACCATGTGTTCAGATAAATGGGTAAGAGTTATGCCCAATGATTGAAGAATTTATTGCTATCTTAGGGTGCTCATTAGACTCAACTGCCATGATTGCTCTTCCTGATCTGACCGTGTAGTTTCTTGATAAGCTAGTAGCATTCTTTTATTTGCCTCCAGATGACATTTATCTATCTGCTCATAACCTTGGGACCATCTATCTATCTTCTCTGATTACTGTCTATGAAACTAAAGATAAGAATAGTGCTGCTTGGGCCAGAACCATTGCTTTTTGTCTTTATGCACATTTTTTACTAGTTTTATCTCATGGAAATGCTGACTCACAGATTGTAAGTACTTTAGAGCAGGTACAAGCTAGAGCCGATCCTATGCCCATTATTCTTGTTAAAACTATCATAGGACTGGATAACTTCAGAACTCAGAATCATCTTTCAGGCAGTTTACTTCTCCTTCATGTGTGTAACCAGAATCCTTTATTATTTTATTTCTATTTTATTTGCCTTAACTTTTGCCTAAGTCGCCCTTTCGAGTTTTTAACTTAGCAGGCTTGCCCTAACTTTTGCCTAAGCTACCCTTTCTAGTTCTCAACTTAACAAGCTCTTTTTATAGATTTGGCTATAGGAAAAGTTGATTTTGCTTATCGTTCCTACTAACCCTTTACTTATCAGCCTCATCAGCTACAGTCTCGTCTATTGAAGATAAAGGATAAGCTTACTATAAACTAATGGGTTGATTGGTTGAGAGGCATTGCAGATGCTGAGATTACATGGGTCTACCCTTGTGCAAAATTGATGTTTATGACCATTAAACTACATAATAATAGTGTTCCTATTCCTGGGCTACATTTCTACACCTTTTTCTCCCCTTTACATCTTTGCCATTAGTATGGTCACCCATAGTTCATTGTCACTGTTCTTACTCACTTTGAAGGCTTCCCTTTAAGGCAGGACTTTTTGGACAAGGTTAGGAGCTTGTGGCCTTATAGGAACTTAGAGCGAATCATGCATTTTAATGCAAATGTGACTAGTAATGATAACTATAAAGCTTGGGTTATCATGCAAACTATAGAGTTACCCGGATTTGCTAAGAATAAGAGGACTCAAGTGTTGCAGGATGAATCATAAAAGAAGAAACCAAGACATCTTTAGAGTAGTTATCTTATAGATATGGTTTTTTAGGCTTTTCATGCTTTGTTTTTTCCTTTAAGTACTTATGCCTTATAATAAAGATAGGATATGCAACATTCAAACAAAAATTTCATTTCAATTTACTTCATTAATTAGGGCCAAAATGGGTTCATTTATTACAACACATGATATAACTCATGTTATCAGCTAATCTTTTAGATTTTCTAACTAAATATTTTTCTCTTACTTTTATTTCCCTAATTTCTGCCTAACCAGCCCTTTGCACGTTTTTTAATCAGCAGGATCACCTCTTTTCTTTTATTCCCTAATTTTTTGCCTGCATGCCAGCCCTTTGCTAGTTTTTTGAATATCAGGAATGTCCTAATTTTTGTTTGACTAGCCTTTTTAGGTTTTGTAGCCAACAGACTTCTTTTTTTTTAAAGGTAGTATTTCTTGAGGCAATCTAGGTTGATTGGCTCATTGAACTCATTCCCTTCTAAATCCAATATCTTTATAGCTCCCTTAGGTAGGATTGTCTTAACTAAATACAGCCCTTCCTAATTTGGTCTAAATTTTCCTCTTGGATCAAACACCATTGCCCTTGGCCACTTGAGCACCATATCTCCAACCTTTATCTTTTGAGGTTTAACCTTCTTGTTAAAGGCTCTCGCTATCCTTCTCTAATAAATCTAAGTGTGAAATAAAACATTCATCCTCTTTTTGTCTAGAGATACAAAATAATTATATCTCTTTCGTGCCCATTCATTCTTAAGTATTTTAGCTTCCATAACCACTCTCAAAGATTTAATCTCAGTTTCTATTGGCAAAACTTCTTCACAACCATACACTAAAGAGAATGGTGTTTGGCCTATGGTAGTTCTAGCTATAGTCCTATGCCCCTATAAAGCAAATGGAAAAAAATCAGACCAATCCTTATAAGTTTTGACCATTTTAAAGAGAATCTTCTTAACATTTTTATTAGCTGCATCTATTGCTCCATTAGCCTGAGGGCGATAAGGTGAAGACTTATGATGTTCAATCCCATACTTCTATAATAACTTTGCCATTTCTACTTGAAATTAGACACCATTATCTATCACAACATAGTGTGGGACCCCATCCCTACAAATAAGACTCTTCTCAATAAACTGTGCCATTTGTTTCACTTTTATAGTGTTGAAAGACTTAGCCTCTACCCATTTGGAAAAGTAACATATTGCTATAACTATATACTTATGCCCATTGGATGCTATTGACTTTATTTCTCTTATAATATCAATCCCCCATGTTGCATAGGGCCAAGGAGATGATAAACTATTTAGCACCATATGAGGAAGATGGTTAAGATTCCTATAGATTTGGCACTAATGGCACTATCTTACTATTATGATATAATCTTTTTCCAAACTCATCCAATAATACCCCTATCTAATTATCTTTTTAGCTAAGATTATTCCATTTAAGTCAAAACCATAAGCTCCCGCATGAATCTCTTTCATCACCTTTTCAACTTCATCTTTCTTAAGACATTTAAGCTGCATTCCATTCAGCATTTTTTTGTATAATACTCTATCGTGACTCACATAATTACGTGCGAGAACATGAAGAGCATATTTCTTTTTTGAAGTCGCTTCATCTGAATACTTTCCTTCCTCAATAAACCTTTGAATGTCATAAAACAACGACTTCTCTTCAGGTCCTATTTGAATACCCATAGTTTGCTCTCCCCCATAACATGGAGCTTTTGATTTTATGATTACCAAAGGCTTCATAGTCAATGCAGTCATATTATCCCACATTGAAGAGAGTATTGCCAGTGCATCTACCATCTGATTATCATCTCTTGACAAATTGATGAAGAGACATTTAGTGAAGTTCCTTATTAAAATTTTCAAATAGTAGATATAAGGCTTCAGCTTTTCTTCTTTCACCTCACATTCTTCACTAGCTTGATTGATGACCAACATCAAATCCCCATATACCAATAACTCTTTTGCTCTGGTTGCTATTGCTATCTCCACTCCATGAATGCATGCCTCATACTTAGCCATATTACTTGTTACCTTAAAATCTAACTTCTTGGCCATTGGTATGATTTCTCCTTCTGGCATAACAAAAATCACTCTTAATTTAGCTCTTTTATTATTTATAGCCCCTTTAAAATAAAGCTTCCACTCCTGATGCTCTACAACTGCTAAGTTCTCGTCTAGAGACTCTAAATTCCACTATTCATCACTATCTATGCATTCTGAGCTAGGAATTCTACTACTGCCCTTCCTTTGATAACCTTTGTGGTAATGTACTCTATATAAAATTTAGTTAGGAGTACGGGCTATTGAGAAATTTTTCTAGTTAAAGAAGATGCTTGAAATAGATATCTTAAAGGATTTATCTTTGAAATAGCCTAAACTTTATAGGACTAAAAATAATGCCTCAATTTTCTTATTGCCCATATCATTATCAGACATGTCTTTTCTAATAAATCATACTTTTCCTCATATGCCAAAAACTTCTTACTATGGTAATACATTGCATGTTCTACTCCATCCAGTCCTTCTTATACTAGCATTGCCCCTATTGCATTTTTCTTTTGAGCCAAGTACAAGATCAACATCTTACCTTGCCTTGGCTGCTTCAATATAAACAGATTGGCAAGATATTCCTTAATCCTATCAAAAGCCTTCTGACAATCATTGTTCCACATCACAGGTTGATCTTTCCTGAAAAGCTTGAAGATAGTGTCACAAATATTAGTAAGCTTTGCAATGAACCTACTAATATATTGTAATCTACCAATGAATCCTCTTACTTTTTTCTCTATCTTTGGCATTGACATTTCTTGGATAGCTTCCACTTTATCTAGATCTACTTAAATTTCTTTGCTATTAACTATATGCCCTAGCAGTTTTCTAGAAGTAACCTTAAAAATGCATTTCTTTAGGTTAAGCCTCAGATTGGACCTCTCAATTTCAGCTAAAAACTTATCTAAAGCTTTTAAGTGTCCCTCTCTTGTCTCTAACTTGACCATCATGCCATCTATATATACTTCTACTTCTTTATGCATCATGCCGTGGAAAAGAGCAGTAGCTGCCCTTTTATATGTTGCACCTTCCTTCTTCAATTCAAAAGGTAGAACCTTATAACAATACATCCTTCATTCTATAATGAAAGTTTTTTTGATCTTGTCCATGATTGCCATCATTATCTGATTATATCCTACAAACCCATCCATAAAAGAATACATTATGCTCGACGCCGCACTGTCCACTATCACATTAATGTGACGTAAAGGAAAATAATCTTTTGGGCATGCTTTGTTTAGATCCCTAAAATCCACACACAAACATACTTTACCATCTTTCTTAGGCACTGGTACTATGTTTGCCAACCACTGAGGATAATCTACCACTTATAGAAAATTAGCCTGGATTTGTTTAGTAATTTTCTCTCTTATCTTTTCAGTCCACTCTGGTCTTAGCCTGTGTAGTTTTTGTTTAATAGGTTTAATTTTTGGATAAGTTAGGATGTGATGTTCTATAATTTCCATGTCTAAACCCGACATATCTTCATAAGTCTAAGCAAACACTAACTTTCTTTTTGTTAATATTCTCTCAAAAATTTCTCTTTCTTCTAGAGTTACATCATATGATATAGAAATATTCTTAGGATTATTATTTCACCTATGTTTAATGAATCTAATTGAGTGAAATTAATGTCTAACATGCACATACGATCAATATTAAAATGCATAGAACCATCAAGATGGACATCACACAAGTAAGCTAAACTAGAATTCTTATCATTGACCACAGAAAATATAAAGTCTTCATCCTTATAAAGGCTGGACATTATTGCATTAGTTTCTTTATAAAAAAACATCACTAAAACTATTACTAATGATAGTAGCTAAATCCTGGGGTGGCTCCTCTTCAGGTGGCAAACACAATAGCTTTTCAAAAGCAGTATCACCCATCCTCTTAACTACCTACTTCATCGCTTCCTCTTTATTATCATTTACCAAGTTCTCCATAATTTGCTCCTTGAAGATCTCAAACCCAGGAATGTCTTTTCCAATAACTTGACAAATTCCTTAGCACCCAAATAGTACTTGCGTTCCCTTAGCTTGATAAAATTTTCACTTATCGGCCTTCTTCTCCCTAAGGGTTATTTATCTTGGCCTTTCCCTTCTTCCTTCTTCTTTTACTACTAGGTTCTATCTTAGTGCACCCTAATCCCTTGGTGTCGCCCTGACTTTTGAATTTCGAGGGTTTAGGGCTTCCTTACTCATTCTTTCCCAGCCTCTATCCAAGTTGATAATTCATACTCTCTATTATCCTTACAACTCTTGGATCTATCTCAGTTCCATTAAATATTCTAACAACTTGGAAACTAGGGGGAACACATACTTGTTTCTGTTTATACTGTATGGCTGCCATAACTACACTAGTTCCAGCTTCTATAGTCACAACCTCTCCTTCATATGGGAATTTTATCTTCTGGTGCACAGTTAAGAGTACCCCTCCTAGAGCATGGAACCTTGGCCTTCCCAAAAGAAAGAAATATATGACAAGGATGTCTAATACATTGAACTGAATAGTTAACTCTACAGGTCTTATTTTAACCAGAGCTTAGAATGTGCCCTCCATATTCTGGGTGCTATCATCATAGACTCTGATTATAAGATTTGAACCTTTGAAATCATTAGCTTTCAAACCCAAATTAGGTAGGATTATTAATGGACACACATTAATAGTAGAATTGCCACCTAGAATTGCAAAATTAGTTCCTTTTCCCCTTACTTCAGCTAGGATAAATAGTGCCTTGTTATGATTTCTACCTTCCAAAGGTAAATCATCATCTAAGAATGTTATCAAGCCATGTTTCTTTTTCGTGACCTTTGTTATGATAGCATCAAGTGTAGCTGCTGTTTCAATACTCATGTTTGATAAAGCCTTGACAAGAGCACTTCGATGGTTGCCTGAATGCATTAATAATTCCTAAACGCTCACATTCACCTTCACTTTCTTTAGTTGCTCTAAGATTAGGTTTTCTTTTTGCCCTTCCTGTACTTCTATATCCTCTATCTCTTCTGTAAGCACCCAATTTTAGGATGCAATTGTGCACAATTATGATGTAAGCCCCTATGATGAAATTTATTCAAAAATTGAACTCGATTATCAGTTTTCTGGACTTTAGGGACTAAATTGCAATATTTTTAGGATTTGATTATAAAAAATAAAGTTTTTAGGGGTCTTTAGGTAATTAAAAGTTCAAAAAAATTTTGAAGATCATCATTAATGCTGATAAGCATTATGCATTACCGACTAGCATTGCATAATGCCGATGTGTGAAAAATCTATTTTTTGCTTTTTTCATCAAATTTTCTCTTTTTTTGATTGGTTAAAAATTTATTTTATTTTATTTTTAGTAGATAACATGGTCAAAATGTGTAAAAAAATTTTAAAAATTAAACAGATAGAGTCTATTTCCTAAAATTAAGGAAGGTCAGCTTGCAAGTCTTTGCTTTTAAAAGGCAGAGACTGCGTGAGTGAGAGAGAAGGATGACATGAAAAAAAAAGCTAATGCACTAAAACCTTAGAATTATGAAAAAACCAGAGATGCTATTGAGAAAAGAACTTGTACAACACTTAAAATCTTGATTTCTTTTATTTCTTAAAACCCTAGTTTCTTGATACAATTCTTCAAAGGATTTGAAAAGAACAATTTGTGTCTTTGAATGCAATTAGTCCTCGTCCAGAATCAAGCAACGAGTTTAAAAAAATGATGACAATCCCAATCTGAAGGGTCATCTAAGAGCATATGTACAACATCTTATTTCCATTTTCTCCTATCTTTTTATTTTCTTTTGAAGTTAATTTTCTTTAATTGTTATTTTGTTATTTTACTCATTTGGCTAATGTGATTTTATAATTTTTCTTTTTTTGTGTTTTCCTTTTGGAACCCAATTGGAATTGATGAGGTTGCTACCAGATATCTAGAAAGCAAATAGAAGATCCATGGAATGCCATGGATTCTAAATTATGATTAGATTTTAGGGTTTGATGTTTCTACGTTTATTATTTTTTCTATGTTTTGTGTGTTAATTAATTTGGGTTTGTAATTAATTTTCATTTCTAGTATGTAGAATATTGTAATAACCCCAGTAGTGGGAATTATAAAATTTTACTTTTCTATTTTTAAAATGAATTAGTAATTTAGGTTCAATTGGTAAAAATCAATTAAAATCAATGATATGTGTAGATTAATTTAGGGTTGCATGTAAATTGATTTAGGATTTTTAGAAAATCACATAAATCTTGTGTTTGATATGATTTTGTTATGATTTTTGTTTGGGTTTTATTTTTTAGATCTTTTAATTCTTTGGGTCCTAAGCCCACGATAAGTTCAAACCCACTAAATAAAATAGGCTTAAAATGGTTTGTGTTAATTAATTTAAATCAATTTAGGCCCATTAGGTTAATTTAGACTTAGGCCTATTTTTTGGATTAGCTAAAATTAATTTAGACTCAACTCAACCCATTTAATTTAATTTCCTTTTAAAAATAAATAGACTTAGGCCCACTTCCCATTTTAAAACAAATGGACTTAGGTTCACTTATAAAATCCAATTTCTTTAAAAAATTTTAGATTTAGGTCTATTTGTAGATAATTAAAATCAATAGACTTAAGCTTACTAACTAATAAAAATGTAGGCCCGTATTTAATCCATTTTCATTTATAAATAAAAATTATAAATCTAGCTAAATTTCAATAAAATTAACCTAGTTTAGACTTAGGGACGATGCGCTTGAATGCATTTTTTATGTGTGATTTTATTGACTAAATGTCTTAGGGTTAGATGGATATTCAAATAGGGTTTAATAAAATTGCATGTGATTAAAGAATGAAGTAATGAGTTTTAAAGTAATTCTAAATGAACACAAGACTAAAAGAAGTTAGTATTTTGTTCCTAGAATCTCTTAGATGTGGTGCTAACTTTCTTTTAAAGAATCAAGTACCACCAATCGAATTGTCCCAGTTATTACCCTGGGTGGTGGCTCCTCTTCTCTACGCTATGACATTATGGCATAATAGTGTGTTCCTTGAGGCCTTGAGCCTAAACAGTATCGTGGTTACTAAAATCTCAGATGCGCGCTAAACCCCACCATCTACAGTGACGACTCCACTAGGGATAAGAGATACTAATTCCACTTATGTTCTTTAGAATTATTTTATTAATTATTATTTTATTCTTGCATTCATTCTGCATGTCCTTATTAAACCAATGGTGTTGGTTTATGATTCCATGATTCTACTAGCTTCATGGAGTTATAAATTGGCTAACAATCACTCTTAGCCTTAACTCGGTTTAAGAGAGATTACCGGGATCATCTGATTAAAGTCTGTAACCTAAGTCCTAAAGGGAGGTAGTCTTCTCTCAAGTTTGCAAAAGATGCTGGGCCCCTCTGATCTTGGCCTGTAACTCAACATTTATAATAGAGGGCATCTTGCTAAAGGAACCTTGACCTTTTCACCAGAATCCAACCACATATAATGGTTTAGTTACTTCCCCTAGGATCTACCCAAAATGCTTGTATGATTTTTTCCATGAGGTATTTCTATTTATAAAAGCGTAGGCCCATACTTTTGAAGCCCACTTGGGCTAATAAAGATGGGGCTAGACCTTTATTCTTAGAAATGTTGTTTTTATGCTTATTACCATGAGGTATTTCTATTTATAAAAGCCCAAGCCCATACTTCTAAAGGCCCTTAGATTAATAAAGATTGGGCTAGACCTTTATACCTAGAAATGCTATTTCTATGCTTTACAGCTTTAAGAGAGATTTGGCATGCGTGTCGGTCCCTGATATCCCTTGTTGATATTAAGGCCAAGACCAAAAATTATTGGAAAAGAAACTTACCATTGAATACGTGTGTGGGAGGAATAAGGTTAGAAGGTTTATGCATGCATGATGCCTGTTGCTTGTTTCCTAATACTTGTTATTTGCTATTTGTTTGCTTGCTATTTGTTTGCTTGCTACTTGCTGCATAGCACTTGCATCATGCATACATGCATACATGCACTTCATCCATCATACTAACACCTTGTGTTGCTGCCATCATAGATTCATCTAGGTCTTCTCATATCAAAGGACGAAAAGGTGGAAAATTAATAAAAATAGATCTAAGCCCTAAGCTAATAGTTCAAGAGATCCTTCAAGAACTAGAGAAGAGTCTTATCAACTCACTTTATCTAGAAGCTAAATTCACTCAGGCTGAATAGATAAAAATGGAATAATAACTAGGGATGTGGACCCTATAGGACATTAAGGGAGCTTTGATGGATGACATAAGAGCTATAATGTAGGACAAACTGAGGCAAGCTTTAGTTGGACTAGTGCAACCTACTGTCGTACCACTACCTACTGTTGAACAACCACCTATTGTTGTTATTGAAAAAACACTAGTTGTAGGAGCTCAACCTATTGCTGTAGCTCCTCCACTTAGTGTTAGCGCTCCACCTATTGCTAATAATGGTAGGGGCAACCTATTGCTAGAAACATACTTGCTACTAATATAAGACTTAAGGACCTTGAGAGCTACATAGTAGAAAAGGTAAAAATAAAATCACTTGAACTAGTGTAGGATCATAAATCCAAGCAGATGCAAGCATTGACTCAGAAAATGTCCAAGATGGAAGAGTTGATTAGAGACATGGAATGAGGTACTCATTCAACTTTGATAACATGCTACAAATGGAGATAAGCTGCCTGAAAAATTTAGGATGCCTCAGCTATAAAAATTTAATGGGAGAGGAGATCTAAGGATTAATTTAAGCCAGTATACAATAACTATGAGCACTACTAAGGCACCATTAGCAGTAGTTGCTAGGCTGTTTGCGTTATCTCTAGAGGGAATGGCTGTAAACTCATTTCATGACTGGAAAATCTATTTGGCTAATTGGAAGGAATTATGTACTGCCTTTTTGAAATAGTATGATTATAACACTAGATTGGAAGTGTTCATCAGAGATCTAGAATTGACAAAGTAAAAGCCCAATGAATCCTTCTCTAATTTCCTTACCAAGTTCATAAATAAGGTAGGATTGATGAAGAACAAGCTGGTTAAGAAGGATCAAGTTAGGATGATAGCTCATAATGTATCACCTAATATGGTAGAGAGATTGTACATGATGAACCCCAAAATATTCATAGACTTGTATGATGATGGTTTTCAAGCAGAAGAGATTAAGAGTGAAAAGAAGAGAAACACTAGAAACACCAGAACCCAAAATTACCCAACTGGGGGCACACAACAAAGAAGTACTAGCTGAGCTGTGGAGGTGCACGCAGATCAGCAACCTCAAAGATTCTCTAACTTTAACCAACCACTATCTAAAGTCCTAGAATGACTAATCCAAAAAGGCCTACTTCAACCCTTAACCTTTTCTAAGCCACCAAACCCAAATGTCCTTGATTTTGACCCTAACAGTTACTGTAAATTCCATCAAGCTGCTGACCATTCCACAAACAACTATATCCACCTAAAATATGAGATCCAAAACCTGATTGATTTTGAAAAAATCACAGACCCTAAAAAGTCTAACTCTAACCCAAATACCATAAATAACCCTTTCTCAAACTACCAAAATATTCCACCACTAGCCACTATTATAATCAATTCAGGGATTAGCGAAGAAGAAATGTTAAACTCCTTTGAAAACCTAAACCATATAACCAATGAAGAATCACTTGGACAACCATAAAGAGGAGTGGATTATCTATTGGGACAACCCTCAAGCAAGTTTGACTATAGAGTATTTTACTCTAAGCTCGCTTTAGTTGATATACCCATCGAAGAAATTATGTCTATAGGATAGGGTGATGAGTTTAAAGATGAACCTTTAGTTGTTGAACAATCTTAAAAAGGAGTTGAAGATATGCTTAACCAATACTTAAGCAAGCTTAATATGGAAGAGTTGAAAGGGAAAGAAACATGCACAATAGAAGTGTGGAAAGATGGGAAAAGAGATAGAATAATTAGAGTTGTTGACATATAGTATAACTCTAATAAAGAAAGCCTAGGTGGTCTTGATGTGTGGATTAATGATCTTAAGGTTAATCATGTCACTATAATTGGAAAGAATTACAAAGCAGTTGAAAAGAAAATCGAGAGAGTCATAGAAAGAGAAGAAACAGAAGGTATAAAAGTAAAGGAAGAACATAAAGAAGACCTAATTTTGGAACAGCTGAAGAGGGCTAAGGCAAATGTCAGTATTTGGGAACTATTGATGCATTCAGGCAGCCATAAAAGAGCTCTTGTCAAAGCTCTATCAAACATGAACATTGAAATAATAGCCACACTTAAGGCTATGGTAGCGAAGGTTATAAAAAGAAACATGAGCTGATAACGTTCTCAGATGATGACCTACCTTTGGAAAGAAGAAACCATAATAAGGCATTGTTTATCCTAGCTGAGGTAAGGGCAAAGAGAACCAATTTTACTATGGTTAATGATGGTTTTACTATTAATGTATGCCCTTTGAAAATCTTAACGAACTTAGGTTTGAAAGCTGAAGACTTAACAGATTCAAACCTCATAATTAGAGCTTATGATGACAACACTAGGAATGTAGAGGGAACATTCCAAGCTCTAGTTAAAACAGGACCTATAGAATTAACTATTGAGTTTACTGTGTTGGATATTCAAGTCACTTATGCCTTGTTATTGGGAAGGCCATGGTTCCATTCTTTAGGAGGGGTACCCTCAACTGTGCATCAAAAGATAGCATTTCCTAATGAAGGAGATGTTATGACTATAGAAGTTGGAACCAATGATCTCATATTGGACAAATAGAAGCAAATGTGTACACCCCCTAGTTTCCATAATGCTGGGATATATGATGAAATTGAAATGGATATGAGAGTAGCAAAAATGATGGAGAGTATGAATTATCAACTTAGGTAAGGGCTAGGGAAGAATGAGCAAGGAAGCCTTAGTCTCCTAGAGTTTAAAAGTTAGGGCAACATGACTGGTTTGGGTTATGTTAAAGAAATAAATTTGATAAGCAAAAGAGCGAGCAAGGAAGAGGTTTAATGCTAAGCAAAAGAAGCTCTCAAAGAAAATTAGGCCGATAAGTGAGAATTTCATCAGGCTAGGGAGAGGCAAGTACTATTTAGGAGCTAAGGAATCAATCAATGTTATTAGAGGAGATGTTCTTGGGTTTGAGATCTTCAAGGAGTAGATTGTCAAGAACTTGGTAAAAGAAAATAAAGAGGAAGTCATAAAGCTGGTAGTTGAGAGGATGGGCAATGCTGTTGTCGAGGAGCTACTGTGTCTGCCACTTGAAGAGGAGCCACCCTAAGATTTAGTTACTGTCATTAATGATAGCTTTATTGATGTTTTTTATAATGAAACTAATGTAATAACATCCGTTTCTTTGAGGATGAAAACTTCATTTTTTCTATGGTCAATGATATGAATGTTGGTTTTGCTTACTTGTGTGATGTGCATGCTAATAGTTCTATGCATTATAACTTTGATCGTTCATGCATGTTTGACATTAATTCAATTCAATTCAATTTGATTCATTTAACATGGGCAAAAATGATAATCCAAAGAATATTTCTATATCACATGATGTAACTCTTGAAGAGAGGGAAAATTTTAAGAGAATATTAACAAAAAGAATGGTAGTATTTGCATGGACTTATGAAATATGCTAGGTTTAGATAGGGAAATTGAAAAACATCATATTCTCACTTATCCAAAAATTAAACATATTAAATAGAAACTACATAGGCTAAGACCAAAGTGGACTGAAAAGATAAGAGAGGAAATTGCTAAACAAATCTATGCTAACTTTCTAGAAGTAGTATATTATCCTCAATGGTTAGTAAACATAATGTCGGTACACAAGAAAGTTGGTAAGGTACATATGTGTGTAGATTTCAAGGATCTAAACAAAGCATGTTCAAAGGATGACTTCCCTTTACCTCATATCAATGTAATAGTGGATAGTGTGGCATCAAGTGCAATGTACTCCTTCATGGATGGGTTCTCTAGGTACAATCAGATAATGATAGCAGTTATGGATAAGATTAAGATAGCTTTCATCATAGAATGGGGGACATATTACTACAGGGTTATACCTTTCAGGTTAAAAAATGTAGGTGCAATATGTCAAAGGGTAGCCACTGCTCTTTTCCATGACATGATACATAAGGAAGTGAAAGTGTATATGGATGATATGATGGTCAAGTCAGAAATAAGAGAGGGACACTGTGAAGCTTTGGATAAGTTCTTGGCGAGAATTGAGAGGTACAATCTGAGGCTTAACCCAAACAAGTGCATTTTTTGGGGTTACTTTAGGAAAATTATTAGGGCATATAGTTAACAACTGAGGAATTGAAGTGGATCCAGATAAAATGAAAGCTATTCAGGAAATGCCAACACTAAAGATAGAGAAAGAAGTGAGAGGATTCATTGGCAGGTTACAATATATTAGTAGGTTTATCATAAAGTTTACTAATATTTGTGACCCTATCTTCAAAATCTTGAGGAAAAACTAGCTAGTGAAGTGCAACGATGATTGTCGAAAGAAAGATTAAAGAATATCTTGCCAATCCACCTATACTGAAGCCACTAAGGCAAGGTAACTAGTTGATCTTGTACTTGGCCTTAGAGGAAAATGCAATGGGGGTGATGCTAGCACAAGAAGGACCAAAAGGGATAGAGCATGCAGTGTGTTGCCTTAGCAAAAAGTTCCTACCATATGAGGAAAAGTATGACTTGGTAGAGAAGACATGTTTAATCATGATCTAGGTAACAAGGAAATTTGGGCATTATTTTCGGTCCTATAAGGTCCAAGTAATTTCAAAGATTGATCCCTTAAGGTACTTATTTCAGGCACCTATTTTAATTGGAAGGATGTTTTGATGGCTAGTACTTTTTACTGAGTTTAATATAGAGTACATCACCGCAAAGGTCATCAAAGGAAGGGCAGTGGTAGAATTCCTAGCTCAAAATGTTTCGAGGGTGATGAACAATGGAACTTAGAGTTTCCAGATGAAAACCTGACAGTCATAAAGCATTAGAAGTGGAAGCTCTACTTCAATGGGGCTGTAAACAACAAAGGAGTTGAATTAAGAGTAATTCTTATTATGCCAGAAAGAGAAACTATAATGATGGCCAAGAAATTATATTTTAAGGTAATGAATTATATGGCTGAGTATAAAGCATGCATCTACGGGATTAAAGTAGCTTTAGCAGCTAGGGCAAAGGAATTACTGGTTTTTGAGGATTCAATGTTGGTTGTTAGCCAAGCTAATGAGGAATGGGAAGTGAAAGAGGAAAAACTGAAACCCTATATCTACTATTTAAAAGCTTTAGTGAAGAAATTCAATAAATGCCTCTTTATCCATTTGTCAAAAGATGATAATCAGATGACAGATGCATTTGCAATACTCTCTTCAATGTGGGATAGTGCAATGGGATTAACTATGAAGCCTTTGGTAATCATGAAATCAAAAACTCCATGTTATAGGGGAGAGCAGATTATGAATGTTCAAATAGGGCCTGAAGAGAAATCATGGTTTTATGATATTCAGAGGTTTATCGAAGAAAGAAAGTATCCTAATGAAGCGACCTCAAAAGAGAGATATGCTCTTCATATTCTCACATACAACTATACAAGTCATGATGGAGTATTGTACAAAAGAATGTTGAGTTATATGTAGCTTAGTTGTCTCAAGAAAGATGAAGCTAAAGAGGTGATGAAAGAGATTTATGCAAGAGCTTGTGGTTCTCATATAAACGAGATAATCCTAGCTAAGAAGACGCTCAAGCAAGGGTATTATTAGATGAGTATGGAAAAGGATTGTATCAGAATAGTAAGGCAATGTCAACAGTATCAGATTTATGGGAATCTTAACCATTTACCTCCTACGGTGCTAAATAGTTTATTGTCACCTTGGCCCTTTGTAGCCTTAGGGATTGATATTATAAGAGAAATAAGGCCGACAACATTAAATGGGCACAAGTACATAGTTATGGTAATAGATTACTTCTCTAGATGGGTTGAGGCTGAATCTTTCAATGCCATGAAAGAAAAATAAATGGAGCAGTTTATTAAGAAAAGCCTTATTAGTAGGTACATGGTTCCATATCACATTATGACAGATAATTGTGTCAAATTTCAAGCAGAAATAGAGAAATTGTTATAGAAGTATGGGATTGAACATCATAAGTCTTCACCATATCATCCTCAGGCCAATTAAGTGGTAGAAGCAACTAACAAAATATCAAGAAAATCCTCTCTAAAATGGTCAAGACTTACAAAGATTGGTTTGAGTTTCTTCCTTTCACTTTATATGGATATAGGACTACAGCTACAACAGCCATAGGCCAAACTCCATTATCCTTAGTATATGGTTGTGAAGAAGTCTTGCGAATAAAAACAGTGATCAAATCCTTGAGAGTAGTTATGGAAGCTAGAACACCCGAGAGTGAATGGGCACAAAAGATATATGATTACCTTGCATCTCTAGATGAGAAAAGGATGAATTCTTTGTTTCACACTTAAATATATCAAAGGAGGATAACAAGATCATTCAATAAGAAAGTTAAGCCTGGAAAGATCAAAGATGGGGACATGGTGTTAAAACAGTCCAGGGCAGTGGTGTTTGACCCGAGAGGAAAATTCAGACCAAATTGGGAAGGACTATATTTAGTCAAATCAGTTCTACCTAAAGGAGCTATAAAGATATCAGACCTGGAAGAAAATGAATTCATGGAGCCTGTTAACCTAGATCACCTCAGGAGATACTACCTGTAGAAAATAAAATAAAAGTAGTATAAAGAAAATAAAGTCCAATGATTAGAAAACTTGAAAAGGCTGGTCAAGCAAAAGTTAGGACATTCCTGCTATTCAAAAAACCCGTAAAGGGCTGGCAGGTAAAAATTAGGGCATAAAAATAAAAGAGATGATCCCACTGGCTAGAAAACCTGCAAAGGGCTAGTTAGGCAAAAATTAGGGTAAATAAATGAGAGAGAAAAATATATTTAGCTAGAAAATCCAAAAGGACTAGTTGATAACAGGAGTTATATCGAGTGATGTAATAAATGTACTTATTTTGGCCCTAATTAATGAATCCTCTTGAAATTGAATTTTTGTTTAAACATTACATGTTCTATCTTATTTAAAATGCATAAGTACTAGGAAGGAGTATAGAACATGAAAGCTTAAAAATTAGCTTTATGAGACTATTTCCTAGTGATCTATGTGTTTCTTCTCTTGTGACTCATTATGCAAATATTGAAATCCTGGTGGCTCTGTAGCTTGATTAACAAAAATAATAAGCAGGCGTAGCTTATCCTATAACTAGATCTGGAAAATATAAAAATAAATAAAACAAAATGAAAGCCTACTAAGTCAAAAATCCTAGAGGGCGGCTTAAGCAAAAGCTAGGGCAAGCCTGCTAAATTGAAAACTTGAAAGGGTAGCTTAGGTAAAAATTAGGGCAAGCCTACTAAGTCAAAAATCCGAGAGGGCAACTTAGGCAAAAGTTAAGGTAAAAAAAACACTCTATTTATTTATCTAAGTTTGATTTAGGGAAGGATAAAATAGTTCAACACAGTACACATGAATAGAGTTTAGAATATGATAGTACAGTAGGAACAGTCTAAATACAACTAGCCTAGATCAGTCATCCTGAGCTCTAGAATCTGGCCATAAGCTACATCCTTTGGTGGAATCATCACGATGAAAGATGTCTAGAGGTCTGAAGGAGGAAGTCCTAGTATTGTAAGGGTTAATACCTAAACCTACAAGCTATTGGCAAAGCATCTCGATCTCATATTTCAGACCACTTGAGTAGTTATGTACATATAGGAAACACATCATATGCATTTTCATACATAACATGCATACATTTGCATCTTCATTGTACATATACTTACCCTCCAACTATCTGTGACCTACATAGTAAATAACCTTTGAGATAAGGCGAGTCCATGCAAGTATTCTGCCTGTGTCTGAGGAACCGGTTTTGTAAATTTACTAACATTAGTGTCAAGTGTATAGATCGTATAGGGAATAAGTTAGAAAGACTCACATGAGAAGCATCCACTGGAGAAAACATAGAAAGCTGGGCATCACTAAAATGCATTTACTGCTCAACTAGAGTCTGAATAGTAGGAGCCTAATAGAACATGGACCTATCCATAAGAGAGATATCACCAAGGGTAACGCTTGCAAAAGCACCATCGTAACTAGTCCCAACATGCTGAGTATAATGTGCAAGACTAGGTATAGGCTCAGGCCTCTCAATATCAGGAACAACCTCAGTCTCTAGAGCAATCTTAGTCTCTTCCTTTGTCACCTCATCAGTAGGAGAGTGAACCTCCTCAAACTCTAAAAAGAATAAGTGATTCGGAGGTTCCAAAGAAAGAAGCTGAAATACTAAGAAATTACCTTAGCATCGTCAATAGGAATATGCTCCAAAAGGCTCTCACGAATGAATTACTGATAATGTCGATAATGCTTAAGACAATATGAGGCAGTGTATATCTGTAGTGCATCTCTTAACTCTAAACCTATTAGATGCGAGCTGTGGAGCATAAAGAAAGGGATATTAGATGGAATGCGACATCAAGAAGGCCTAGAAGATTAGCAATAGACTTGCTCCCCTAAATACCACATTAAATAGCCATATCCTAAGAGTAGAACCCTAATGGGCTCAAGGCGTATAGTAGTGGCCATGAAATCATATCGTTGGATGTCATCGACACCCTCTAGCCAATCAAAGTTTATCTGTAATTTAGGTCAATTAAGTTTAACTAACATTAAATTATAGTATACTAATAATTTTATTTTCCTTACAAGGTGCCATTCAATGGTGTTCGTTTGGTCATGATACATCTTCAAAGTGTTCCTATTGCTAGCAAAGTGGGATGAACCCCATCTCATCATTAAAGGAAAGCTCCTATAAGAGCTAATAGCACTGAAGCCTTGAATCAACCCGATCTCTATGCTCTAGATCGGAAAGAAAAAGAGCATATCCATAAAAGGTAAAGGAAATTAAGACAATAAAGATTAAAAAAAGGAGAACATATATGCAAGATGTGCCAAAAGCCACACATCATGATAGTACCTCTACAGACAGTGTCTAGTCTATAGTAAAGGTAAGAGAGTGCAGCAAATCCCTAGTCAAGTGTGATAACTCGATCCAAGTCATGAAGAGGACCGAGCAAAGCAATACTAACCTTATGACCAGTCTCGTAAAAGAGGGTCATACCCAATAGTATCACAAGCAAACACCTCGCCTTATGGGCAATCTGATGAGGAGTGGTGATAGGAAGGGATTTGAATCCCTCAACCAATGATGAAAGAAGAACATTTTTCCAACTCTTCCACATCGAAGTGAACCCAATCAAATCTCGTACGTACTAACTCTGTGCATGCTCAAGAAGATTATAGTAGCTGATGTCAAATGGAATTGGGGTCCCTCTGAGGGCAATCCCGGTGATAGTAGAGAAGCTCATAGGCGAAATGATCAACTCACCCACATGAGTATGAAATGTGTGGGTGGTATCCATCCATCGCTCGATCAAAGCAAATAGAGAGTAACGGTTAGACCAGCCTCGAGCAGTTGAAAGTGTAGCAATGAAATGCCTAAACTCGAAGGCCTAAATCGAATGTGTCACCTGCTCCAGCAGTCCATGAAATAATTCTCGTGCTAGAGTAAAATAGCCTGTGAATTTCATTAGATGCTGGTTAAATTTCAAAAGAATAATTAATTAATTAATAAAAAAATTGAATTGAAAGAATTTAATAGTTGATTAATTAATTAATCAATCAATTCTTTTCTTTCAAAAATAAAAAAATAAAAAATGCTTATCGGCAATGTAGATTGCTCATTGGCAATCTAGAATGCCGATGTGCATTTCGAATTGTCGATCAACATTCCACTAAGCCAATCGGCATTATCTGAGTCGATCGAAAGTTTGAAATTCTTACCGGAATTCTAGACATCTGATAAGTCATACAGGTTATATAGAGGCTAAATTTCACATTTTTAGAATTTAATTTCAATTTTATCATGCATTTTTAGTTAATTTCTCATTTTAATTTCTACTCTGAAACTGACTCTATTTACTAATTGTAGACACCCAATTTCGGGATGATGAGTTATGGATGCCACAAAGGACTCCAATGATGAAAATGCCATGAATAGGTCTTCAATACTTGAACTTTGAATTTTCATAGGTTTGATTGTGTTTTCTAAATAAATAATTTAATGTTTTCATGGACTAAATTACAATGCTTTTTAATGATCTAATTGCAAAAATTAAATTCTTTCAAGGAACTTTTTGTAATTAAAAGTTAAAAAAAGTGGTTAAAATTACATTAATTCCAATCGAAATTACACAATTCCGGTTGAAATTAGACCTCTTCCACCTGGGTTCTCGAATTTTCTAGAAAAAAATCTTTTTATTGAGTCCTAATTGGTCTAAAATTCTCCTAAAATTATTTTGATAATGTTTTTAAGAAAATAGAAGTCTTTTAAGAATAAATCTATAAGTAGGGTTTGAAGATGTCTCATTATATAAGGAGTGTTGGCTCTTGAAAAAAAGGAGGGAGGTAGAAAGAAAGAGAGGAGGAGAATGAAAGAAAAAAAAAGAAAAAGAAGGCAGAACAAAAAAAGAAAAGAAAGAAAAAAGAAAGAAAGGGACAAAAAAAAGAAGAAAAAAGAGGAAAAGAGCATCTGCGTTCTCTATAAAAAAATTCTTTTGCTTAATTGATTAATTGGAGATCTTTGGAGGATTTTTGAAGAATAAGATTCGAAGACCTATCAAGAAAAGTGGTTTTGGAAAATATGAGGAGCAATCTATTAAAAGCATCCATAAGCATCATCTTTTCCTAGTTTTATTTTATTTGATTTTTTTATTTCTTTTTTGATTTTATTGATTTTTTAGTTTTATTTTATTATTGATTCACTAATCATAATTTTTTTTTGTTTTTATTTTGTATGATCATTATGGAGGAAAATATACAATGATCATGTTTGGAAGATTAAACTCATGAGAAGTCCATGGAATGCCATGGATAAGGCCTTGTAAATTTAGTTTTTAGGTTTTTTTATTTTTATTTTGTATTTAATTTCTTTATTTTATTTATGTTTTGGGGTTGAATTAATTGTTTTTTTTATTATTTTCAATAGATTATTATAATAGCCCTAATAGTGGGAATAATGGAATTATGTGTGTGATTGCATGTTTATTTTAATTAATTGGTTAGTAAAATTAGGGTTTCAGTTGGGTGATTAATTAAAATTAATGGAGGAAGTAGACTAATTTAGGATTGCATGTTAATGAAAATTAGGGTTTTAGAAGGAATTAATTTAATTAGTTGTTTGATCTTTAATTTAATTATTTGATATGTTTCATTATTTTTGGGCTTGTTTATTTATTTTTATATGTTTTGGGCCTTAAGCCCATATTAGATTTTAATCCACTTAAATAAATTTAGGTTTTTTAGTTTAATTAATTAAATTGCATTTTAGACCCATAATTAATTAGAAATTAGGGTAGAGATAATTTAGGTCCATATAGTAAATTAGACATAGACCCACTTAATTTAATTTAATTAATTTAGATTTAGCCCACTTAATTTAAGCCTTTTTCATAATTTGTAGATTTAGGGTCACCTTAGAATTAAAATATGTAGAATTAGGTCCATTAATTTAAATACTTCATAATTTGTAGATTTAGGCCCATTTTTAGAAATAAATAGACTTCGGTTCATTTAATTAAAATTAAAAGGAATTAGGCTTTAACTCACTTGTAAATTAAAACATGTAGATTTAGTTCATTTAATTAAAATTAATTTAGAGTAGACTAACTTAGGGATTATGTGTTTGAATGAATGCATTATTTACTTGTATTTTCATGACTAGTTTGCCTTGGAGTTAATTGTTAGAATAAAGGTTTACATGAAATTTCATGTAAATAGAGGATAATATAATAATTCATAAAGTAATTCTAAATGAACACAAGAATGAAAGAAGTTGGTATTTCTTACCCAAAATCTCTTGGTTGTGGTGCTAACTTTTTTTTAAGGAATCAAGTACCACCTTTTCTTTTTGTCATAGTTATTACCTTGGGTGGCGACTTCTCACCTCCGCACTATGTCTTTATGATAGTGGTTAGTTTATTCTCTACAGTCCTGAGCTCACACAGTGTTGCGGTTGCTAAAATCTTAGACGTGCGCTAAAGCCCACTGTCTACACAAATTGTGCATGTAATATTTTTACAAAAATAAATAGAAGCAGTAAAATGTTACCTCATTACCCACATCTTTGCACCTGTGGGTATGTAAATGAGTCAAAGGAAAAATAGTTGAGATCTCTCAAAGTCCAAGATCATTCTGAGGAAAATAAAGAGGCAGAATCCTTTAATTTTCTGAAATCTCTGCTCTCCCATATTGTCTATATTGCAAGGAGGCCATAGGATCTGACAGATTGCAAATCAGATGTTAGATGATCAAGAAATCAAGAAATGAAAATCAATGCAAAGAAAGGAAATGAAAGGAAAGAAATTGTAGAAGAAGAGAGAATGAAATGAGACATGCAAAAAGGATGGAATATATAAAGTGGAAAATATTCACTTTGGTCCATTACTTTTATTTGCATATGGATCCAAGTTCTCTTATTGCAGTTTGGTCGATAATTGCATTCTGATTAGGAATTCATTCCTAATTAAACAATAACATTCATTTCATCAAATTAAACAATAATTTGTAACCAGTCTGTGATTATGAATTCTCTGTCAAGTACAAAATAAAAAATAAAATTACAAAATTCAATTTTGCATTTCTACATGTATCATTTCAATCAAATATTAAAATTCATTTCATATTACACAGTAGCTAAAACATAAATTTTCAAAATTATCATGTTATGTGTTGCACAATAGTCATAACATGTATTTCAAATTCCACATACTATATGCTTCAATAGCAGTTATAACATGACCTTTTTTTAGACGTTTACCAATAGACACTACACGATAGTTATGGTGATGCTGCTAAACATCCCATAGGGAATATAACAGATTTTAAACTGCTAGAGGTTCCATAGGAACTATAGCACGCTTTTCATTACTTTATTAGACATCCCATAGGGAATATAGTAAACTTTATTGTATACATTTCGTTAGACATCCCATAGGGAATATAACAAAACTCATTATTACTAGATGTCACACAGGAAATATAGTGTGCATCATTAGACGTCCCACAAGGAATATAATGAAACTCATTATCACTAGATGTCCTACAATGAATATAGTGTGCATTGTTAAATCTCCCACAGGGAATATAGCGAAACTCATTTGCATAAAGTTCACTAGATGTTCTGCAGGATATATAGTGAGACTTGATAAACATTATATTCGCTTAAAATTGCACAACAATTTAAGCATCAACCTATCAATTAGGATACAACTAGGTATCCTAGTTCTTTCCTTTAAAATTATGTGCTTCTACTGCTTTACCATAATTTTTCAAGTAAACAATGACAAAGGGGGGTAATTGTAAGCACCCAATTTTAGGATGCAATTGTGTACAATTGCGACATAAGCCTCTATGATGAAATTTATTCAAAAATTGAACTCGATTGCTGGTTTTCTGGACTTTAAGGATTAAATTGCAACATTTTTAGGATTTGATTGTAAAAAATCAAGTTTTCAAGGGTCTTTTGGTAATTAAAAGTTTAAAAAATTTGAAAATCAGCATTGTGCAATGCCGATGTAATGCCCACCAATATTGCACAATGCCGATGCATGAAAAATCTATTTTTTAATTTTTTTCATCAATTTTTTCCTTTTTTTAATTGGTTAAAAATTTATTTTATTTACTTTTTTGTTAGCAGATAATGTGGTCAAAACACGTAAAATTTTTTTAAAAATTAAATAGATAGAGTCCACTTTCTGGAATTGAGGAAGGTTAGCTCGCAAGTCTCTGATTTTAAAAGGTAGAGACTGCGTGAGTGAGAGAGGAGGACGACGTGAAAAAAAAAATCCTACAATGCGAAAACCCTAGAATTGTGAAAAAACAAGAGACACTATTGAGTAGAAAACCTATACAACACTTAAAATCTTGATTTCTTTTATTTCTCAAAACCCTAGTTTTATGATACTATTCTTTAAAGGATTTGAAAAGAATGATTTATGTCTTTGAATGCAATAAGTCCTTGTCCAAAATCAAGCAACGAGTTTAAAAAAAAGTGACAATCCCAATCTGAGGGGCCATCCAAGACCATATGCACAACATCTTATTTCCATTTTCTCCTGTCTTTTGATTTTCTTTTTAATTTAATTTCCTTTAATTGTTATTTTATTTTTTTTACTCATTTGGCTAATGTGATTTTTGTGATTTTTTTTTGTGTTTTCCTTTTGGAAGCCAATTGGGATTGATGAGGTCGCTACTAAATATCTAGAAATCAAATAGAAGATCCATGGAATGCCATGGATTCTAAACTGTGATTAGATTTTAGGGTTTGATGTTTTTGCATTTATTATTTTTTCTGTGTTTTATGTGATAATTAATTTGGATTTGTAATTAATTTTAATTTTTAGTATGTAGAATATTGTACTAACCCTAGTAGTGGGGAAAGTACAATTTTACTTTTCTACTTTTAAATCAATTAGTAATTTAGGTTCAATTGAGTAAAAATCAATTAAAAGCAATGATGGGTGTAGATTAATTTAGGGTTGCATGTAAATTGATTTAGGGTTTTAAAAAATCACATAAATCTTGTGTTTGATTTGATTTTGTTATGATTTTTGTTTAGGTTTTTTTTTTTAGATCTTTTAATTCTTTGGGTCCCAAGCCCAGGATAAGTTCAAACCCACTAAATAAAATAGGCTTAAAATGATTTATGTTAATTAATTAAAATCAGTTTAGGCCCATTAGGTTAATTTAGACTTAGGCCCATTTTTTAGATTAACTAAAATTAATTTAGACTCAACTCAACCCATTTTCTTTAATTTCCTTTTAAAAATAAATAGATTTAGGCCCACTTCCCATTTTAAAACAAATGGACTTAGGTTCACTTATAAAATCCAATTTCTTTAAAATTTTTTAGATTTAGGCCAATTTATAGATAATTAAAATCAATAGACTTAAGCTCACTAACTAATAACAATGTAGGCCCACCTTTAATCCTTTTTCATTTGTAAATAAAAATTGTAAATTTAGCTAACTTTCAATAAAATGAACCTAGTTTAGAATTAAGGATGATGTGCTTGAATGCATTTTTTATGTGTGATTTTATTGACTAGATGCCTTAGGGTTAGATGGATGTTTAAATAGGATTTAATAAAATTGCATGTAATTAGAGAATGAAGTAATGATTTTTAAAGTAATTCTAAATGAACATGAGACTAAGAGAAGTTAGAGAATCTCCTGGTTGTAGTGCTAACTTTCTTTTAGAGAATCAAGTACCATCAATCGAATTGTCCTAGTTTTTACCCTGGGTGGTGACTTCTCTTCTCCACGCTATGTCTTTGTGGCATAGTAGTGTGTTCCCTAAGGCCCTGAGCCTAATTAATGTTGTGGTTGTTAAAATCTTGGGTGCATGCTAAACCTCGCCATCTACATCATCCCTTTCTATAACTCTCTTAATTTTCTTTTTTATTGCTTTATAATTCTTTCCACTTTTAGTGACATGGTTAACATTAGGATTATCTCCATACATCAAGACCACTAGGGCTCTCTTTATTATAGTCATACCAAATGTCAATAACCCCAATAATTCGATCCCTCTTTCCATCTTTCCATACATCCATTATGCATGTTTCTTTCCCTTTTAGCTCCTCCATGTTAAGTTTGCCTAGATATTAGTTCAGTAGCTCTTCAACTCTCTATTGAGACTATTCAGAAGTAAAAGATCCATTGTTCTTTCCTTTTACATCATTATCTTCGAACTCTTTACACCATCCTTAGGGCACAATCTCCTCTACTAGTATATCACCTAAAGCAGGCTTAGAGTAAAATACTCTATAGTCAAACTTGCCTAAAGGTTGCCTTAATAAATCTTCAACCCCTCGCAATGGTTGCTTAAGAGTTTGATATTCTCTCTTTTCTTCCATTGGCTCATTATTAAACTCATCACCACATCTTGAGGGCACAATTAATTTAAAGGGAATATCAGCAGAGGGTGGCTTTGAATAGAACACCTTAAAGTCAAGTTGCTTGAGGATTACCCTAATAAATCCTTTACTCCTCCAGAGGCATTAGGAGATTTCTCATTTTCCGTAAGGTTTAAGTTTTCAAAGGAGTCTAGCACTTCCTCTTCGCTAACTTTTGAGTTAATCATCATGGTGGCTAGTGGTGAAATATTTCAGTAGTCTAGGAAAGTGTTATTTCTAGTGTTTAGGTTGGAATTGGACTTTTCGGGGTTTATGATTTTTTCAGAGTCTATAAGGTTTTGGATTTCATGTTTTAAGCAAATACAGGTGTCTGTGGAGTGGCCAACTACTTGGTGAAATTTACAGTAGCTATTTGGGTCGTAGCCTAGAACATTTGGATTTAGTGGTTTGGAAAAGGTTAAGGATCTAAGTAGGCCTTTTTGGATCAAACGGTCAAGGATTTTGGAAAGAGGTTGGTTAAAAGTGGAGAATCTCCTAGGCTACTGAACTGCATGCACCTCCATAACTCGACTAGTTCTTCTATATTGTGTGCCCCCAGTTAGGTCATTTCGGGTTCCTGTACTTCTAAAACTTTTCTTCTTCTCACTCTTAATTTCTTCAACTTGTAAACTGTCATCATATAAGTCTATAAATGTTTTAGGATTCATCATTTGTAATCTCTTAACCAAATTAGGTGACATATTATAGACTATCATCCTAACCTTATCTTTCTTAGCTAACATGTTTTTCATTAATCCTGCCTTGTTCATAAATCTGGTCAAGAAATTAGAAAAGGATTCATTTGATTTTGCTTAGTCAGTACCAAATCCTTGATAGACACTTCTAATATATTGTTATAATTATACTATTTCAAAAAAGTAGTACACAATTCTTTCTAGTCAGCCCTACACACTTTTCCAACCCATGATACCAGTTTACAGCCATTACCTCTAAAAACAATACAAATAACCTAGTGATCACTACTAATGGGGCCTTAGTAGTGCTCATAGTTATTGTGTACTAACTGAGATGAATCATAGGATCTCCAATTCCATAAAACTTCTACAGCTGAGGCATTTTGAACTTCTCAAGTAGCTTGTTACCCTCTGTTAGTAGCATATCATCAAAGTCAAATGAATATCCCATGCCTTGTCCTCTAATCAACTCTACCATCTTGGACATTTTCTAGGTCAATGCTTGCATATACTTGGACTCATGGTCTTGTACCAGTTTAAGTGATTTTCTCTTTGCATTTTCTATCATGTAGTTCTTAGCATCCTTAAGCTTCACATTAATAGCAGGTGAGTTTCTAGCAATAGGTTGCCCTCTAACATTATTGGCAGTAGGTGGAGCATCTGCAGTAAGTGGCATAGCTGCAACAATAGGTGGTTGCTCAATTGCAGGTGGTGGTGTGATAATAGCAACAGGTTTCATCAATATAGATAAAGCATGTCTTAGTTCATCTTGCATCATAGCTCTCATGTCATCCATTGAAGCTCCTTTGATGTCTTCTAAGGTCCAGTTCCCTCCTTATTATTATTCCATTTCTATATGCTCAATTGGAGTTGGTTCAACTTCCAAGTAAAGCAGATTAATATGACTATTCTCTAATATGTAAAGGATCTCTTTTTCTATGGCTTTAGGTCTTAAATTTGTTCTTTTTAGTTTGCCACCTTTCTGTCCCTAAATACGAGAAGACCCAGATGAATCTATAATGGTTTCAAAACAAAGTGTTAATGTGATGGATGAAATGCATGTATGCATGTTGCATGTGCAATGCAACAAGTAGCAAATAGCAAGTATCACTTAAGTGTACAACATTCATCCTTCCAACCTTATTCCTCCCACACACATATTTAGTGGTGAGTCTCTTTTCTTAGAATTTTTTGTCCTAAACCTAATATCAACAAGGGATATCAAGAATTGATGTGCATGCTAAATCACTCTTAAAGCAATAAAAGCATGGAAATAATATTTATAGGTATATAGGTCTAGCCCAATCTTTATTAGCCCAGATGAGCTTTTTAAAGTATGGGCTTAGGCTTTTATGGATAGAAATACCTCATGCCAATATACACAAGCAATTTGGTTAATTCTAGGGGAAGTAACTAAGCCATTATATGGGATTAGGGTTCGGTGAAAAGTCAAGATTCCCTTAGCAAGATGCCTTCCTTTAAGACTTGAGTTACAGGCCAAGGCTAGAGGGGCCTAACATCCTTTGCAAACTTAAGAGAAGACTACCCCCCTTTAAGATTTAGGTTAGAAACTCTAGTTAGATGAGCCCGGTGATCTCTCTTGAACCAAGTTTAGGCTAAGAGTGATGGTTAGCCAATTTATAACTCTATGAAGCTAGTGGAATCATGGAATCATAAGCCAATGCCATCGATTAATAAGGACATGCAAAATGAATGCAAGAATAAAATAATAATTAATAAAATAATTCTAAAGAACATAAGTAGAATTAGTATCTCTTATCCTTAGTGGAGTTGCTACTGTAGACATCGGGGTTTTTAGCGCACCCAAGATTTTAGCAACTATGACACTGTTTGGGCTTAGGGCCTTAGGGAACACACTATTATGTTACAAATACATAGTGTGGAGATGAGGAGTTGCCACCTAGGGTAATAACTGGAACAAATCTTTTTGGTGGTACTTGATTCTCTAAAAGATAGCTAGCACCATAACCAGGAGATTCTGAGAATAGAATACTAACTTCTTTCAGTCTTGTGTTCATTTAGAATTACTTTATAAGTTACCATCTTATTCTCTATTTACACACAATTTTATTAAACCCTAATTAAACATCCATTTAGATCTTAAGCTAACTAGTTATAAAACTATATGTAAACAATGCATTCATCACAATCCTTAGGTTAGTCTAATCTACATTGATTTTAATTAAATGAGCTAAATCTACATGTTTTAATTTATAAGTGAGACTAAAGACTAATGGGCCTAATTCTTATTTAATTTTAGTTAAGTGAACCTAAGTCTATTTATTTTAATTCTAAAAATGAGTGTAAATCTATAAATTATGAAGTATTTAAATTAGTGGGCCTAATTCTACATGTTTTTATTCTAAAATGATCTTAAATTTATAAATTATGGAAAATGCTTAAATTAAATGAACTAAGTCTAAATTAATTAAATTAAGTAGGCCTATGTCTAAATTAACCTAAATGGGCTTAAATTGATTTTAAAATTAAACCTAAAAATTCAATTAAAAACCTTTTTATAAAATGAGTTAGAGCTTAAACGTGGGCTTGGGCCCAAAGAGAATAAAAACATACAAACAAGCCCAAACCACAAATTAAAGCAAATAATTAATAAACTAAAAAAAGATTGGTCCGTTAGTGCAGGGGAATCTTTTTTAACAGATTGCCTGGCAATTGAAGCTACTTTTTTTTTTGGATTTTTCAAAGAGAACCAGGGCAAGACAGAAGTATAAAATGCCTCTTGCCCCTCCATATAACACCTTTTTACCCACCCACAAGAACATACATGCAATGATTTCTAAACCTAATTTTCATCACATGCAACCTAAATTAATCTGAAGCCACCATTGAATTTATTAGAGTTTTATTAAATGAACCTAATTTACTAATTAATTTTAATAGTGCAAAAAATTAAAGAGTTTCACTATTCCCACTATCGGGGCTATTACAAAATCTACCAAAAAATAATAAAGAAAATAAAATTAAAGTCACAATCTTTGAGAAAATAAATGAAACAAATTCAAAACCTAAAAAATAATAAATTAGATAGAACAAAATAAAAAAATACATAAAGATTAAATTAGGATCCTGATTCTTGGTTTTCATTCATGGATTCTCCATGGGTTTTCCTTGGTTCAATCATGTGTTCATCACCAGCATCATGAAACACAAACAATAAAAAAAAAAGAAAATAAGATTAGAATTGATGAATGAAGAAAACAAAATAATGAAAATAAACCTAAATAAAAAAACCACAGAAATAAAATAATAAAATAAAATAATGATATAAAAGAAACAAGTAAATAAAAAGAAAGGAGTAAAAGAAGATGAATAATTTTGTATAAATGCTATTTGAATGCCTTTCAGAATGAGATTTCACCATTTTGAGAACATTAACTCTGTGTTTTCTTGATTTCTAAACTTTGAAAAGAACGTATTTTTGTTTTGAAAAGGTTTTTTTTTTTGAAACCTATAGTAGAAGGTTAGGTTTTTTCTTTCCCTCTATGTTTTTCAATCTAACCTTCTTCTTTTTTGTAGTAGCTAATTAGTTTTTTTTCTCCCTCTCTTTTGCACAGTCTAGATTAGTGTTTCCTCTTCTCTGCCAATCTTTCTTTTATATCTCGTTCCTAAGCTAACCAAATTACGTGATCACATGAGAGGTAGCTATGATCTCTTCTTTCCCAAAACAAACAAGATAAGAATTTTAATTTTAAAAAAGAATATTATATGCATAAGAGATGCGTACTGGATGTAGAACCCTATAGAAATTAATTTATTTATTAAAAATAAATTAAATTTAGACTAATCATAATTAAAAAAATTGAGAAAAATAATTTTTTTTTTCTGAAATTTTAGCACCTCGTCTCATTCATGCGCAATTCCATCCTGAAATTAGTTGCTTACAATAACCCATTAATTAAATAAATAGTATAAGATTACACTAATATACATTTTTAATTATTATTATTATTGTTGTTGTTATACATAAAAGTAAGAATAAGAGTAAAATTCTTTTTGAGGTATATATATATATATCCAAAAAAATTAATCAAAAAACTAATCTTAATTTATCTTTTAAAAAAATTTTAAGCTAATAAAGATAGTTTTAATAATAATTATTATTATTTGTTTACTTGCGGAGGGCAGGAAATGATCGAATCCTTAACCTATTAATAATAACTTTGAAGGGACTTAATACTACTAGCCTACTCAACCTCAAAAGATAGTTCTATTTTATATTTAAGAACTTATATATTGAAAGTAAATATTTTTACTATATCAGTCATTAAATAAAAAATAAAAAATATCTCATTAAACAAATTATATAAGGAGCATTTATGAATATTTTATAAATTTTTTTATTTATAATGTATTACGTGTTATATATGCATCCTAATTAATAATTAATAATTCTTCTTTTATTATTAATATAATTTTACACAATCTATATGATACATATAATTGTAATTAAAAATATTAAAATGTTATAAAAAGTAAAAAAATTTAATATTGATTTGATAAAAAGAAAGTTATTTCATTGATTTTCATATATATAAATATTTGAAAGATGAATTTAATCAATTAAAAAAAAATTTAAGTAGTGCCATATAATTTTTTTTATTTAAACTTTTAATTTATTTTGGTGTAAATAATATATATTGTACATCTATACATTTATTTTAATTATATTATAAATAAAATAATATTGCTCTTTCATTTACAAATATAATTTTTATGCTCTATAATTATATTATATTCTTAAACATTTTTCAGGTTTGTTTCGGGTAAAATATCTTAAAGAGCTTGATTTGAGATATAATGATCTTAGTGGAAGCTTGCCATTATGCTTAAGAAATTTGATATCCCTTCAAAGATTCGATCTTTCTTCTAATCAACTTATTGGAAATATCTCTTCATCTCCTCTCATAAGCTTAACATCTCTTCAATACTTAGACCTCTCTAACAATCTTTTCCATATCCCAATCTCACTCTTTACATTTTTCAACCATTCAAAGCTCAAATTTCTTGATGGTGGAGGCAACAAAATATATGCAGATATAGAGGAATATCATACTTTAATCCAACAATTTCAACTAGACTTTCTTTATTTGTATGGTTATGGAAATGTTGGAAGAATTCCAAAATTCCTTTATTATCAACAAAATCTACAAATCTATTTATCTATCGAGCCTTAAAATAGAGGGTCAATTTCCATATTGGTTGTTAGAGAATAATACAAAACTAGAGTATCTTTACTTAGCCAATAATTCTCTTTTAGGTTCTTTAGAGTTAACAATTTGTCCTAACAAGAATTTGAAAATTTTGGATATCTCTGAAAATTGCTTCTACAACTATATTCCGATGGAGATTGGAATATATTTTCTTAGCTTGGTGTCTATAAGCATATCCTAAAATGGTTTATTGGTAGCATTCCCTCTTCATTTGGTGAGATGTCTTCTCTTAAAATTTTAGACATTTCAAAAATAAAATTTCTAGAAGCTTACCGTCCAAATTTATCGCTTCAGGGTTAAGTGAACTTCATTTTTCTGAGAATAACTTACACAGATCATTAGAGAATGGTTTGTCTGATGGATCAAGACTCACTGTCCTAGATCTTAGCCATAATAATTTTAGTGGAAGCATTCCAATATGGATTAGCTTGCTTTCTAGATTAAGTTATCTTTCATTGGGTCATACTAATTTTAAAGGCCATATTCCACATAAGCTATGAAAATTAGACACGTTAAGATTGATTGATCTTTCTAATAATAATTTGTTTGGTCATATTATCCCTTGCTTATGTGCAAGCAGTTTGCACAATCAAAATACACTACCTTAACAATGTTTAGAATTTGCAGCAAAGAATTCATCTTGTGATTTGAAAGCAATTATCCTCTTCTATTTTTCTAGAATTAATCTTTCTAACAATAACTTGTTTGGCGAGATTCCTTTCTAATTTGAAAGTCCTTTCATTATCAAAGTGCTGAGTCTATCTTACAATTGTTTGACTGGTCCAATTCCTTTAACATTTTCAAATCTAAGCGCAATTGAGTCTTTGGATATTTCCTATAACAATTTAAATGGATAAATCCCTCCTTAGCTTACCCAACTACACTCTCTAATTGTATTCATTGTAGCGTATAACAACTTATCAGGCATGACACCGGAGAGAGTTGCATAGTTTGCAACATTTGAATAGGGTAGCTATAAGGGCAATCATTTGCTTTATGGATTGCCACTGCCCAAGAGTTGCGACACAACTTCTCCACCATTGATGCCAAAACCTTCAATGGATGAAAATGAATATGATGAGTTCATAAAAATGGATGTTTTTTACATAAGTTTTAGGGTGGCTTACATTATGGTTTTATTGGGAATAACTACACTTCTTTATATAAATCCATGTTGGTGAAGCGTATGTTTTTACTGGATTGAGGTTAGCATGGAGAATTACTACTACTTTATAATTGATAATCTATGCTTTAGATTTAAGTTTTACAGGTTTTATAAGTGTATTTCTATTTATTGATAAGTTAGCCTGTGGAAGATTCTAATTTTTAAAATTGAACATGTCAAAATGTGTCCAGAATATTAATGATTCTGATTTTTGTTTCAACTTAATTTGAAGCTCTTTAGATAGTGCACATTCAATATCAACTACATTTCTCATGTTACATTTTATAATAGAAAAATATATGCATATTTTGTTAACATTTTTGCTCCATAAAATTTGTTAATTTTTAAGTATTATAAATAAGAAATAATTAAATGCATGTAATGGGTGGAATTTAAATGTGGTAATGGTCTATAAAATGAATTAGATGCTTCAGAAGCATAAAAGAATGCCATTTGTAAGAATAGAAGGCTTTAGCTACCAACAATTGGAATAGGCTTATGTAAATAGGAATTGAAAAGCATGATTACCAACTACAAACTCTTTTTCATTGTTGCCAAGAAGCAAACTCATATGCTTCTTCAACAGTCTCGGTTGTAATAGGAGGCTCTCCAAATTAAAGCTTATGTTATTATTATATTTCAATAAAATTGATAACTTGTTAAATTCAAAAGCAGCTTTTGAATACAAGAGTCAATAGAGCAGATTGAGAGTAAATGGTATTGTATTTATTAATAAATAAAAAATATATGTACATAGATTTTGATATATATACAGTAGGTTATTGTAACAACCATAACAAATACGAGTCTAATGTTTATCCTCTAACACCCCCCTACAAGCTGATAGTGGAAGGAAGAGTAACTAAAGCTTGGAGTCAAAGAATTGAAATTGGTTTTTAGAGAGTGGCTTTGTCAAGATGTCTGCCAATTGGTCTGATGAGGTAACTGATCTGATTGATACTTGTTATGAGGAGACTAAACTGTAAACAAAGTGATAGTCTACCTCTATATGAAGCATTCTATCATGGAAAACCAGATTGATGGAAAAAAAAAACCTCCAATATTATCACACCACATGTGAGGGGGTAAAGTAGCATGAACACTAAGTTCCTGAAGCATGTTGGATAACCACTTGAGTTCGACACACACATAAATAATAACTTTAAACTCTAACTTTATGGATGAGCATGCAATAATTTTTTATTTTTTTGAATTCCACCCAATTAAATTTTTGCAATTCTTTATTTTTTTAAATTCCACAAAATCAAAATTTTGCCTGAATAAATTAAATAACCACTAGTGGAGCGGTGATAGTTTGGACAACCTACCTAATCAGCATCACTAAAAGACATTAAATTAGGATAAGAACTATAAGCAAAAAATAAACCTTTAGATAGTGTGCCTTGAATATATTGAATGACTCTCTTTAAGGCCTAAAAGTGAACTTCTATTGGTTTGTTCATGAACTGACATAACTTGTTAACAATAAAGGAGATATCGCGGTCCAGTTATACTGGCATATTAGAGACTGCCACAACATTGTCAAAAAATTTTTGGCTGCATCTAGTGGTAAGAGCTAGCCTGTGTGAAGTGAAAGGGACTTGCCTAGAGCCATTAGCATTGAACATGCTTTGGCATTGGTCATGTTCATCTTTTTAAGTAAAGCTTAAAGGTAAGATTTTTGTAAAAGAACCATACCTTGAGGAAGATATTGAACCTGAATTCCTAAGAAGTAATTTAAGCACCCAAGATCTCTCAACTTAAATTCTATTGCAAGTTGTTATATAATTATCTAAACTAAAGCTTGACTACCTCATATGATAATTACATCATCCATGTATACTAGCAAAAAATCTAGAACCATGTTAATTATATATGAATAAGGAGGAATCAGATTGATAAGTGATAAATCTAATTATTAGCAAAAAATTTCCAAGTCCTTGAAACCACGCTTGAGGGGCTTGCTTAAGACCATAAAGAGATTTATGGAGCTTGGGCATAATCTAGGAGTTGTCAATTAATATAGCCTTATAGTTGAAGCATATATACAATCTTATCCAAATTTCCATAGAGAAATGAATTACTAACATCAAGTTAACCAAAGTACCATTTTTGAGACAAGGCAACAGAGATAATAGTGCGAATTGTAATGGTTTTTATTATCTGACTAAAGGTATCATTATAATCCAGTCCATATTCTTGAGTGCAACCTTTGGCCACTAAGCAGGCTTTATACATTTAGATTGTTCCATAAACATGTCATTTAATCTTGTATACCTAGTGATAGCTAACTATATTAACATTGGAAGGTTTTGGGACAAGAGTCTAGGTATTGGTTTAATAAAGAGCTATAATTTCTTAGGCCATTTTATGATGCCATATGAGTGTTTGATAGCCTAAGTAAATGATGTAGGCTCAATACATAGAGAAGTGAGGTCAGGAATGGTGGATTTTTTATGATTGTTTTGGGTGGAAGAAGAAAAGGGTTGAGATATATGTGTATTTAGGAATAGGTTTGGATTTGTGTGCAACACCATCTGATTAGTGTGCTGGGTTTGGATAGGTATCAGGTTAGGATTTGGTGGAAGTGAAGAATTGGTTGAGTAGGATTAAGATGGATAAGGTGAAGTAATTGGGTAGAATCATATTGGGCAAATGAGGCTTTGATAGGTGATGTAGAATGGGTTTGTTGGTGAGATCAAGATAAGAGTGGTATTATATTAAAAGAAAGAGAGATATTGGATAAAGTGGATATGGATAAGTGATGTGGTGGAGATGAAGGTGTCATACCTGAATTAGAATTGGTTTTGGTTATTGAGGTAGCTGTGTAGAGGTTGGATCCAGTGTGGTGATGGATGAGTGTACTAGATATGGAAATTGTAACTAAGTTAGAGTTGACATGCTAATGGAATTTTTAGTAACACCTGTAGGATTGATGTTGGATTGTACTACTTTGAAAGGCATGAATTTTTCAAAAAATTACACATGCGAGCAATGTATATTTGACCTGAATCTTTATTAAGACATTGATAACTCAAAAGATGTGGTGAATAACCTAATAAAATGCATTGTCTATACCTAAAGGAGAACTTATGTCTATTGTATGAGTGGAGAAAAGGATACACTGCACATCCAAAGACCTTCTAGAATAAACAATATGGTGAACTATTAAATAAAACTTGAAATGGAATGTGATTAGAAAGAGTATTGCTAGGCATCTTGTTAATAAAAAGATAGCAGTTTCAAATGCATATTGCCAATACTTAAAGGGAGCTCCACAATGCCTAAAAAGTGCCAAACCAATATCAACAATGCTCCTAATTTTTCTTTCACAATACCATTTTGTTCATAGGTATACGAACAAGAGATTCGATGAATTATGTCTATAATTTTTAAGTGATTATGTAAAGATCTAAACTCGCCACCCTAATTTGAATTAAAGGACTTAATTTTACAATTTAATTATTTTTCAACCATATTTTGAAATTGATAAAAAATAGAAGACACATCACTCTTATTCTTGATTGTAAATAACTATGTGAATAAGGAGAAATCATTAATAAAAATTACAAAATATCTATCTCTCGTTGAAGAACACATAAGGGCTAGTCCCTATACATCTTAATGAACTAACTGTAAGGGTCTTGAACTCTAATTAAAAGTCAATGGTACAATGACTTTGTGCATCTTGCCAAGATAGCAAGCCTCACACTTATTACCAGAGATTTTATTGGAAGAGTAAAGAAGTTGAAACTGACGAACAAGAGTATGAATCATTTATAAATTAGGGTGCCTAAGTCGGTTGTACTAATCCTTTAAAGTAACAAAAAAATGTTGTTGCACCAAAGTTATATTGGCATTGAAATTGATAGTGGAATTTGTACAAACCCGAATCAATTATTCCTAGGAAGAGTGGTTGCTTCGTTGTTTGATCCTTCAAAACACAATGATTATTATAAAATTCAAAAAAGCAAGCATTATCAGTACATAATCTTCAAATAGATAATAAAGGTTTAGTGATTTTTGGAACATGTAAAACATCTTGTAAAGCAAGAGAATAGCCATTTGTTTCAAGATGTGCTTGACCAACATGAGCAATTTTTAATCTATTACCATCTCTAATAAATAATTTTTTCTTACCCTTGTATTCATTCGCTAGGGAAAGAGAACTTAATGAGTGCCTTGATATTAGGGTAACAAGCCATATAATTGACATTCGAATTAGACGAAGAAGGCAATAAAGAATCAACAGGTAAATTTGAGAGATTTGTCTGAGTCGAGTAAAAAGGCCAAGATGTCTGATGATTATCAAAAGACCCAGTAGCAGAAAAATTGGAATTAAACCTTCAATGACATTGAAGTGTAGTATGGTTCTAAAAACTGTAAATTTGGCATGAAACACATGAATGGAATGATTGTCATCCATGACCTCTCTATCGTTGAAAATGACCACAAAAGGAAGATGATGATGAATAGGAGGGACAAGTCGAGGAGCATTGAGCAATATGAGCACTGGGAATTGTTGGCTGTTGTGTTTTCAACAACGACCCATGAGAAATGAGTTGAAAATGCAGGTCATGAAAATTTGGAGGCAATGGTCATTGTTGAAGGGCTGCTATAATTAGGTTATAGTCAGCACCAAGTTGTCTAAACATAATGGCATTAAATTCTATGTCAAAAATGGGTTGTCTAGCAAGTGTGAGAGAATTTGCAATGGATTTTGCTTCATAAAGAAATTTAGTAGCGGTTTTATTGGCTTTGGATAGGTTATGTAGCTCAATATGGAGTTGTGTCTTTAGAGCATGGCTCATAGTGCAAAATATAGTAGCAAGGGCTCTCTAAATAGTAGAAGAGGAGCCGAGACAAAGCAAATATGGTTAAATCTCCTTAGAGATAGAAGCTAATAACTACAGGAAGAGAAGTTGGTCCTTGGTTGTAATAATCTGAATTTTTATAAATTAAATTAGGAAATTAAATTATGATATTTGTAGTGTTAATAATGAATTTTATTTTATATTATTTTATTAAATTGTGATTAATTATTGTAAAAATTAAATGACTTTCCCATGTTGTTGTTGTTGTTATTATTATTATTATTATTATTATTATTATTATTATTATGAATTTTAATGAGTAAATTAAAACTATAGTTATTTAAATATTAATAAATTAAATAAATAAATTTTAGATGTATTTTATTTTATTGTATTTTCCCACTTTTCTTTCCCTCCCCTTTTTTTTCTTTTTCTTCTTTCCTTTCTCTTTTCCCTCCCTCCCTGTTTTTCTTCTTCTTCCTGGTTCTATCAATAGCCACCACACGCCATCTCGCCACCAGTAGCACACCATACCACCTTCTTCACATCGTTGCTCTGCCATTTATCACGCCAACAGTAGTAACAGCCAACGGTCATCCTCTTCCTCACGAGATCGCATAGTAATTAGAATGAGAGAGGGAGGCCATTCTGATGAGTAATCTAACCAAGATTGGGCATAAATTGAAGCTCTCAATTCAGGTTTCGATAATCCTTAATCAATTTTGAGAAATTTAACCAGTAATAACTTTAATTTTATAAAATTTAATTTTGGGTATTTTTGTTAAAATTATGAAATTGAATACCAATTTAATTTTATGTGATATTGGTTCTTTAGAATAGATTATTGTGGATGTTGTAAGGTTTTCAAAAATAATTTTTGTAAATTTTTTTGAATTCCCAGGGTCTCGGTGTTACTGTTCACAACACTGTTCATGAGGCCAATTTTTTTTTAATAAATTATACTAATTATTTTAAGCAAGTTTTATTAAGGAAGTTTATTAAAATTATGTACCAAATTTTTATTATAAATTTTTGAATGTTTATGTCTAAATGAATTTTTGGAAAAATTAGTATAATATTTTAATTGAAATTATTGTGAAGTATTATATTTTGGATAATTTTGGAGTAGTAAATAATATAAAAATACTTTTTATGAATTAATTCCTATTTCTAGCTAATTATTAGTAATTATTAGAATAATATCCGAATAAAAAAATTGTATTTATGATTTTTAGGATTTAAATGAGTTTTTGGTTGCTTAATTATATAATTGAATAATTTAAATGATTATCGGTAATTAAATGTTGTTTAATTTTAAAAATTAGTATAATGACTTTTATAATATAATTTGATTATTAATGTGGATTTTATTATTTATTTTGTAAATAAATGTCTTTTATGTTTTTATTGTGTAAATAAATTAATTTTGGTATTTAAATGGAAATTAAATTGTGATTTGTGAAATTATTTCTCGATTGGACATAAAGTGTTGTTCGGGGACCCAACTCGAGATTTGGAGTTATTGCTGGTATTTGAAGTGTTTTCAATGCAGGACTGGCCCTACTTTTGTAGAGAGATGTCCATTTTACTAAGGAGACTCTATCGAATTTTTGGTAGATTTCTTGTAAAATATGACATCGATCAAGTTTAGTAGAGTCGTATTCTTAATAAGGTCACTCTTTAGAAATCTAGAATTTATAGGATTTCCGTTTCTAATTCCATATTTATCTATTTCTTTTTTTTAGCCATGCCTAGTCGATTCGACAGGTCGAGGTCACGCGTGACTGCGCAGAGGAGCGCATTCAACCTGTAAGTTAATAACTGAACTGTGTGTATGATATTTTATAGTAAAAATATAAATTCATTGATTGTGATAAAATGGGAGAATTTTTTAAAAGAATTATATTATTATAAAATATACTTGGATTAAATTCTCCTATTATATTATTTGCTATGGTTATATAAGCCTGTTTATATTAATTTTTCATATGATTAGTTAATTGTTATTTTATTTTATTATAATATTCCTCGTTTTATTTACTTTTATTTATTTAAAAATGAATTACGGTAGAACAGACTACTTGATGGGTTTTATCAGGGCCGTGTGTGCACCAGTATGATTAAGAGTGAGTGTTGGTGGTTATAAAGCTCAGTGATATTGTAGACACCTAGTCCGATCGACCCATGAATCGAAGGCAGACCATAGGTGCTTAGTTTGGTTGGCCCGCACTAAAGCTCGATGATGAGAAAACTTAAAACTCGAATGCAAGAGAAGCCCGAAATCTTCTTAAGAGTGGACCTAAGAGCCTAAGTCTAAAATCTAAACCCATACAAACATAACTCCAAACCCATAACTCTTTGGCCCAAAAGGCCCAAACCTATAAGCCAAAGAGGCGATTGCCTCTTTGACAGTTAGGTGAAGAGGCGTCGCCTCTTCAGAGAGTCGATTGCCTCTTCACCAGGCCACTTAGTGCTGCATTAAATGAGGTTTATCAAGGACAATAAGTTGGTGGGCCCCTACCTATTCTTGCTTTACAATTACAGCAAGAATAGTTGGTTTTTGGGGAAAAGTTATAGCCTAAAAAGGGGATGGTAATGATGAAGAGAGTAGGGGTAGGGATTAGGTCGAGGAAATATAAAATGAAAAGAGAAGGAGAGAAGGGAGTTAAGAGGAGGGATTTTTTTAATAGAAAAAAAAATAAATCTTAAAGGTTCAGGGAGAGAGAAGAAAGGGTGAGCTTTGAAACAAGAAAAAAGAGGCTCTAGAAAAAGGGAAGATTTTTAGGAAGAAAGGAGGGATTAAGCTTGAAGGTCAATCCTATGACAGAGGCGATCACCATTTTAACAGGTCACTTTATCTATTTTACTATTAACAATATCATTATTCATAAGAAAAATTTTATGCTCAATATTTTTTTCCTTTCAGTCATTGCACCAGAAGAGCGACACGAATATGTCAATGTATTTGTTTGCTCCCGTTTGGTGTGTTTCTCAAAATTTTATGCGGTTTTAGTTTAATGTCATATTACTGCTTGTATTTTTGCCATTTCAAAAATTACTATTCATATAATTAGATTTACTCCAAATTTGTTCATTTTTCAGCCACTTCACCAGTAGAATAACATGAGTATTTCTGTATATTTTGTTAGTTAAAATTTAATATATTTTAGTCAAATTTTTACATGAATATTATTTGGATTTGCATGGTTTTTATATATTTTATTATTATTATTTCCACTATTTCAATTAAGCCCATTTGAGCCCATTCATTTTTATGCACTGAGGCATTTGCCTCTTTGCTTTAAGGCAACGCCCCATGGCAAGAGGAGACCCCTTTTATAGGCGACGCCTTTTTGAAGAGGCATCGCTATATCATTTTTATTTTTATTTTTTTTATGTATTTTCATATTTCTATATTTTCAGCCTTTTTTTATACAATTATTTTATTATCTGGCTTAATTAAATATTTGTGTGCTTATTATTATTTTTATTTCTATTTATTTTTTATTTATTTTGGTTTATTTTCTGTCTATTCTATTCTATTTTGTATAATAAAAAGTGTTTTAATCCTTAATCCTTTCCCCCCCCCATTTGATTTTGAATGTATGGTTATACATTATTACTTATTTTATTTTTATTGAATGATTGGACTTAAAACCATGAAATTGGATTAATGTGCAAACTTGGACTTAACTATAAAACTTGGAAAGTGAATGAAGGCAAGTGCAATTTTGAATGTAAATGAGGAAATAATTAAATAATTAATGGTAATAAAAAGAAAAATACAAACAGAGGCCAACCGCAAGGTTGGGTGAGCATTCAAATGCTCATACCTAGTTTCTGAACCCGATCTCTGATGATGGCTTTTGGGAACCTCCGTGGGATCCAGTTGCTATACAGTGTGTCCCGACTTTTATATGGGTGGTGACTCTATCTCTAAATAGGCCCAAGAGATATATCATATTTCCAAGTGGGCCTCAAGCCCACATAGTACTGTGGTCGCCAAACACTTGGGCGTGCGCTAAACCCCGCTGCCTATAATGGCGACTCCACTTGGGATAGAGAAACTGATTCCAGTGTTTTGCATTTTATCATTTTTAATTATTTTATTATTTCTTCCTGCATTTATGCATTCACTACACATTTTGCACACAGTGAGCACTTCAATCCCAAATAAACCCGGCCATAGTAAGTACTTCGCTACCTACGTTTCACTCAAACTTAGTGGTGGAATATTTGATTATTGTCAGCCACCACATATACTAATGCGCTTTGTTTGACCCTTGAGTGGGGAGACGTATATGGATGTATATCGTTATGGGAATCGAAGCCTTTTTACCTAAGACTCAGCTTATGTAGTGACCTAGCAACTTCCTTTAGGATATTCTAAAAAGCATGTGTTTGATGCTATATAGTGGACCTTGGTATAAAATCTTGGCCCATTTTTAATGGACTATGTCAAAGTAGGCCTTTTATGCCTCTATGACCCGTTGTGATGGATCTTGTTTTTATGCAAAGGCCTACTACTTGTTTGTTCATTTTGAGAGTTATCTTGCATACGTCGGTTTTGTTATCCCCCATTGATAATTAAAACCCAGACAAAAAAATCCTAGGATGAGAAACTCACCATTGAACATGTGTGTGGAAGAAACAAGGGTGGAAGTAATCATGCCTAAATTCATGCTTTTTTGTTTTTGTTCACATAAAAAAAATAATAAAAAAATTCTTACATTTCATGCATACATGACATTCATTTTAATTAAAAAAAAAAAGAAAAATCCTTCATTTCATGCATACATGACATTCATTGCAACTTTCAAAAATGCATTTTTCTTAGCCATAAACCTCTTTTTATTTGGAAGTAGATCAAAGGAATTTGGCCCACTAATATCAAGGATCTAATTAAACAGTTGAGGCCATTTGATAAAGAGAGCGAGATAGCAGGACCCTCTAATTTTTAATGTTAAAGCTTTTAAGAAAGAACTATTAGAAGAGATCATGGATGAGATTTGACAAATGGTTAGGGACATGATTGCTAAGATTAGAGGAAAGATGCTCTCTAATAAAGATGATTCTAAAGCAGAACTGTTTTGGGTGAATAATTAAAAGGAAAAGCACCAATGGATTATGCTAAGACTGAATGGATGAAAGACCTAACAAAATAGATGAATCAACTATAGACTACATTGAAGAACCATGGGCTCAATTTAAACTTAGCTGATGTTGACTTGGATTTGGATTTTAGAGAATCACTGCTCCCGAAATAGAAATTCCTAAATATGAAGAAATACTTTGGCACTGATGACCCTCATTTGCATTTGAAGTAATACGTCACCTACATGAAGGCCACTAGGTTGTCAAAAGCTTAGATTTTCAAACAATTTCCATTGTCCTTGGAAGGAGCTATTGTCAAGTGATACTACACTTTGGATGCATATGTCTAGTAAGACTAAAAGGAGTTATGTTCAGTCTTCATCAAGCAATATGGGCTAAACTTTTAGTTTGAAGTTTCTCTTCACGAGGTATAAAATATAGTACAAATACCTAATGAGCCCTTTGTGAGCTTTTTAGATAGGTAGAGAGGAAAGTTAGCTCAGATGAAGCATAGACCTGCAAAGTCAGACCGGTTAATAATAGCCATAGAAGCCTGCATCCCTTCTCTATCCGACAAGTTGAAAGACATGGGCATAAGGGACGTCAAAGAGTTGTATCATTTTAGGGTGCAAGTTGAAGCCGACTTGGATTTGGACACTCAATAATGGTTATTGTTAGTTGTAACGGCTTCAAAGAATGTTTTGCTGCAATATTTTATTTTATGCTAATGAATGTTTGATTGTTTAATTTGCATGAGTATTAATTTATTATAATTGTGCATGTAATCTTATGCTTGAATGAAAGAGAGATTTGAAAAAAAAAAAAGAAAAAGAAAAGAAAACCCCAAAAAATGAGAGGATTAAAATATCATAATTGACTTTCAAACTTTTCTTCGGGCACATTCAATTTCAGTTTTTTCCTAAAATGAATTCTTTATATTCGTCAAAAAAAGAAAGACAAGGAAGAAAAAACAAAAAAGAAAAAAAAAGAAGAAAAGAAGAAGAAAAGAAGAAGAAAAAGAAAATGAAAGGAAAGAAAATGAAAATGAAAAGGAATGGAAGTGTAGGAAAAAAAAAGGGAAATCTTTGTTTGTGCCACCAACAATTGAAAAATCAATTTTGAGAAATCCTTGGAAAATCCTTATTTTTTTTAACAAAACTCCCACTAATTATGAGCTAAAAAATAGTTGGTCAAAAAACCCGCAAAAGGCTGATCAATAACAAACATAATGTGGCATGCCTGATTATAACAGAGAAGGAATCATGTGAAGATAGTCATAATTGACATGTTGTTAGCACAAGAAGTTTTAGACATGGACTCATTAGTTTTGCAGTAATTAACAACATTAGTAACATCAATGTCCAATGATCAATAGTAAGAGTAGTCAGCAGCTAAAGTGACAACATGAACATCGATCGTAACAAAAGTGATCGACCATCACCATGAATTTGCAACCACCCAACTAGGTTTAAAAACTCCTAGAAAAGGAGTGACCTAGGCAAAAAAGGGAAAATAAAAAAAATGATAGACCCAACTAGGTTCAAAAACTATTAGAAAAGGAGCGACCTAGGCAAAAGAGGGAATATAAAATAAAAATCGGTTGCATTTTCATTCTAAGAAAAGACTTTAAAAGATCATAAGATTCTACTAGGTGGTGTGAAAGTGAGAGAGTTTAACAAGTCCTTGACTGGGGGGCAATTCTTAAGATGAGTTAAGCCTCGTGAGTAATGGGGTTTTCAAATAGAGTCTCTTCTACACTAAGGGTCAAGCACAACTGTCATACGAAAAAAAAGCATTCTAAGGAAGCAACTAAGCTGGGGGCATAAATCATTATCATCATCCTGATTTGATCATGAGGGGGTCTTAAATTCTGCTTTATTTAGAAAAGCTGGTCTTAATAGACTTAAATGTAGATTCTTTGATATGATGAGGACCAGTTCTTGAACATTAATCCTGAATAGGAAGGGCATTTGGCTATTGACTGTTTTCTTAATCATTCATGCATTCACGAAATTACTTTTCAAAAATCATTTTCAGGTTTCATGCTTAGGTGTATTAGAATAATGCATGTTTTCTATAGGCATTGCACACACCACACAAGCATGTGTTATCAAACTAACTTTTGAGAGATTCCAAAGATCACGGCCATGCATCCATTGGTTTTGGACTCTTTTTTTGGATGTGTAATAGAATAAGCTAACTCAAATGCTTGAGATGCAGTTTTCTTGTTTGGTTTAGCTTGATGCCTCGTGAGGCTATATGGCTTGTTTTGATTTACTTGCTTAGTTTGATTTCATTTGACGCTTATGAGGCTACATCATTTTTTTATCTTCGCTTGACGCCCAAAGGCTATATGGCACTTTTCGTTTGTCCTTACCTGATGCCCTCGCGGCTATATAGTATTCATTGTTGTTCCTGCCTGATGCTTGCATGCCTATATGGCTTCCATGGTTGTTCTCTTCATTTGTTTTATTTGTTGATCAAAGTATCAGTGTTCATAAGCATTCATTTCCTAGTTCGGTCGGCTCATAGCTGAGGGTGAGCTGTGGATTTTCTCTAATCGAAGTATCAAGATTAAGGAACTGCCTCTCAGGCTAGGAAAACCCGAGGATGATAACATGAGCTTCTTATTATTGTTAAGGAACTACCTCTCAGGCTAGGAAAACCTAAGGATAATGGCATGAGCTTCTTGTTGTTGTTAAGGAACTACCACTCGAGCTAGGAAAACCCAAAGAGGACGGCATGAGCTTCCTATTATTATTGAGGAACTACCTCTCAAGACAGGAAAACCCGAGGATGATGGTATGAGCTTCTTGTTATCATTAAGGGACTACCTTTTGGGCTTGGAAAACCCAAGGATTATGTCTCGCAAAGAAGGGTTGTTCGGGTTTGAATCCCTAAAGATCAAAGACTAAGGTGACTATTTAGATAGTATCCCTGAAGTTAATAATGAACGACAATTGGGTCAGGAAAACCCTGAAGTCTATAACCCCGGAGAAGTGGTAATCATACCAGAAAAATTTGAGAATCACATCCTAGTGGTAATCGGCCCAGGAAAACCTAAGAGTCAATTTTCAGTATAGTGATTATCAGGCCAGGAAAACTCGAGAGTCGAGTTTCATTACGATGATGATTGGGCTAGGAAAACTTGAGAATTGAGTTTTAGTGTGATAATGATCAGGCTAGGAAAACCCAAGAGTCAAGTTTCAGTATGGTGATGATTGAGCTAAAAAATCCTGAGAATCATGTGGCTGATGATCAGATCAGGAAAATCCAAGAATCACGTCCTTAGTGAAATAGTAATTGGGCTAGGAAAACTCGAGGTTAACAATCTTTAAATACCTTGATCAAATATTAATGAGTGGCTGATCAGGCCAGGAAAAACCTGAGGATACACTCTTAAAATACCTTTATCAAATATTAATGAGTAGCTGATCAGGCTAGGAAAAACCCTAGGATCACGGTTATGTTTCAGAATTAAAGCAGTCATCTCTTGAGTGAAACCCAAGAGCTAGGTGTGTTGCTCATCTTATTGTTTATTAGTCATTGTGCATTTGATTTTTTGAAAAATAGCCATTTCATGCATTTGATTTTTTTAAAAAATAAGGGGCAAATTGTAGACACTCGGTTCGATCAACCCATGAATCAGAGGCGGATTGCAAGAGCTCAGTTTGGTCGACCTGCACTAAAGCCCAATGATGAGAAAACTTAGAACTCGAATGCAAAAGAAGCCCAGAATCTTCTTAAGAGTGGACCTAAGAGCCTAAGTCTAAAACCTAAACCCATATAAACATAACGCTAAACCCATACAAACATAACTCTAAACCCATAACTCTTTGACCCAAAAGGCCTAGACCTATAAGCCAAAGAGGTGATCGCCTCTTTGGCAATTGGGTGAAAAGGCGCCTCTTCAGAGAGTCGATCGCCTCTTCACCAAGCCACTTAGTGTTGCATTAAATGAGGTTTATCAAGGGCAGCAAGTTAGTGGGCCCCTACCTATTCTTGCTCTACAATTATAGTAAGAATAGTTGGTTTTTTGGGAAAAAGTTATAGGCTAAAAAGGGGATGGCACTGATGAAGAGAGTAAGGGTAGGGATTAGGTCGAGGAAATATAAAATGAAAAGAGAATGAGAGAAGGGAGTTAAAAGGAGGGGTTTTTTTGACAAAAAAAAAGAGAAAAAAATTCTTACAGGTTCAGGGAGAGAGGAGAAAGGGCAAGCTCTGAAACAATAAAAAAGAGGTTCTGGAAAAAGGGAAGATTTTTAGGAAGAAAGGAAGGATTAAGCTTGAAGGTCAATCCTTGAGAAGGGGAAGGTAAAAACCTTGCATTCGGGTGTGCAAAAATCAAGTCCATACCTATCTCTGAGGGTCAAATATTTTAAGAAAAGTTCTTGTTTCATTATAAGTTTTGTTCATTTACACTAGTTATTGCTTATTTGAAAGCTAAGTTTATTGCCTATGAGAGTCATCTACATTTGCTAGTCAAGCGTCGCCTCTTCGATTCTCTACAAAGAGGCAATTACCTCACTACAGAGGCGATATCCTCATGACACAGGCGATCGCCACTTTCATAGGTCACTTTCTGTATTTTGCTATTACTAATATCACTATTCATAAGAAAAAATTTTATGCTCAATATTTTTTTCCTTTCAGTCATTGCACTAGAAGAGTGACATGAACATGTCCATGTAGTTGTTTGCTCCCGTTTGGTGTGTTACTCAAAATTTTATGTAGTTTTTGTTCACTGTCATATTACTAGTATTTTTGCTATTCAAAAATTACTCCAAATTTGTTCATTTTTCAGCCACTTCATTAGTAGAATGGCAGGAGTATTTTTATATATTTTGTTAGTTAAAATTTAATATATTAGTCAATTTTTACATGAATATTATTTGGATTTGCATGGTTTTCATATATTTTATTATTATTTTTGCCACTATTTCAATTAAGCCCATTTGAGCCCATTCATTTTTATGCACTGAGGCGTTCACCTCTTTGCTCTAAGGCGACCCCTCTCATAGGCGATGCCTCTTTGAAGAGACGTTGCTATATCATTTTTATTTTTATTTTTATTAATTTTTGTTTTTATTTTTATTTTTTTATGTATTTTCATATTTCTATATTTTTAGCCTTTTTTATACAATTATTTTATTATCTAGCTTAATTAAATATTTATGTGCTTATTATTATTTTTGTTTCTATTTATTTTCAATTTATTTTGGTTTATTTTCTATTTATTCTATTCTATTTTGTATAATAAAAAGTGTTATAATCCTTAATCCCATCCCCCCATTTGATTTTGAATGTATGGTTGTAAATTATTACTTATTTTATTTTTGTTGAATGATGGGACTTAAAACCATGAAATTGGATTAATGTGCAAACTTGGAATTAACTATAAAACTTGGAAAGTGAATGAAGGCAAGTGCAATTTTGAATGTAAATGAGGAAATAATTAAATAATTAAAGGTAATAAAACACAAAACATAAATGGAGGCCAATCGCAAGGTTGGGTGAGCATTCAAACACTCATACCCAGTTTTCGAACCCGATATCTGATGATGGCTTCTGGGAACCTCCGTGGGATCCATTTGTTATACAGTGTGTCTCGACTTTTATCTGGATGGCAACTCCATCTTCAAATAGGCCCAAGAGCTATATCATATTTCCAAGTGGGCCTCGAGCCCACATAGTGTCGTGGTCACCAAACACTTGGGTGCATGCTAAGCCCTGCCACCTATAGATACTTTGCTCTCAGGCATAATTTTGTGAGATTGTATATAAGGTTCAATGATGCTTTGCTATCAGACATGATTTATATATTACTGGGGCCGGTCACTCGGTGATGCTTTGCTTTCGGGAACCGCTAGTGAATATTGGTTTAAGTGATTTGACTATGGCTAGTAGCTCGGTGGTTGCTTTGCTCTCAAGAACCGGTGGTCTTTGGATTTTCAAACAATTGAAAGGCTATTAGAATTGTGGACTAAGGTTCTACCTAGTTTTTCTTATAAAAAAATGATTTAAGAAAGTTTATTTTATTTATATAGTATTTATGATTTCAAATATTTTATTTCGATAAAGGAGGATTTAAATAAATCAAATGTTTTATATTATAAATTATATATTTTATATTTTCATAAAATATATTTTTAAAGGAGATTTTCATACTACATACATTTCTTTTTTTAACTTACTCAATGAGGTTTAACTCCCCTCAATTATTTTTCAAGATATCAAGAGTCTTCAGTTAGTCCACCCACTTTATGTCGGGTTTTTTCTTATTTGGCTATTCTATGTAGATCTATATAAAAGTATTATTATGTATTTGAAATCTAGAACACTGCATTAGTAGTGATGAACTATTATGTTATATTTTATGGATTATTACCTATATTAAAGATTTGTATTAATGTTGATTATTATGTTTTATCAAATATTATTTTGGATATTATGTTATTTATGTTATTTATTTTAATTAAACATTTCATTTAATTAGTAACTATATTTTATTGTAAAATTTTCTTTAAGGCTTACTATAGGTTTCAAAAGTCTTATATTTTCCCATTCCTCAGTGCCAGTCACGTGCCCTTAGGTTCGAGTCATGATATTAGTAAACCACTACATATATTCAGGATTTAGTTCAAGTTATTGAGTTTAGTCTCTCTTTCGGTGGGCAAGGTTCAGTACCATCAAGAATTCCATGAAGGTTATAGAAGTTAAGAAAGGTTCGGTACCATGGGGTTTAATAGAGAAAGGAGAGTTGGAAGAGTGATTAGTAAGGTGCCTGAAGAGGTTGTTTGAGTAGTAGAAGAAGAAAAAAAGAAGGAAGAAGATGATGACAATGATGGTGTTGTCATTGCTCTGATACCAAGTCAATAGAGTATATTGAGAGTAAATGGTATTGTATGAATTTACTAATCAAAGATACATGTACATGGAGTTTAATATATATATAGTAGGTTGTTTTAATAACCATAACAAATACGAGTCTAATGTTTATCCTCTAACAATAAGAATTAAAAAAGACCCAAATTAGAAGACCAACTATTAACTAATAACCAACTAATTCTTAAAAATTGCTTTCATTTTAATACAATTAACAATAAGTTATGAATTATCTCTCCTTCCATTTATTCATTTTTTAAAATGTTGAATAGTGTCAGACCTTTCCAAACATGCTCCATATGTCATCATCCTTGCAAGTTTTGCAACTAAACCCACAAAGCAAATAAAAGAATATGGTGAGGCATAAGAATCATGTATCTCAATATAAATAACTAGGTTAAGGGAGCGCAAAGTTTAAAAATTTATTGAATTCTGAAGATATAAAAGAATTAAGCTTCACTTGTTTGCCAAAATAATGGAATGAAAAGTATTGTAAAATGAGTGCGTCTGCTTATGCTATACACATTACAAGCAAAAGCTGGAATATTTGGAAATATGTAGGTTTAAAAGCCATAGCTTAGAAATCATTTTAGCATTGATAAGTGAATGATACACCATCACAGTTCTTCTACTTCACATTTTAATTGAATCAGCACAATATTTTGTAGTACCTAAACTAAGAATAAATATTCTAAGAGATTTTAGAGAAGAACTAACTTCCAATTTTTTTCTTGTAATTTAATTTTTCATTCTCTCTTTACATAGTTTTTAATTGTTCAAATTAAAGAAAAAATATATTTTGTTTATTATCCTTTCTGCAGATGTTTTAGCACTAACTAGTTAATAAATCTACACTTTGTGCGAACTATAAATAATCAACATATTTTAAAATAAATAATTAAATAATTTTAATATATTAAAAATGCAATTTAATTAAATATAAAATAGAAGCTTCCAAAGTTATTACAATAATCTTATTATATTATTCTTTATTAAGAGACACAAATGCCTATATTGTTCCTGTAACCTCTTCTGCTCATCCTTCTTCAAACTTATCTTAACTAAATTTTTCTATTAAACTAAATGCTAGAAACTAGGCACAATTGCTTCCTCTTATCAATTCATAAGACCTTATCACATTTATTGATGGTACTACATTGATGCCACCATAGACAATTCAAAGCACTGAAAATCCAGCAACTCAAATTCTTAACCTAGCTTATCAAGTCTAGTTTAAAAAGACCAATTGCTTCTCTCCTGGATCCTATCTTCAATATCTGAAGAAATTTTCCCTTATTTCATAAATTTCACCTCTTCATTCTCCACTTGGCAAATTTTAGCTCACACCTTCAGAGCTAATTCTCATAATCAATAACTTCAATTGAACATTGAACTTCAAGAGCTAAAACAACATGACATTCACACAATATTTGCTTAAAGAAAAATTATTAACTGACGAACTTTCTACTATTGGAAGAACCCTCTATGCTAATAAATTTAATGCAATAATTTTTAGAAATCTTTGTTCTGAATTTCAAAGAGCCATCACATCCTTAAATATGAGATCTGAGCCTATTACATTCAATGAATTTCATTCAACTTGTAACTCATGAAATCTCTCAAGGACAACGAAGAACCTCCACTTACTCACATTGCTTATTAACCTGCAACCATATCAAAACCACCACTTCTTCCAACACCAATATATCCTACCTATCCCATATTGTCCACCAATGTTTTACAGGGTGGTGCACCTAAGCCCTGGTAGCAGTGTCGTCATGGTGGTCGAGGCCAACCTATTTCATGTTAAATTTGTAGACTTTTTAATTACACTATTACTATATGTCACCAAAGATATCAGTCTTGCAATCCCTAAGGCCAATCCTTCTCATAGGAAAATATTACTCAGTATCACCCCTTTTTCTCCTCTCGAGCGATGCAACCATAGATAGCTGATACAGGATGTATATCCTATATAACACCTGACATTAGAGCTCTACACTTGCCTCAAAGTTTTGATGGTAATGACCAATCGATTATTGGCAATGGTCAAGGTCTACCTATCTAAAATATCATTACTTCCTCCTTTTCTACCCCCTATCATACTTTCTTTTTAAATAATACACTTCATGTTTCTCAAATCACCAAGCTAATGGTTTCAGCTCATAAATTCACCATAGATAATCATTACTTTTTTTAATTTTAGCCTTCATTCTTTTTTATAAAGGATTAAAGAATGAGGAACGAGCTCCTTTAAGCACACATGAGTGTGGACTTTATTAACTCCCATCTGAAACTACATTGCCAACTAAGAAGGCACAACTATTGTTGTGGCATCCTTGATTTGGTCACCCTTTTGCCAAGACAACTCAACAAATTATTACTATAAATAAAATTCTCTTTTCAAAGTCATGTAATAATGAACAATGTAGCTCTTATCTTCTTGAAAAAACTAGCAGATTTTCTTTACCCTATGTGGAGCATCATAGCACTAAATCTTTTGATTTAATATATTCAGATGTATGGGGACCCTCTCCTACCATGTCTAATCTTGTTTTTTGATACTTTATTATTTTTGTTGATGACTTCACCAGGTATACTTAGATATTCTTCTTAAAAAACAAGAGTGATGTGTGTGCTCTCTTTGTTAATTTTATTCACCTTGTTGAACAATAGTTCTCTGCCTTTGTTAAAGCACTGCAATCTGACTTTGGTGGTGAATTCCAAAGTCTAATTCCTTTTCTTTAACAAAAAGGCATAAAAAATCATCGTACTTATCTTTAAACACATGAGCAAAATGGAGTGGTAGAATGGAAAATTTGTCACATCATTAATACTAACTCACTCTTATAGCTCACTGTGATTTACTATTTTACAATTGGCCATACTCCTTTGATACATCTATTCACTCGATCAATGGACTTCCTACTCCAACTTTGAATGCCAATGTCTAAATTTCAAGCTTCATGGCTCTCAACCACAGTATTCCCATCTTAAGGTCTTTGACTGCTCAATATTTCCACTGCTTCGAGCTTACAACACACATAAAGTTTCTTATCGATCAAAAGAATGTGTTTACCTTGGCCCTTCACCTCAATACCTTGAGCATCTATGTCTTGCCTTGGATATAGGATGCATTTATGTTGCTCACCATGCAAAGTTCATTGAAACACAATTTCCATACAAGCATTCCTAGTCATCCAATAACTTATTCATACTAGCTATTGATTCTATTCATTCTACATGGCTGTAAATTCAATCAAACTTTTCTTCTCTAGGTACGTTATCTCCTCTTTCTTCTCCTACCTTTTAACGATCTAACCGAACACCATCACCATCTTCTCCCTCTTCCACCACCTCTTCACCCTTAGCCATACCTTCACTGGGCATCCCATTAATAATTGACTTCACTCGATACACCTTTGCTTCACCATCACCAACTTAAACCACTGACCCTCCTCAACCATCTACCTAAGCACACCTACCTCCTACTCATACCCACCAAATGGTTCTTCAGTCATCCATATATAACAAATACCAAGCTCATCTCATATCACTGAACCTTCCACATTTCGAGAAGCAAATAAGCACCAACTATGGCAAGATGCTATGCAATCTAAAATCATAGCCCTTATTCAAATTAAGACTTGGCAGCTTGCCCCTCACCCTTCTAATCATAATGTCATAGGTAATAAGTGGGTTTACTGAATTAAATGTAACCTACATAATACCATTTCTTAGTATAAGGAACACTTGGTTGCCAAGGATGCCATCAAGATATTGTCCTTGACTTTTATGAAACATTCTCACCCGTTATCAAATTAGTCACCATCCGAACTATTCTTTCCCTTACATTTATGAACCACTGGCCTATCCATCAAATTGATCTATTGACCTTAGTAATAATCAATCTTGATTTTGATCTTAACAAACATAATTTTGAGTATTTAATGTTCTTTGTTTAAGTGTGATTATAAGCATTAGTACAATATTACTCTCAAAGAAAGCCAAGTTAAAATTAAGCTCAACAGTAAGCTGCAATTGAAGCAAGGCTACCATGGTGAGCTTAATAGAAAATTATAATTAAAGCTCTGCTTCTATAGTGAAGAGCCAACTAACATATTTTTCAAATTAAGAACAGAGACACTGGATACATAATGTGAATAGGAGGTTACAACTTAAACAAGGCTACTATAGTGATAGAAATCTTGTCTTAATAGTAGGCTATAATTAAAGCCTTGCTTCCATGGTGAAAGCAAACTTTAAAAATATCCAAATGACATAGTTTTGAATTTTTAGAAAAAAAGACGTTGGAGATATAATCATTGGCTCCAAGAGCCCTATTTTTGAAGCTTGATCTATATATATGTGCTCTAGAATTGTGATAAGCAAGAACATACATTACATTAATCATTTGTTATCAAAAACTCTTTAAGTATTCATTAAGCTTCATTTTTTCTTTGTATCAATATTTTTTATATTAATTAAATCTTGTGAGAGTTTTTTATATAATAGAAATAAGACTTCATCTTCATATAATTCTTGGGATAGATTAGAAGGTGTAGACGACGGGGTTTAGCGTGTATCCAAGATTTTAGCAATCACGACACTGTTTAGGCTCAGGGCCTTAGAGAACACACTAACCACTGTCACAAAGACATGGCGTGGAGATGAGGAGTTGCCACCGAGGATAATAACTGGGACAATTTGATTGGTGGTACTCGATTCTCTAAAAAAAAATTAGCACCACAACTAGGAGATTCTGGATACAGAATAATAACTTCTTTTAGTTTCGTGTTCATTTAGAATAATTTTATAAATGATTATTTCATCCTCTAATTACATGTAATTTTATTAAACCCTAATTAACATCCATCTACCCAAAAAGGCAACAAGTTAATAAAATTACAAGAAAAAAATGCACTTAAGATCACGTTGTTCCTAAGTCTAAACTATGTTAATTTTACTTAAATAAGTTAGCTAAATCTACATTTTATTTACAAGTGAAATAGAAAAAGTGGGCCTACATTAATTAATGAGCCTAAATCTACTTTTTAGTCTTTCTAAGATAAAGGCTTAAGTCTATTCAATTTTAAAGAAAAATCAAATTAGTGGGCCTAAGTCTAATATGGTTGTATTTTAAATAAAATATGGGCATAGATCTATTTATTTTAAAAGAAATGCAATTAAATGGGCTGAGCTAAGTCTAAACAATTTTTAATTAACTAATGTAATCTAATTAACCTAATGGGCCTAAATTGATTTTAATTATTTAAAGTTCTAAATGATTTTTAAACCTATTTATTTAGTGGGTTAGACCTAAACATGGGCTTGGGGCCCAAAAATAAAAAAAAAATAAAAAAACAAGCCCAAAATAAATAAAACATAAAAAATAGATCAAACAAACATTACAGTGATTTTCCTAAAAAAAGAACCATAAATTAAGCTACTGCCACCATTGATTTTAATTGATTTTTTTACCAAATTAAACCTAATTACTAATCAATTTTAAAATACAGAAAATGAAAATTTACTATTCTCACTACTGGGGCTATTATAAACTACGTACAAAATTAAAATTATACACCCAAAAATTAAAATAACTACACAAAACACCAAAAATGGAAAAAAAATAATAAATAAATAAAATCCTAAGAACTATTGAAAAAATAATACAAGTTCATCCATGGCATTCCATGGACCTTCTGTTCAATTCAAATATAGGCGGTATCCTCCTCAATCCACATGCACACATCAAAACAGAAAAAAAAAACAAGTAATCATATTAGTAATGAAATTAAACAATCAAAAAGAATAATAGAATAAAAGAAAAATCACAAAAAGAAAACAATAAAAAAGAGTGAAAATGAAATAGAAAAATATCACTAGAGATTTAGATGCTATGCAAATGCTCTTTTGTGGCCCCTTAGATTAGGATTTTCACAGTTGAAATTAAATTGTTTGTTGATTTTAGACTCGAACTTGATTGCATTTAAGGACACTGGCAATATCCAAAATTGGGGTTTTTTAGGGTTTATGGGTTTTTTTATATGTAAAAGCTCTCCAGAAAGAAAAATCCTTTCAAAAACTAGAAGAAAAAAAGTTCCCCCTTAGCAAAAACTCTCTAAAAAACCTTCCCTTATGCACGCATGCAGACTTTGCTTTCAAATCATAGTCTGTGCGTATTGAACTTCCTCCAAAGGAGGAACAAATTGATGATCAGATAGCGTTTATTTTGATTTTAAAAAAAAAAACCCTTCTGCATTAAAAAAAACTTTATCAGATAATCATAAGGATAAAATTTGAATTTTTAACCAATTAAAACACTAAAAAAATGGATAAAAATAAGGAAAAATACGCAAAAAAATTTAAAAATGGAATTATTGCACATCAGTACTGTGCAATGCCGACCGGCATCGTATAATGCTGCTCAGTATTGTGTAATGCTGATTTATACAATGCCAGTCAACATTGTGTAATGTCGATCCTAACATTTTTTTTTAACTTTTAATTACCAAAAGACCCATGAAAAATGACTTTTTGCAATCAAATCCTAAAAAATGTTGTAATTTAGTCCTTAAAGTCTAGAAAATCAACAACCAAGTTCAATTTTTGAATAAATTTCATCATAGGGGCTTACGTCGCAATTTTGCACAATTGCATCCCGAAATTGGGTGCTTATAGTTGCGGCCCTTTATCGCTGTTTTCTTGACAAATTGTGGCAAAGCAACAGAAGCACACAATTTTGAAAGAAAGAAATTAGGACACTTGATTGTATCCTAAGTGATAGATTGATGCTCAAATTTTCGAACAAGGTGTAGTGTTTGATAATTCGCACTATATTTCCTATGGAACGTCTAGTGGACTTTATGTAAATGAGTTTCGCTATATTCCCTATGGGACGTTTAGCGATGATAAGTTGAAAACTTTCTATAGTTCTTGTGGAATGTCTAGCAATGATGAATTTCGTTATATTCCTTATGGGACGTTTAACGATGTACACTATATTCCCTGTGGGACATCTAGTGCAGATGAATTGAAATAAATTACATCATACTCGGTTGTATGATGTCGATTATACTCGACTGTATAATCAATTGAGGATACATTGCACTCGATCGTACAATGCTGACTACACTCGGTCGTATAGTCTTGAATTGAAAAAATTACATCATACTCGGTCGTATGATGCCGATTATACTCGGTCATATAATCGATTGAGGATACATTGCACTCAGTCGTACAATGCTGACTACACTCAGTCGTATAGTCTTGAATTGAAAAAATTACATCATACTCGATCGTATGATGCCAATTATACTAGGTCGTATAGTCTTGAATTAAAATATCATTATATTCCCTGTGGGACGTCTAATAATGCACACTATATTCCCTATGGGACGTCTAGTGTAATTGAATTGAAAACCTACTATAGTTCTTGTGGAACGTCTAGTAATGAGGAAATTGAAAATTTATGTCATAACTGCTATACAATACATAACATAATGAAGGTTATGACTACCGTGTATCACATAACGTAATGATTTGAAATTCATATCATAGCTACTGTGCAGCATATGAAACCTTTTGATTGAAATCATGCATGTAAAATGCAAAAAATGAGTTATGTAATCTTGTTCTGTATTTCGTATTTGACAGAAGATTCAGGATCATAGAATGATTATGCAGTCTTAATAATTCAATGAATTATTAATTTAATGAATGTCATGATTTAATTAGGAACATGTTTCTAATCAGAATGCAATTATGGACCAAACTATAAGAAAGAAAAGATAGATAAAAAGTAAATAAATTGAAATGATTAAAATGGATATTCTCCATTTTATATATTCTTTCCCTTTTGTCGATCACTTCACTTCTCTTCCCATTCTTTTCTTCTTCTTCTTTTTTCACTTGATCTTGATTTTTCTTTTCTTGATTTCTTCACCATCTGTTGTCCGATTTGCAATCCATCTGATCCTATGGCCTCCTCGTCATGTAGACAACATGAGGGAGTTGAGACTTTAGAATTTCATAGGATTCTGCCTCTTCATTTTCCTCAGAATAATCTGGAACTTCGAGAAGACTCAACTATCTTTCCCTTGACTCATTTACATACCCACAGGTGCAAAGATATGGGTAATGAGGTAACTTTTCTCACTTCTATTTATTTATGCAAAAATATTACTTGTATAATCAGTAATTAGAGTTAGTTACAAAGTAGAAATTGACATTGACATGTATATTAGTCAGAAATTAATATGAAAATGCCTCTGAAAATATGAAATTTGACTCTCGGGTTATCAAAATGGAGGATCGGATGTCTGGAATTCCGGTTGGAATTCTAGATTTTTTATCCACCAGGTTAATGCCGGTCGGCATGGTAGATTGCCAATCGGCAATCTGGAATGCCGATTGACATTCTAGATTTTCGGTCAGCAATCTATATTGTCGATAAAAAAAAAATTGTTAAGGCAATTAATGAATTAATTAACTAATCAAATCCTTCAATTTAAGTTCTTTGATTAATTAATTAATCTTTCAATTAATTAATTATTATGTTCTTTTTGAAATCAAAATAGTGTCTGATGAAGTTCACAGGCTGTTTCACTCTAGCCCGAGAATTATTTCATGGATTGCCGGAATAAGTGACACATTTGATTTGGGCTTCCGGATTTAGGCGTTTCATCACTGCACTTCCGACTGTTCGAGGCCAATCCGACCGTTATTCTTTATTCACTTTGATTGAGCGATGGATGGATACTACCCACACTTTTCATACTCATATGGGTGAGCTGACCATTTGGGGATCTCCAATTCCATTTGACATCAGCTATTGCAATCTTCCAGAGCATGCACAGAGTCAGTACGTGCGAGACTTGATCGGGTTCGCCCCAGCATGGAAGAATCGGAAGAATGTTCTTCTTTCATCATTGGTTGAGGGATTTAGATGCCTTCCTACTTTGACTCCTCATCAGATTATTCATAAGGCGAGTTGTTTCCTCTTGATATTATTAGGCACGACCCTCTTCTGTGAGACTGGTCATAAGGTCAATATCGCTCTGTTGGGTCCTCTTCGTGACTTGAATCGAGTTGCCACATTAGATTGGGGATCTACTGCACTTGCTTATATTTATTACAGACTGGACACTATCTATAGAGGTGATGTCACGATGTGTGGCTTTTGGCACGTCTTGCATGTATGTTCTCCTTCATTTGATCTCTATAGTTTTGCTCTTCTTTGCTTTTTCTGATGTGTTCTCTTTTTTTCATATATGAAGCATAGAGATCGGGTTGATTCGAGGCTTTAATGCTATCAGTTTTGATATGACCTTTCCTCTGATGATGAGATGGGGTTCTTCTCACTTTACTAGCAATAGGAACACTTTGCAGATGTACTGTGATCAGTTGAACACTGTTGAGTGGCACCTGGTAAGGAAAAATAAGATCATTAGTATGCTACAGTTTAATAGAAATTTGATTTAATTTACACAAATTGTAAATAAATTTTGATTGGTTTGAGGGTGCTGAAGACATCTAGCGATATGATTTCATGGCAGCTGTAGCCCGTTTAGAGCCTATGAGGATCCTACTCTCTGGTTATGGTTGTCTGATGTGGTATCTAGGGGAGCGAGTGTATCACTAGTCTGCTGACCCTTCTCGATGTCACATTCCATCTGATGTCCCCTCCTCTACGCTCTGCAGCTCGCATCTTATGGGTTCAGAGCTGAGAGATGCACTACAGGGATATGCTGCCTCAGATTTCCTTGAGTGTTCTCGACATTATCAGCAATTTATTCATGAGAGCCTCCTGGAGCATGTTCCTATTAATGATGATGAGGTAATTCCACATTATTTTAGCTTTTGTTTCTAGAACCTATGACTCTCCTTCTCTTTACAGTTTGAGGAGGTTTGCTCTCCTATTGATATCAATGAGGAGACTGAGATTGCTCTAGAGATTGAGAGCCCTGAGCCTAGACCTAGTCATGGTCATCCTGCTCAGCACGTTGGGTCTAGTCATGATGGAGCCTTTATCGGTGCTACGCTTGGCGATGTCTCTCTTCTAGACAAGTCTATGTTCTACTAGGCTCCCACTGTTCAAGCTCTAGTTGAGCAACATATGCAGGTTAGTGATGCTTAACTTCCTAGCTTTTATCCACTAGATGCTTCTCATGTGAGTCTGTTTGCTTTATTTCTTGTATGGATCTGTACACTTGACATTGATATTAATAAAATTTTACAAAACAGATTCCTCGGACACAGGCAGAGTATTTACATGAACTTGCCTCATCTCAAAGATTATTTACGATGCAGGTTACAGATAGTTGGCGAGTAAGCGCCCTCATTGAGACAATGCAAATGTATGCATGTTTTCTATGTATGTAGAGCTATTCCAAAAGTCTAGAGCAGGAGAATGAGATGCTTCATTGGCAGCTTGCAGACTTGGGTGTTGATCCGTATAGTGCTTGGATTTCATCTGCTAGATCTACAGACACTCATCATCCTGATGACCTTACCATAGGATGGAGCCCATGGCCTGATACCAGATGAATGATTTAGAGCTTCTGTATTCTTGACTTTCTGCGTGCCTGTGTCTAACTGCTCTCTATTGTACTGCTATTTTTATTCCTATACTATCTTGAACACTATTAGATAGAACTAAAATAGTGTTTTGCACTTTAATGGATTTTTTTAAATAACTAATTAAAAAAAATGGGTCATGAACATTATCTTTGTTAATTAATTATCCATTTATATTAATCCTTTTCTAAGATGGATAATATTGGATAGATAAATAATTAAAAGAATGAATTATCTTCCCAATTATCTATTTATCCTAATCCTTCTCAAATTCTATCACCTTATCCACATCCTTCTTTGCTAGCAGAATCCTTTTCCCACCTGAACTCATCTTCTTTCCCTATATAAGGCTATTTAAGGGCATTCTCTTTCATTCTCTATACCCTCATCATGACTTAAGCATCTCTTCAAACAATGAAGAAATTTCTTAAAAGTTTCAATGGTGATGATTGGAATAAGCTTCAACCGTTCAACATTAAATCCCTGAAATCTCTTCAGCACCTAACTATTGATAACACTCTCATACACGCTGCTTCTACCTTTTGGGATGTCAAGGACCATGTATTCAGGTTTAATGGGCAACAGCTTTGTCGAATGACTATTGATAACACATTAGACTCGATTGCTATGATAACCCTTCCTGATTTAGAGATGCAATTTCCTGGCAAATTGGTTACATTCTTTGATTTGCCCCCAGCTAATATTTATATGTATATGCATAACCCTGGGACCATCAATCTTTCTTCTCTGATCACCAGTTATGGGACTCGGGACAAGAACACTATTTTTTGGACTAGAACAGTTGCTCTCTGTTTATATGCTCAATTTTTACTAATTTCTCACCATGGTGGTGTTGATACATGCATTTTCAGTATCTTGGAACATGTAGAGCTTAGAGCTAATCCTATGCTAGTTATCCTTACTGAGACCATCATTGGGCTCGATAATTTCAAGATTCATAACCGTTTCTCAGGCAGTTTAATTCTTCTTCAGGTGTGCAACCAAAACTTTTTATTTAGTTTATTTTATTTTTTTTTTATTATTTTTATTATTTTTTATTTTTTTTATTTTTGCCCTAATTTTTGCTTAAGCTGCCCTTTCGGGTTTTCAACTTAGCAGGATTGCCCTAACTTTTGCCTAAGCCGCCCTTTCAGGTTTTTAACTTAACGGGCATTTATTTCATTATTCTTATATCATTTTTTTTAGATTTGGTTATAGGAAAAGCTAAGCTTGCTTAATGTACCCCCTAATCCTTTAACTTATCAACCTCATCAGCTACAATCTCGTCCTTTGAGAATGAAGGAAAAATGTTCTATGGACTAATGGGTTGACTGGTTGAAGAAGATTTTAGATGCTGAGATTACATATGTCTGCCCTTAGTGGAGATTGAAGTTTATGACCATTGAGCTGTATGAGCACTGTTTTCCTATTCCCGTGCTGCACTTCTCTACCTTTTTTACCCCTTTACACGTTTGTCGTCAATATGGTCGCCCTCAATTCATCATTACTGTTCTGACTGAATTTGAAGGCTTTCCTTTGATACAAGATTCTCTGGATAAGATTAAGAGCTTGTGGCCTTGTAGAGCCCATGAACGGAACATACACTTTGATGCAGATGTTACTACTGATGATGATTACAAAACTTGGGTTGTTATCCAAAAGATAGAACCACCAGGATTTGGTAGGTATAAGAGGACTTAAACTTTGTATGATGGATCGCAAAGGAAGAAACAAAGACATCACTAGATAGAATGGGCTCATAGAGCTAGTTTTAGGCTTTCTTATGTTTTGTTATCCTTTCAAGTACTTATGCTTTATAATAAAGAAGGATATGCAAAGTTTAACAAAACTTCAATTTCAATTTCATTCATTAATTAGGGCCAAAATGAGAACATTTAATACATCACATGACATAACTCATGTTATCAACTAGTCCTCACGGATTTTCTAACTGAATATTTTTCACTCACATTTTATTTCCCTAAATTTTCCCTAATTTTTGCCTAACTAGCCTTTTCAAGTTTTCTAGCCTAGCCAGCGGACTTTATTTTCTTTATTCTACTTTTATTCATATTTTTTATAGGCAGTACTTCTTGAGGTGATCTAGTGTAATAACCCTTGTTTTTTATTTATTTTATTAAATAATGAGATATACAGTGTTAATAAAGTTTAAAATTTATATTTAGTTATTTTACTATTTTGTGATTTAGTATTACTATTTTATGTTTAATTAAATTTTCTACGTAAATATATTAATTTGGAATTTATTTTTTTGGATGTTTAAATTCCATTATGTATATTTATTATTTCCGAATACTATTATTTTAATAATGCTAATTTAGAGCATGGTTATTTTAATATTATTATTTTTAAACACTAATATTATTTTCTTAGTTGACATGATTTTGAGCATTTTTAATATTGTAAATACCTCATTATAATTTCATTTTATTAATTTACTTTGTTAATATTTATTAATTGTGATAGTGGTATTTTATTAATGTTATTTTGAGTGTTGTTTTATATTATATTGTGTGTATTATTGTTAATATATGTGTGAGTGATTATATGGTGAGTGTGTGGATATATATATATATATATATATATATATATATACACACACACAAAAAACCATTTCATTCTTCCCTTCCTTCCCGTGACTCTGACCTCCTCTCATCACTGCGCTTCTCCTTCTTCCTCACGATGTGCTTAGTCATTACCAACACCATCATCTTCTCCTTCTCGTCGGCATCGCCATGGAAGACCTACAGAAGCCGTCGGTGGATAGCACGCAGAGCAGCAGCAGTAGCAGCAATCACCGGTGACTTCCTGGCGGCGAGAGCTTGGCTTCCTTAGCTTGGTCGACTCCTTGAGCTGTGGAGAAGACGATCCCAAGCTCCATTCAAGCTTAAACTTATTCATTTGTAAGTTTTGATTGATTTTAGTTTATGTCAAAATTTTTCTTCATTTTTTTAGCTTGAGTTTAATTGATTTTTTTTGATAATTTCTTTTTGAAATATTAATCTATGCATCTTAATCTATTCATAGATATTTTTTATGCATTTTTCTTATTTTTTTTTATTTTTGGTTAATTATTGAATATTTTAATGATAAAAAATGAATTTTCGTTAATTAATTAATTAGATTATGAAATTTGTTAAATTGTTGTTATTATATATTGTTATTGATTTTGATGTTGAGAAATTAATTTTTGGGAATTTTATATAATTTTTAAGAAATATTTATAGTTTATGTAAATATTGGATAATTGAGTTAAATGAGTATTTGGGTTGAATTTGAAGTTTAATTGTGTGTTTTAGTTTATATTAAAATTTTATTTGATGATAAAATAATTTTTAGGAATTTCTATTATTTTTATGGAAGTTTATATAATTTATGTGTATTTTGGAATTAATAGATTAAATATGTATTTTTTTTTCATATAGAAGTAATTGGTTAATTAGGTGTATTTGTTGATTTTATTGAATTATATGTTGAGAAATTAATTTTTGAGTAATTATGTGAATTTATATATAACTAGGGGTATTTTGGTAATTTGGCACTAAATTGACTAAAATATAATTAAATCGGTTTTAATAGTTCTTTGAGGTATAGAAATGATTTCTATAATTTATTTAGTATTTTTACCTAATTAAAACTATTTTTTCATAAATTATTTTCAAATCATATATAATATACTATACTATTTTTCTAAATAAATAAGTTTTTATCGGTTTTTAATATGTTTTGGGTTAATTGTGTAATTTGGAGCTTTAAAATGTATTTTGGTCAATATTAATGAATTTATCTAGAATTGTTAATTTTTAATGATATTTTATCACAATTAGGGTTTTATTGAAATTATTGGGTAAATAATTATTTTCAGCGTTTTAAATATTCAATTGCTATATTTTGGTTATTCAAAGGTATTTTTGGTATTTTTGGAATTTTCATGTATTATGTGTTTATTTCGTGAATTGTGAGCCTCGGTCGGAAGAATTGTAGTTTGGGAGTCCGACCGAGGGGTTGTGGCTGTGTATTTTCGAAGTGTGTTTTCTGTGCAGGATCGGCCCTACTTTTGTAGGGAGATGTCCGTTTTACAGAGGAGACTCTGCCAAATTTTCGGTAGATTTCTCGTAAAACGTGACAACTGGTCCGAGTCTAATTCTGAATTATTGATGGAATCTGTCTATAGTAATCCTAGAAGTATAGAGTTAGAAGTTTATTCTAACGGTTATTTTTACTTTATATTTCTAGCTGCGCTGGGACCGAGGCCTAACAGACCAGGCCCGTTGAGTCTGTCTCAAGGAGCGCACACCAGTGAGTTATTATACTCTATATATATGCATTGCATATAGGATACATGATTTAGGATTTTTCATTTTCATTGTATGTTTTAAACAGTAATTTAATTTATAATATGATTTGGTATATTTCGGTTTATTTTTAGTATATTTGGATATATGTCAAAATTAAATACACATTTTAAATGTATATTTATTCATGATTATTTTATTAAATGATTATAATACTTTAGGTATATTTTTAGTATATTTTAGGTATATTCTTAAATAATTATATGTCATAATATTGATTTATACTTAATTATTTTTTTTTAGTTTATTTTTGGTATATTTTGATATATTTCCAAATAAATGCATGTTTTATCATTTAATCCAAACTTAACACATTAGTTGTATACTTCGGGTTTATTTGCCAATATATGTAAACCTAAAATGCATGTTTTAGTACATATGTATGTTTTACATGAATATCTGTGCATAATTGTTTTATTAGATTATTTGTGTGATTAGGGTATATCTTTTGTATGTTTAAGTATATTTTTAAGTAAGCGCATGTTATACTATTGGTACACACTTAATTGTTTTTAACTATATTAATGGTTTACCTTTAGTATAATTCATACTTTATTTGACTTTTATATATATATATATATATATAGTTGATTTTATTATTTTGAAAAATCATTTTATATTAATTATTTTCCGAATGAATGATTTATTCTAAAGTGAAGGATATCAATAGAACGTGCTTCCTAGTGGGCAGCACTAGGACCGTGTACGTACCGGTACAATAGATAAGGATTGAGTGAGAGTTAAAATTGGGTGATTATAATTGATTTAATTGATTTGACTAAGATTAGTGGTATGTTAGATAGTGTGATTGTTGGAGCTCGGTTGACCAAGTGTCTCGGGACCAATCACACTGACAGTCAGACTGCTGGAGCTCGGTTGACTTAGTGTCTTGGGGCCAGTCTATTGTCCATAAGTGAATTGAATGATCTATTGGGTTGATTGAGATATGAGGTAGATAGTGTGATTGCTGGAGCTCGGTTGACCAAGTGTCTCGGGGCCAATCACAGTGACAGTCAGACTGCTCGAGCTAGGTCGACTTAGTGTCTCGGGGCCAGTCTGCTGTCCATATTGGAATAAGTGTTCTATTTGGAATCAAGTGAGCCTGTATGGCTAAAGTGATGATGGGATTATTTGAGGTTGTTATTATTTAGGGTTCTATGGATCCTTCATGAATTAAAACAAACATTTTCTATATTGAGTATATTTATAAAAGCAAAGTTTGGCATTCGTATGAAATATGTGTATATACATATATATATAAGAATGCATGATTGTTATGGTTTAGATTGCATGTATATATAGTATAATAATTCACTCAATGAGGTCTGACCCCCCTCAATTATTTTTTTCCAGGAGATCCCATATCGTCAAACCTTAGTTGTAGAGTTCCTCGCCGGTGTTCTTCAGTCCCGGCTATTTTATGCAAATGTATATTCTGAACTTTAAATTGTATTCTAGAAACTGCAGTAGTAGTGTTATTATATTGAAAGTGTATTATTTTGTTTGGATATTAAATACTTTGAGAATTTGTATTTTGAACATTGTACGAATATGTATTCATTTATAAAAGGATTTGGAGTATTTATTATTTATATTGATTTAGAAAAATTTTAATTCTGTCGAACTTTTATTTATTTATTGCATGATTTTATTTTCTAAGGCTTGCTATGGGTTCCGGATTTGAAAGAATTCTCGTTCCTTAGCGCCGATCATGGCCCCTGTTTTGGGTCGTGACATCTATATTAACTAGTTCCATAAACTCATTCCCTTAAAGATCTAATATCTTAGCAGCTCCTTTAGGTAAGACTGATTTGACCAAGTATGGTCCTTCCCAATTCGGTCTAAATTTACTTCTTGGATCGAACGCCACAGCTTTAAACTGTTTCAGCACCATATCTCCAGCTTTGATCTTCCTAGGCTTAACCTTCCTGTTAAATGCCCTTACTATCCTTCTTTAATATATTTGAGTGTGGAATAAGGCATCCATCCTTTTCTCATCTAGAGATACTAGATGATCATATCTTTTCTGTGCCCATTCATTCTCAGTTATTTTAGCTTCCATGACTACTCTCAAGGATTTAATTTTAGTTTCTATGGGCAAAACTGCTTCACAACCATATACCAATGAAAATGGTGTTTGGCTTGTGGCGGTTTGAGCTATAGTCCTATATCCCCAAAAGGCAAAAGGAAGATATTCATACTAATCCTTATAGGTTTTAACCATCTTAGAAAGGATTTTCTTGACATTTTTATTAACTGCTTCCACTGCTCCATTAGCTTGAGGGTGATAAGGCAAAGATTTATGGTGTTCAATCCCATACTTTTATAGCAACTCTGCTATTTCTACTTGAAATTGAACCCCGTTATCTATCACGACATGATGTGGAACCCCATATCTGCAAATAAGGCTCTTCTTGATGAACCGTGCCATTTGTTTTACTTTCAGAGTGTTGAAAGATTCTGTGATACGGAACCTCCAAGAATAAGCTTGAGAACCCCTTTATGTATTCGAACCCCCAAAGCATTAACTTGAAAACCCCAATAATCAATTCAGCAACAACCCCTAAGAATGGTTAGAAATCAGATTACTTAGATGATCAAAGAATTAGAATAAAGAAAACTCGTTTCTAAATTCCAATTTCGAAACACTCCATAAGAAGATGATCAATCTACTTGAATGTTCCTTAAAGCATGTATTCTACACAAGAACACAAAGATAAAAGCAAAACAGCCTTTAGGTTTTAAAACTTCAATTCTGAATAATAAAATTTGTCCAAGGCATATATATATAGCCTTTACAAGGTTTTCCTTAGTGAGTAAGGAAAACTAATAACCCTAATCACAAAAAAAGGAAATTAATCTAATCAGACCTTAAATAGGAATTTTGACATACTTCCTATTTTAAGAATAATTAAACTAACTAAAACTAATGGGCTTTTAAAATAACAAATTCGTCCAGCCCTTATTTAACATAATTAAACCCATTAATAACTTGGACTTGAATTAAGTTGTATTGAACTTGAGCTGCACTTGGCACAAAGCTTTGGTGTCCTTGTAAACTTTCACTAGCTAAGTTCACAAAGCCTTGTAGATGATGGATTAAGGCTTCTTGAAGCTTCTTAGATTGAGACCTTGTTATAGGTCCTTGAGGCATGCTGATTGGACTCAAAACCTCTTGAACTTGATCCTTGCCTTCTTGACCATGCTCATCTTCATCATGTTGAATTCTTTGAGCTTGGTGTGTTGGCTGCTCCATAACATTTCCCCTCTCCTCAAAAGGATTCATCCTCGAATCTAAAGCATCACCTATATCAAAAGGACTCAAATCAGCCACATTGAATGAAGCACTAACATTATACTCACCAGGTAGGTCCACTTTGTATGCATTGTCATTAATCCTTTCAAGTATTTAAAAAGGACCATCTCCTCTTGGGTTTAGCTTAGACTTCCTTTGAAGTGGAAACCTTTCTTTACGAAAATGCACCCAAACCCAATCTCCAGGCTGAAAAATCATTGGCTTCCTTCCCTTGTTCACACGTGAAGCTACTTTAGCATTTTGCTTCTCAATCCTCTCCTTAACTTGCTTATGTAACTTCTTCACCAAATCAGCCTTAGAATTAGCATCAACACTCATAAAATTATTAGGTGGCAGTGGCAATAAATCAATAGGAGTAAGTGGATTAAATCCATAAACAATCTCAAATGGAGAGCAATTAGTAGTGCTATGAACAGCCCTATTGTAAGTAAACTCCACAAATGGTAAACAATCCTCCCACATCCTAATGTTCTTTTCTATGACTGCCCTAAGCAAAGTAATCAAAGTCCTATTAACTACTTCAGTTTGCCCATCGGTTTGAGGGTGACAAGTAGTTGAAAATAATAGCTTAGTTCCTAACTTTCCCCATAACACACGCCAAAAATGACTCAAAAACTTAACATCCCTATCACTAACAATGCTCCTAGGTATGCCATGTAAACGCACAACTTCTTTGAAAAACAAATCAGCAATCAACTTAGCATCATCAGTTTTATGACATGGTATAAAATGAGCCATTTTACTAAATCTATCAACCACAACAAAGATACTATCATGACCTTTCCTAGTTCTAGGCAATCCAAGCACAAAATCCATAGACAAATCAGTCCAAGGTTCACTAGGAACGGGTAATGGTGTGTATAACCCATGCGGTTTCAACCTAGACTTAGCCTCTCTACATGTAATGCAATGCTCACAAACTTTATACACATCATGTTTCATGTCGGGCCAAAAGAAATGTTCTAACAGCATATCATAGGTCTTATTTACCCCAAAATGCCCCATTAAGCCTCCTCCATGTGCCTCCTTAATTAATAATTCCCTTATAGAACACTTAGGAATGCACAATCTATTTCTTTTAAACAAGAAACCATCAAACAAGTAAAAATCATCTGAAACAACCCCATTGGCATAAGATGCATATATATCACCAAAATCATCATCATGTGGATACAACTCCTTTATAAACTAAAAACCTAATAATTTAGCAGTAAGAGAGTTAAGTAAGGTGTACCTTCTAGATAATGCATCAGCAACCACATTCTCTTTACCTTGCTTGTACTTAATCACATATGGAAATGTTTCTATGAACTCCACCCATTTGGCATGCCTACGGTTCAGCTTATCTTGACCCTTCAAATGCTTTAAACTTTCATGGTCAGTGTGTATCACAAACTCCCTAGGCCACAAATAATGTTGCCATGTTTGCAAAGCTCGAACCAATGCAAATAATTTCTTGTCATAAGTTGGATATTTCAAGGTTGCCCCACTTAACTTTTCACTAAAATACATTAGTGGTCTTTGATCCTGCATCAAAACAGCTCCAATCCCTATGCCACTAGCATCACATTCAATCTCAAAAGTTTTATCAAAGTTAGGTAAAGCAAGTAAAGGTGCATTACATAATTTTGCCTTAAGTTCATTAAATGCATGTTCTTGTGCATCACCCCAAACAAATCCAACATTTTTCTTAACTAATTCATTCAAAGGTGCAGCTATAGTGCTGAAATCTTTAATGAATCTCCTATAGAAACTAGCAAGCCCATGAAAACTTCTCACCTCACTAGCATTTTTAGGTTTTGGCCACTCTTTAATAGCCCTAACCTTCTCCTCATCAACCTCTATACCTTAACTAGATACAACAAAACCAAGAAAATTAACCTTATTCATGCAAAAACTACACTTTTTAAGGTTTGCATACAACTTTTCTTGTCTAAGTGTTTCTAGTACAATTCGCACATGCATAACATGATCATCTAAACACTTAGAGTAAATCAGAATATCATCAAAGTAAACAACAACAAATTTACCTAAGTAATTTCGCAACACATGGTTCATCAATCGCATGAATGTGCTAGGTGCATTAGTAAGACCAAAGGGCATAACAAGCCACTCATACAACCCATACTTAGTCTTAAAAGCTGTTTTCCATTTATCACCAACATTCATTCGAATTTGATAATAACCAGATTTCAAGTCTATTTTAGTGAACAAACAAGAACCATATAACTCATCAAGCATATCATCTAATCTAGGAATAGGATGACAATACTTTACAGTGATTTTATTGATGGCTCTGCAATCCACACACATCCTCCATGTTCCATCCTTCTTTGGCACAAGAATGACAGGAACCGAACAATGACTAAGACTTTCCCTCACATACCCTTTAGCTAGCAACTCCTCCACTTGTGTTTGGATCTCCTTTGTTTCTCTTGGATTTGCTCTATATGCTGGTTGATTGGGTATGGCTGCCCCAGGAATGAAGTCAATTTGATGTTCTATGCCTCTAATTGGGGGTAATCCACTAGGCATCTCTTTGGGAAACACATCTTCAAATTCCTGCAAAAGATCAACAAACACACTAGGCAAAGATGGGTTAAGTTCATTAGTTGCCAAATAAGCCCCTTTGTACAAAAGTACAAATATAGGCTGATTAGCATACAAGGCCTGTCTAACCTCACTTGTCCTAGCTATTAAACTCAAATTCTTTTCTTTTTTCTCTCTAGGCTGAATCTCTTCTTTTATTTTTCCCTCTTTCTTTTCACTCTCTAAAGAATTTTTCTTACTCTCTTTTTCTTTCTTTTCAGTCTCCACTCTCATTCTTTTCATTTTACATTGGTCTTCATACACCTCCTTTGAAGAAAGCGGTGTTAATATGATCTTGCGCCCATCCTTGGTAAAGTGATACCGATTGAGGTACCCATCATGCTTGGTCTTTCTATCAAATTGCCATGGTCTACCAAGCAAAATATCTCCAGCATGCATAGGAACTACATCACACAATTGCTCATCATGATATTTACCAATTGAAAAGGAAATAATAGATTGTCTATTTACCTTGACCTCTCCACAATCATTAAGCCATTGAAGTTTGTATGGTCGTGGGTGTGGTATAGTAGACAGCCCCAATCTACTAATTAAGAATGAGCTCACTGCATTGGTGCAACTCCCTCCATCAACAATCATAAGACATGCCTTGCCTTGCACATGACACCTTGTATGGAATAAGTTGTCTCGTTGCTCTTCAATGCAATCTTCCTTTATTTGAGTACTAAGAGCACGCCTTGTAACCAGCATGTCACCTTTGATTGGCTCCTCTATACTCCCATCACTACAACTTTTCAATTCAGGCATCTCATCCTTATCACTTTCATTATTGCCCTCTTCTTCATCAGTCACAATTTCCCCATTCCTTATGGTCATAGTTCTCTTATTAGGGCAATCTTTGCTCACATGACCTACTCCTTGACACTTCCAACACTTAATGTCTCTATTTCTCCCTTTAGCCTCATTGGTTTTGATTTTGTCCTTAGAGACCGAATATGTCTTCCCTTTAGCAACCTCATGAGCAACCTTATTCCCACCCCTATAATCACTCTTTCCATCCTTTTTCCAATTAAAATTAGAGCTAGAATAGGATTTGGAATTGTACCTTGTCGCCCCTCTTCCTTGGAGTTGCCTTTCTATCTTGACGGCCATGTGCACCATCTCTTCTAAATCTTCATATTTGTGTAAATCTACTCGGTCAGATATGTCTTTGTTTAGACCAGCCAAGAAGCGTGCCATAGTGATCTCCACATCTTCATCTATATCAGCCGTAGTCATGAGCATCTCCATCTCTTTATGGTAATCATCCACACTCTTACTACCTTGTTTAAGAACTTGAAGTTTTTGTACAAGTTCCCTATAATAGTGTTTGGGCACAAATCGCTTCCTCATTACAACCTTGAGCTCAGGCCAATTATCAATTGGGTACTCCAAATTCCTTCGCCTATTAATCACCAAATGGTCCCACCAAGCAATAGCATAATCAGAAAATTGAGTAACTGCCAATTTTACCTTCTTTTCCTCGCTAAATTGATGGCAATCAAATATAAGCTCCAATTGCTTCTCCCATTGTAAATAGGACTCCGGATCTGATTTACCTTGAAAGTTAGGTATCTTATGTTTGACGCTTCCCAAATTTCGATCTACATTATCTTCATTGCCTCGGTTTCTTCCATTGTATGGAACCGGTTCTAACCTTCCTCTTCCTCTACCTCAGCCTTGTCTACCTCCACCTCTTGGTACTACTTCTGCATAGGCCTCATCTTCATCCTCATTGTCAACATTGCCTTCTACTTCCTCATTATGATTTGGTGTTGTTGCCCTTTCAACCGCTCCTAGCCTTGTATCCATGCGGTTTAATCTCTCCATTATAGTCTCAAAATTTGTATTCATACGTTCAAATTGCCTTTGTTGAGCCTCACGGAGCAAAGTTTCATCAACTTTACCCTCACCTTTATTTTCACCTTGGTTTGACATTGCTGTAAAAGAATGTTAGAAACAATAATAATAATAATTTAAAATCCTCACAAGCACTCCCTCACGTGTTTGCACTCAAATGATGCGGGTGGTCACTTGTGTTTAACTCAATTTGATGTTTCACTCGACTTCCTCTCACCACTCAAGCTAATTCTTTTATGTTCTTAGGTGAATCACACTTTTAGAACAAATTAATTAGATTGAAGCAATATTCAAGTAGAACTTTCAAAAGTGAAATTTTCAAAACAAGTTTGAGGCAATTCGGTTAAAAAAAAAAATAACAATTCAGAAGCAATAAAATAGGAAAACTCAAAAAGATGCAAAAGACATGTGAAAGAAATACAAAGATCTTCTAGAATAGAAAAGAAAATGAATTTAGAAGTTATTTTAAGGAGAAAAGTCAAATCTGCCTCAATAAGTAATATTCCTTAATGAGCAAGTATTGTAAAGATATGCAAAATCCTTAATAGACAAGTAATACAAGATATGACAAGATCTAGTTAGATATGTCAATTATAAACCAAATAGGATTAGGAAACCAAAATCAGACCTGATGAGGATATTAATCACTCAAATAATATTCCTTAATGAGCAAGGAATGGAAGGAAATGCAAATCAGACCTGATTAGGATATAAATCACTCAAGAATCTTAATTCTTCCTTTTCTAATAACTTTCTCTCTTTTTTTTTCACAAATTTTTTTTTTCAAATTTCTTCTCTTTTTTTTTTTTTTTTTTTTTGCACGAATTTTTTTTTTTTAATTTCAACTATGAACACAAATCTAAATTTCAGAATGCAAAACAATTGACTGACCTAAAGGGAAAAAAAATCAAGACTAACAAATAAGAACAAAGAACAAAACACAAGAATGAAGAACAAAAATAAATAAGAACGATTTTAAAAGAATAAGAAAAACATAAGAAATCAGGATTAAGAATAAAAATTATAAAAGATAAAACCTGATCTAGAGCCAAAGCTCTGATACCAAATGATACGGAACCTCCAAGAATAAGCTTGAGAACCCCTTTATGTCTTCGAACCCCCAAAGCATTAACTTGAAAACCCCAATAGTCAATTCAGCAACAACCCCTAAGAATGGTTAGAAATCAGATTACTTAGATGATCAAAGAATTAGAATAAAGAAAACTCGTTTCTAAATTCCAATTTCGAAACACTCCACAAGAAGATGATCAATCTACTTGAATGTTCCTTAAAGCATGTATTCTACACAAGAACACAAAGATAAAAGCAAAACAGCCTTTAGGTTTTAAAACTTCAATTCTGAATAATAAAATTTGTCCAAGGCATATATATATAGCCTTTACAAGGTTTTCCTTAGTGAGTAAGGAAAACTAATAACCCTAATCACAAAAAAAGGAAATTAATCTAATCAGACCTTAAATAGGAATTTTGACATACTTCCTATTTTAAGAATAATTAAACTAACTAAAACTAATGGGCTTTTAAAATAACAAATTCGTCCAGCCCTTATTTAACATAATTAAACCCATTAATAACTTGGACTTGAATTAAGTTGTATTGAACTTGAGCTGCACTTGGCACAAAGCTTTGGTGTCCTTGTAAACTTTCACTAGCTAAGTTCACAAAGCCTTGTAGATGATGGATTAAGGCTTCTTGAAGCTTCTTAGATTGAGACCTTGTTATAGGTCTTTGAGGCATGCTGATTGGACTCAAAACCTCTTGAACTTGATCCTTGCCTTCTTGACCATGCTCATCTTCATCATGTTGAATTCTTTGAGCTTGGTGTGTTGGCTGCTCCATAACATTCTGCCTCTACCCATCTCGAAAAGTAATCGATTGCCACCACTATGTATTTATGCCCATTTGATGTTTTCGGTCTTATTTCTCCTATGATATCAATTCCCCATGCTACAAAGGGCCAAGGGGATGATAAACTATTCAGCACTATTGGAGGCATGTGACTAAGATTTTCGTGGATCTAACACTAATGGCATTATCTTACTATCATGATACAATCCTTTTCCATAGTCATCTAGTAATACCCTTGTCTGAGTATCTTCTTTGCTAGAATCATCTCGTTCATATGAGAACTGCAAGCCCATGCATGAATCTCTTGTATCACCTCTTCAGCTTCATCCTTTTTAAGACACCTGAGCTGCATCTCGTTCGGTATTCTTTTGTATAATACCCCATCATGACTTGCATAGTTACATGCAAGAACACGAAGAGCATATCTTTCTTTTGAGGTCACTTCATCTGGATAAATTCTCTTTTCAATGAACTTCTAGACATCATAAAACCAAGGCTTTTCTTCGGGCCCCATTTGAACATTCATAATCTGCTCACCCCCATAACACGGTGCTCTAGAGTTCATGATCACTAAAGGTTTTATAGCTAACCCAGTTTCACCATCCCACATTGAAGAGAGTGTTGCAAGTGCATCCGCCATCTGATTATCGTCTCTGGATAGATGAATAAAGAGACATTTGGTGAAATTCTTCATTAAGACTTTCAAATAGCAGATATAAAGCTTCAGCCTTTCCTTTTCTACTTTCCATTCTTCATTAGCCTGATTGATGACTAACATTGAATCTCCATAGACCAACAAATCTTTTGCTCTAGCTGCCACAGCTGCCTCAATCCCACAAATACATGCTTCATACTCGGCCATATCGTTTGTGACCTTGAAATCCAATTTCTTTGCCATTGGTATGGTTTCTCCTTCTGGTGTAACAAGAATCACTCCCAATCCAGCTTCTTTGTTATTTATAGCTCCATCAAAGTAAAGTTTCCACTCCCGGTGCTCTACAACTGCTAATTTCTCATCTGAAAACTCCAAATTCCACTGCTCTTCATCTTTGATCGCATTCTGAGCTAAGAATTTTGCTACTGCTCTTCCCTTGATTACCTTTGTAGTAATGTATTCTATATCAAATTCAATTAGGAGTACCAACCATCAAGACATTTTTCCAGTTAAAGCCGATGTTTGAAACAGATACCTTAGAGGGTCTATTCTTGAAACAGCTTGAACCTTGTAAGATTGAAAATAATGCCTCAATTTTCTCGTAGCCCAAATCATGATCAGACATGTCTTTTCTACTAAATCATATTTTTCCTCATATGGTAGAAACTTCTTGCTCAAGTAGTACACTGTGCTCTATTCCATCTGACCCTTCTTGTGCTAACATTGCCCCCATTGCATTCTCTTCTAAAGACAAGTACAAAACCAATGGCTTACCTTGTCTAGGTGGTTTCAGAACAGGTGGATTAACAAGATACTCCTTGATCTTATCAAAAGCTTTCTGATAATCATCATTCCACTTAACCGGCTAATCTTTCTTTAAGAGCTTAAAGATAGGGTCATAAATGTTAGCGAGTTTTGCGATAAACCTACTAATATACTGTAATCTGCCAAGGAATCCTTTTACTTCTTTATTTGTCTTTGGTGCCGGCATTTCCTGGATGGCTTTCACTTTATCTGGATCCACTTCAATTCCTCAGCTGCTCATTATATGTCCTAACAGTTTGCCTAAAGTAACCCAAAAAATGCACTTCTTCGGGTTGAGTCTCAGGTTGTACCTTTCAATTCGGGCTAAGAACTTGTCTAAGGCTTCAAAATGTCCTCCTCTTGTCTCTGATTTGATCATCATGTCATCCACATACACTTCAACCTCCTTATGCATCATATCATGGAAAAGTGCAGTAGTGGCTCTTTGGTAAGTTGCACCTACATTCTTCAGTCCAAAAGGCATCACCTTGTAACAATAGGTCCCCCATTCTATAATGAAAGTTGTCTTAATCTTACCCATAATGGCCATCATGATTTGGTTGTACCCAAAAAATCCATCCATAAAAGAATACATTGCACTTGCTACAGCGCTATCCACTATTACGTCAATGTGAGGTAACAGAAAGTCATCCTTTGGACAAGCTTTGTTTAGATTCCTAAAATCTACACACATTCGTACTTTTCCATCCTTTTTAGGAATAGGTACTATGTTTTCTAGCCATTGAGGGTAGTCTACTACTTCTAGGAAGTTAGCCTATATTTGCGTGGCAATTTCCTCCCTTATCTTTTCTGTCCATTCTGTTCTTAATCTGCGCAATTTTTGTTTAACTGGCTTGGTTTCTGGATGAGTTGAATTGTTAAGCTCTGCTATTTCCCTATCCAAACCTGGCATTTCTTCATAAGTCCAAGCGAATACTACCTTTCTTTTTATTAATATTCTCTCAAAACTTTTTCTCTCTTCAAGAGTTACATCATGTGATATAGAAATGTTCTTTGGATTATCATTTATGCCCATGTTAAATGAATCAAATTGAATTGAATTAATGTCAAACATACATGACCGATCAAAATTATAATGCACATAACTATCAGGATGCACATCACACAAGCAAGCAAAACCAACATTCATATCATTGACCATAGGAAAAACAACATCTTCGTTTGCATAAAGACCAGACGTTATTACATTAGTTTCTTTATAAAAAAACATTAATCAAACTATCACTAATGACAGTAGCTAAGTCCTGGGGTAGTTCCTTCTTAGGTGGCAGACACAACAGCTCTTCAACAACATCATCACCCATCCTTTCAGTTACTTGCTTCATGACTTCCTCTTTGTTGCTGGTCACTAGGCTTTCCATAATCTGCTCCTTGAAAATCTCAAACCCAATACATCTTTTCCAGCCATATTAACAAATTCTTTGGTGCCCAAATAATACTTGCCTTCCCCTGGCTTGATGAAATTCTCACTTAGTGGTCCAATCCTTCCCAAGGGCTTATTTCTTTTTGCTTTTTCTTTGTTCTTTGCTCCTCTACTAGCCAGTCCTGCCTCAGTATATCCTAAACCCTTCGTATGGCCCTGGGTTTTAATGTTCAGGGGCTTAGGGCTTGCTTGTTCATTCTTCTCGAGCCCCTGTCCATGTCGATAATTTATGCTTTCCATTATTTTTGCAACCCTGGGATCCATCTCATCAAATATTCCAGCGACTTGGAATCCAGGCGAAACACACACTTGCTTCTGTTTATCAAGTATGGTTGCCACAGCTGCATTGGTTCCAGCTTCTATTGTCACGACATCTCCTTCATGAGGGAATTTTATTTTATGGTGCACTATTGAAGGTACTCCTCCCAGGGCATGAAACCATGGCCTTTCCAAGAGTAGGGCATAGGTAACAGGGATGTCCAGTACAGTAAATTCAACAGTTGACTCTACAGGACCTGTTTTGATCAAAGCTTGAAATGTTCCCTCCACATTCTTGGTACTATCATTGTAAGCTTTGATTATGAGGTTTGAAGCCGTCAAGTCATCTAATTTTAGACCCAGATTATGTAGGATCTTTAGTGGGCATACATTTATAGCTGAACCATCATCCACCATCACAAAGTTGGTTCTCTTCCCTTTTACTTCAGCTGGGACAAATAATGCCTTGTTATGATTTCTTCCTTCCAAAAGCAAGTCATCATCTGAGAATGCTACCAGCCCATGTTTCTTTTTTGTAACCTTTGCCACCACAACTTCTAGAGTAGTGGTTGTTTCAATGCTCATGTTCGATAAAGCTTTAACCAGAGCCCTTCTATGGCAGCCTGAATGTATCAGTAATTCCCAAATTCTGACGTTTGCCTTAGCTTTCTTGAGTTATTCCAGGATCAAGTCTTCTTTTTGTCCTTCCTCTACTTCTACATCTTTTGTTTCTTCTCTTTCTACTACTCTTTCATTTTGCTTTTCTACTGCCTGGTAATTCCAAACCTCCACTATGCATGTTTCTTTACCCTTCAACTCCCTTAGCTTGTCCATATGTTGACTTAGCAGCTCTTTAACCTCTTCTTGGGACATTTTTAGGGTTAAGAATTCATCTTTTTCAAACTCATCACCCCATCCCATCAGCACACAATGGGGACGTTAGCAGAAGCAGGTTTAGAATAGAATACTCTATAATCGAACTTACCCAAAGGTTGTCCCAACAGATCTTCAACTCCTCTTACCAACTGCTCAGGAATTTTAAGCTCTTCTTTTACTGGCTTATCATCAAACTCATCTCCCTAACCTGAGGGCTCAATTGATTCGATAAGGATATCAGTAGAGGGTGGTTTTGAGTAGAATACCTTGTAATCAAACTTGCCTGAGGGCTAGCCCAATAAGTATTCTACTCCTATTTGAGACTATCCAAAAGGTTCTCTATTGGATATAGGGTTTAGGTCCTCAAAGGAGCTTAACACTTCTTCCTCACTAACTCCTGAGTTGATCATCATGGTGGTTGGTGGTGGAACATTTTGGTAGTTTAGGAAAGGGTTGTTTTTGGTGTTTGGGTTAGAGTTGGATTTCTCAGGGTCGGTGATTTTTTTGGAGTTTATCAAGTTTTGGATCTCATGTTTTAGGTGAATACAATTGTCTGTGGGATGGCCAGCAACTTAGTGGAATTTACAGTAACTGTTTGGATCATAGCCAGGGAGATTTGGATTCGGGGGTTTGGAAAAGGTTAAGGGTCGGAGTAGGCCTTTTTTGGATTAGCCTCTCTAGGAATTTGGAGAGTGGTTGGTTGAAGTTGGAGAACCTTTGGAGTTGTTGAACTACACGCACCTCTACAGCTCAGTTAGTACTTCTTTGTTGTATGCCCCTAGTTTGATAGTTTTGAGTTCATGTGCCTCTAACAGTTCTCTTTTTCTCACTCTCAATTTCCTCAGCTTGTAACCCATCATCATACAAATCCATAAAGGTTTTGGGGATTCATTATCTGTAACCTCTCGACCAAATTAGGTCACACATTACGAACTATCATTCTAATTTGATCCTTCTCAGCAAGCTTGTTTTTCATCATCCCTGCTTTATTCATGAAACGAGTTAATAAATCAGAAAAGGACTCATTTGATTTCTATTTAGTCAACTCCAAATCCCTAATTGACACTTCCAATCAAGTGTTATAATCATATTGCTTCAAGAATACAGTATATAGTTCCTTCCAATTAGTTCTAACAGACTTTTCTAACCCATGGTACCAGTTTATAGCCATTCCTTCCAAGGACAATACAAACAGCCTAGCAACTACTGACAATGGTGCTTTAGTAGTGCTCATGGTTGTGGTGTGTTGACTCAAATGAATCCTTGGATCTCCTCTCCCATCAAACTTCTGTAGTTGAGGCATTTTGAATTTTTCAGGCAGCTTATCTCCCTCCATTTACAGCATGTCATCAAAGTCAAAAGAATGTCCCATTCCTTGTCCTCTAATCAGCTCTTCCATCTTGGACATTTTCTGAGTCAATGCTTGCAGCTGCTTAGACTCAAGGTCTCGAACCAATTCAAGTGACTCTCTCTTTGCCTTTTCTACCATGTAGTTTTCAACGTCTTCCATTCTCACATCAGTAGCGGGAACATTTCTAGGAGCAAGTTGCCTCCCAGCATTGTTAGTAGTAGGTAGAGGAGCAACAAGTGGAGCTCCTACAATAGGTGGCTATTCAACAGTAGTAGCAGGTGGTTGTTCAATAACAGCAGCAAGTGGTTATCCAACAACAGGTTGCACTAGTCCGGCCAAAGCCTGTCTCAGTTCATCTTGCATCATAGCTCTCATGTCATCCATCAAAGCTCCCTTAATGTCCTCTAAGGTCCGCATATTTGGTTGTTGTTCCATTTCAGTCTGTTCAGTCTGAGCTGATTCAGCTTCTAGGAATAGTGGGTTAATTGGACTCCCCTCTAGTCTCTCCAGTCTGTGAAGAATGTTTTGAGCTATGGACTCTGGACTTAAATCAACTCTGGTCAATCTGCCACCTCTTCGTCCCCAGATATGAGAAGACCCAGATGAATCTATGATGGCTATAAAATAAGGTATTAGTATGATACATGGATTGTATGTATGCATGTATGCATGATGCATGTGTTTATGCAACAAGTAGTAGGCAAACACTTAGCAAGTAGCAAGTATCAGGAAGCAATCAACAAGCAACATGCAAGTATAAGCCCTCCAACCTTATTCCTCCCACACACGTGTTTAATGGCGAGTTTCTTTTCCTAGGATTTTTTGTCTTGGCCTTTATATCAACAGGAGATATTAAGAGCTGACGCGCATGCCAAATTTCTTTTAAAAAGAAAAAGCATAGAAGCAGTATTTCTAAATATAAAGGTCTAGCATAATCCTTATTAGCCTGAATGAGCTTCAAAGGTATAGGCCTGGGCTTTTATAAATAGAAATACCTCATGGTAATTCAAACAAACAAGCACTTTGGGTGAAGATCCTAAGGGAAGTAACTAGGCCATTATATGTGGTTAGGGTCCGATGAAAAGTTAAGGCTCCCTTAGCAAGATGCTCTCCATTATGGACTTTGAGTTATAGGCCAAGGTCAAAGGGGCCCATCATCCTTTATCAACTCGAGAGAAGATTACCCCCCTTAGGGACTTAGGTTACAGACTCTGGTCATATGAGCCAGATAATCTCTCTTGAACCGAGTTAAGGCTAAGAGTGATGGTTAGCCAATCTACAACCCCATGAAGCTAGTGGAATCATGGAATCATAAACCAACACCATCAGTTTAGTAGGGACATACAGAATGAATGCAAGAATGAAATAATAATCAATAAAATAATTCTAAAGAACACAAGTAGAATCGGTATCTCTTATCCCCAGTGGAGTCGCCACTGTAGACAGCGGGGTTTAGCGCGTCCAAGATTTTAACAACTGCAACACTGTTTAGGCTCAAGGCCTTAGAGAACACACTAACCATTGTCAATAAGACATGGCATGGAGATGAGGAGTCACCACCCAAGGTAATAACTGGGACAATTTGATTGGTGGTACTCAATTCTCTAAAAGAAAATTAGCACCACAACCAGGAGATTTTGGATACGGAATCCTAACTTCTCTTAGTCTCGTGTTCATTTAGAATAATTTTATAAATGATTATTTCATCCCTTAATTACATGCAATTTTATTAAACCCTAATTAACACCCATCTACCCAAAAAGGCAACAAGTTAATAAAATTATACGAAATACTAACTTATCATAGTCTCTTATTCATTTAGAATAATTTTATAAATGATTATTTCATCCTCTAATTACATGCAATTTTATCAAACCCTAATTAACATCCATATACCCAAAAATGCAACAAGTCAATAAAATTACAAGAAAAAAATGCACTCAAGATCACGTTGTCCCTAAGTCTAAACTATGTTAATTTTACTTAAATAAGTTAGCTAAATCTACACATTTTATTTACAAGTGAAATAGAAAAAGTGGGCCTACATTAATTAATGAGCCTAAACCTATTTTTTAGTCTTTCTAAGATATGGGCTTAAGTCTATTCAATTTTAACGAAAAATCAAATTAGTGGGCCTAGATCTAATATGGTTTTATTTTAAATAAAATATGGGCCTAGATCTATTTATTTTAAAAGAAATGCAATTAAATGAGCTGAGCTAAGTCTAAACAATTTTTAATTAACTAATGTAATCTAATTAACCTAATGGGCATAAGTTGATTTTAATTATTTAAAGTTCTAAACCATTTTTAAACTTATTTATTTAGTGGGTTAGACCTAAACGTGGGCTTGGGGCCCAAAAACATTAAAAAAAAAAAACAAGCCCAAAATAAATAAAACACAAAAAATAGTTCAAACAAACATTACAGTGATTTTTCTAAAAAAGAACCCTAAATTAATTACATGCAAACCCTAATTTAAGCTACTGCCACCATTGATTTTAATTGACTTTTTACCCAATTGAACCTAATTACTAATCAATTTTAAAATACAAAAAATGAAAATTTACTATTCCCACTACTGGGGCTATTACAAACTACGTACAAAATTAAAATTATACACCCAAAAATTAAAATAACTACACAAAACACCAAAAATGGAAAAAATAATAAATAAAAAAAATCCTAAGAACTATTGAAGAAATAATACAGGTTCATCCATGGCATTCCATGGACCTTCTGTTCAATTCATATATAGGCGATATCCTCCTCAATCCACATGCACACATCCAAAAAAAAAACAAGTAATCAGATTAGTAATGAAATTAAACAATCAAAAAGAATAACATAATAAAAGAAAAATCACAAAAAGAAAATAATAGAAAAGAGTGAAAATGAAATAGAAAAATATCACTAAAGATTTAGATGCTGTGCAGATGCTCTTTTTTGGCCCCTCAGATTAGGATTTTCACCATTGAAATTAAATTATTTGTTAATTCTAGACTAGAACTTGATTGCGTTTAAAGACACTGGCAGTATCCAAAATTAGGGTTTTTTAGGGTTTCTGCATTTTTTTTATGTAAAAGCTCTTTAGAAAGAAAAATCCTTTCGAAAACCAGAAGAAAAAAAAGTTCCCCCCCCCAACAAAACCTCTCCAAAAAACCTCCCCTTACGCACGCATGCAGAGTCTGCGTATACTGAACTTCCTCCGAAGGAGGAACGGACTAATGATCAGATAGCGTTTATTTTGATTTAAAAAAAAAAAAAGCCTTCTACATTTTAAAAAAAAAACTTTAAATTTGAATTTTTAACCAATTAAAACACTAAAAAAATCAAAAAAAATAAGGAAAAATACGTGAAAAAATTAAAAAATGGAATTATTACACATCGGTACTGTGCAATGCCAACCAATATTGTATAATGTCGATCAGCATTGCGTAATGCCAGTCAGCATTACACCAATGTCGATCCTAACATTTTTTTTTAACTTTTAATTACTAAAAGACCCCTGAAAAATTACTTTTTACAATCAAATCTTAAAAAAATGTTGCAATTTAATCTTTAAAGTCTAGAAAATCAACAACCAAGTTCAATTTTTTAATAAATTTCATCATAGGGGCTTACGTCGCAATTGTGCACAATTGCATCCCAAAATTGGGTGCTTATAGTAGGGAAGTAAGGTATATTTCTAATGGAATTGGTTTAAGTGTTTAGCAATTAAAACACTTGGGAATTGGTTTAAGAGTGAGCCTAAAAACTCTTATTTGTTTGGTTAAAGAGTTAGCCTTAAAACTCTTATTTGTGTAAGGTTAAAGAGTGAGCCTTAAACTCTTATAATCTCAATCATGTGAATAAGATTATGGGTATTGAAAATTCTAACTTGGGGAAAATTTAGGTGGAGACATAGGACTGTTAAAAATTCGAACTCCTTAAATTTCTGTATTCATTGTTCTTCATACTATATTCTCTTTCAATTATTGTTCATTTCTTAAATTTATTTTAATTTTTCTAAAATCCTTCATTAGCCTTATTCACACCCTCTTCTAAAGCACTTTTGATTAGTATCAAAGCTTAGGTTCTAGGTACTTAGTTGCTAGAATTCAAGATTATGGGGAGTGAATATTTTTCTTTTAAATCCTTTGAACCATTATTTGATAGGAGTCTCTTCATAAAGAATAAAGAATTCTTATGCTATGAATGCAAAAAGCCTGGACAAATTAGAAGTGAATGTCCAAGGATCAAGCACAAAGGTAAAGAAAGAAAAGAAAGGAGAATAGCTTTCAAAGCCACTTGGAATAACTATTCTGAATCAGAGATAGAGGATGAGCAATAAAAAGCTACTAACCTTTGCATTATTGCTCTTGAGGACAATAATGAGGTACTATCCACTTCTAACTCTTTCTGTGATGATTATGATTATGGTGATAATAATGATGATGATGATGATGATGAGAGCTCAATTATAAGCAAACTTAAACTTAAATGTACGAGCTTACTTTCTAAGAAAAAATAAACTATAAGCATGAGCTTTTAATTTTGTCCAAGGACTTTGAGAAGTTGAAAAATGATTTTTTGAAACTTGTTTTATCAAATGAAAAACTTGGTAATGATTTAAAAACCTCTACCTCCTTGAATAAGGAACCCAAGAAAGCTAATTATGAAAATCAAAAGCCTTCAGTAGAGATAGTGGAGTTAAAAAGTTCAATTTCCAAATTCAAGTGAGGTAAATAGACTTTAGATAATCTTTTTAAATTATAAAGAATCCATGGAAACACTCATGGACTTAGATTTACAAAGGAATCCTCATCTTCATCATCATTACAAATTAAATTTATTGAAGCCTCTAGTGATCCCTCTCCCTCTACTTCCAAACCAAATTAGACTCAAGCTCTCAAATCTAAAAAGTCTTATGTGTCAAATGACAAAGGAAAGTCTTATAAGACTCAACCTCCATTAGCATAAAGAGGTAAGGCACATGTTGGAAGATCATAACTCAAACATGCTTACATGTACACTAGACACAACACTTATAAGCATGTTGCACAATACAATGCACTTAAAAATGTTGCACAAACCTATCAAAATACACAGTGTCATTGTCAATGTATGTCCCACACTATAACTTATAATAATATTAGGAGAAACACACCACCACAACATAAAAGGCATGCTTCACATACTAGGAAAGCATATCATCCTAGGAGAACAAATTTAAAAATGTTGTATGTTCATATTGCATGATCAAAGGACACACTAATAATATGTGCTTCTATAGAAGACTACACATGAATTTGCTTCCTTTGGATTTTCTTGAGACTAACCAACCTAGACCATGAAAGTTTTAGGTTTAAAAGAACACTTAAATTATTTTATATAGGTGTGCTTAAAATCCACAAGAATAAAAAGCAAGTGGTATATCGATAGTGGATGTTCAACACACATGACGGGAGACAATGAGCAATTTAATAAGCCTGATGCAAAGGATGGAGGACATGTCACATTCGGGGACAATGTAAAAGGAAAGATTATTAGCTTTGGAGAAATTGGTAATCCCCAATCCTTATTTATACACTCTATATTGCTTGTTGATAGTCTTAAACATAATTTACTAAGTACAAGTTAATTATGTGACATAGGAAATAAAATCACTTTCTATCTTAGAAATTGCTTTGTTAGTAGTCTTGAAGAAGATAAAGTAATTTTTAGTGGTGAAATAGTAGAAAATGTTTATGTTATTGATTTGAATAAAATTGATAACAAAGAAAAAATGCTTAATGTCTATTTTTTAAAACACATGGTTATGGCATAAAAGGTTAGGACATGCAAACTTTAAGCTTTTGAATGATCTTTGCAAGCATGATCTTGTGATTAGTTTACCTAAACTTGAATTCACAAAGGATAAACCTTGTGATGCTTGTCAAAAGGAAAAATAATCCAAGTATTCATTTAAGCTCAAAAATGTAGTATCCACCTCTAGGCCACTTGAACTTATTCATATGGATTTATTTACGCTAATTAGATTTGCTAGTCTCGATAGAATGAACTATGCATATGTATTAGTTGATGATTACTCTAGATTCACTTGGGTGTGTTTCCTTGCTCATAAGAATGGTGCATTTAAAGCTTTTGAACATTTTTCAAAAAGAGTTCAAAAAGAACAAGGTTTTTGTATTTCATCTATTATAAGTGACCATGGAACCAAATTTGAGAATGAATTCTTCAAAAACTTTTTGTAATGAAAATGGTATTTCATATACTTTTTCTTCCCCTAGAACACCTCAAAATAATGGGGTTATTGAAAGAAAAAATCAAAATCTTATAGAAATGGCTAGAACAACGCTTCATGAGGATGATTTACCAATATTCTTTTGGGCGGAAGCCGTTAACACGTCTTGTTACATTTCAAATAGAGTTTTCAAAAGACCAATTTTAAATAAAACTTCTTATGAGCTTTAGAATAATAGAAAACCAAAAATTTCATATTTTAAAGAATTTGGATTCAAGTGCTTTATATTAAACACTAAGGATAATCTTAGGAAATTTGATTCTTAAGCTGATGAAGGAATTTTCCTAGGATATGCCACCACTAGTAAAGAATATAGAATCTTTAACAAAAGAACTCTAATAGTTGAAAAGTCAATGCATGTTGTATTTGATTAATTAAACTCACTTGATCCTAGAAAGGATATTTGTAGTATTGATAATTTTATAGATGAGCATATGGATATAAACACTCAAGAAGAAAATGTTAGTAAGCCTTTGAAACTTAAAGGTCCAAGAAAGGAGGATAATGATGAGAAGTCTTAACCTACCTTGAAGGATGAACTTTCAAAGGATTGGCAATTTAAGAAAGCACATCCTCAAGACCCATACTATAAAGGGGGTAATTACTAGATCTTAACATAATTCCATTGTTAATTTAGCCTTCTTATCTCAAATTAAACCCAAAAATATTGATGATGATTTGAATGATGAATATTGGCTCCTTGCTATGCAAGAAGAGTTAAATCAATTTGAGAGAAATAAGGTTTGGACTTTGGTTCCTAGAGCCAAACATCATCCTATTATAAGCTCCAAATCGGTGTTTAGAAATAAGATGAATGAACAAGGTATTATAGCTAGGAACAAAGCTAGACTAGTAACTAAAGGTTATAATCAAGAGGAAGGCATTGATTATGATGAAACTTTTGCCCCTATTGTAAGGTTAGAAGTTATTACAATTCTACTTGTATTAGCATCATTCATGGATTTTAAACTTTATCAAATGGATGTTAAAAGTGCATTTTTAAATGGTTTCATTAAAGAGGAGGTATATGTTGAATAACCTTTAGGTTTTAAAAGATTTGATTTTCCTAATCATGTGTTTAAACTTTCAAAAGTATTATATGGATTGAAATAAGCTCCAAGAGATTGGTATGAAAGATTAAGCAACTTCTTATTAGAGGAAGGTTTCTTTAAAGGAAAAGTTAATACAACTCTATTCATAAAGAAATCCAAGCATGATTTATTAATTTTTCAAATTTATGTTGATGATATTATTTTTGGTGCTACTAACCATTATTTGTGTGAGAAATTTTCCAAGTTAATGCAAGGAGAATTTAAGATGAGCATAATAGGTGGGCTTAAATTCTTTTTTGGACTTCAAATCAAGTAATGTAAAGATGAGATTTTCATCAATCCAACTATATACGCTAAGGAAATTTTTAAGAAGTTTGGTATGGATGGAGCTAAATTAAGCAAGACTCCTATGAGTACCACCACTAAACTCAATAAAGATGAGAATGGTAAACTAGTTTATAAAAAGCATTTTAGAGGTATGATCATATCCCTTCTTTATTTGATTACGAGTAGATTGGATATCATGTTTGCTACATGTTTGTGTGCTAGGTTTCAATCAAGTCCTAAAGAGTCTCATTTGAATGTAATCAAAAGAATTTTTAAATATCTTTATGGAATAATGCATTTAGGAATTTGGTATCCTAGGAGTTCCTCCTTTAACTTGATTAGCTATTTGGATGCAGAGTTTGCTGATAGTTTACTAGATAGAAAGAGCACTTCTAGAACTTACCAATTTTTAGGACAATTTTTAGTTTCTTGGTTTAGCAAGAAGTTTTGGTTGCCTTGTCTACTATTGAAGCTGAATATTGTAGCAATACTTTATTGTTCATAAGTCTTGTGCCTAAAACAATAATTGTTGGACTATGATATAAAACTTGATCACATTCCAATCAAATATGACAATACAAGAGCTATAAACCTTAGCAAGAATCCAATTTAGCATTCTAGAACTAAGTATATAGACATTAGACATCATTTCTTTTGTGATCATGTGCAAAATGGTGCAAAATAGTGATATCTTACTTGAATTTGTTGATACAAATAATGAACTTGCAGATATCTACACTAAACCTCTCAATGAAGAGAGATTAAATTTCATTAAGCATGAACTTGGCATGATTGTAGGTTCTAGTTTGTCTTGATTTTATGCTTAATTGATGGTTGGACTATTTTCATGTGAATCATATTGTGCTTATTGATTGCTTTGATTATTATTTTTTATTTTGTTCTTAATATTTTTTACATTTTTTTTGCTATTTAATAATTCATTGTTGAAATTATGTTAATAAATTAATTATTAAAAATAAGCATAACATTTTTTTATAATTTTCATGCATTTATATATGTTTAGCATTAAGATGTTTTTTTAAATTCGACCTCCTCCTCAGCAAGACTAGATTTTTATGTTTTATTTTGTTTGTTTTCGTTGGTTTCTGTTTATTTTATTTTCAATATATTTTTTGTATCTAAGCTTTCATATCTTAATTTGTTTTATGGTTATTTTGTGTTAGTTTAAGTTTGGTTTATTTTCTAGATATAAGCCATGAGCTATTAATTTTATGTCTTTTTATGTTTCTCTCTAGTTTACATTTACAACTAGTATTTTAATATCATTATAACTCTATCATTTTCATTAATGCAATTTTTATTTAATTAAAATTTCTTTTTACTTTTTGACAAAGGGGGAGAAATATTTGAGTTTCAATACTTGAATTTATTTTATATAATTTTGTTTATGCATGTATAGTAACATTGCAAGTATGGTTAGTTTTGTTATATTTTTATATAATAAAAATCTCTATTTTGCTTACTTTGTTTATACGTGAATATATATGATACTTGGCTAGATGGATATACTTTGGCTAGATGGATATATTTGTTTTAAAGATTTGGTCTATCTTTGTTTTCATTGTTTTAGTTCTTGGTCTTTTGTTTCCTTTAGAACTAAGCTCTACATAATCAAGTGATAGTTAAGTTTGTCAAGCTTTAACACAAATGCTATATGTACTATGTTTGTGATGTGTTAAGTAGTACTACATGCATTGTAAGTGCTACTAGTTTTATTTATTTTAATATGTTTGCAATTATTTCCTTCATATTGCCTAGCATTTAATTAAATGATAATGTTATCATGCTTTTTTATGTTTTTAACACATTTTTCATGTTAGGCCATGTTATTATGTCCTCATGTTATATTTTATGTTGTTTCTATTTTTATCAAGGGGGATGATTTATATATTTATATTTCTTATCATATCTAAAAAGGAGAGCAATAGAGAAATATATTAAATATTTTAATTGGTATCTTTTTAAATTGAAATTTTTTTAAGAGTTGTTCGATTGATATTTTTATAACACAATAGGGGAGATTCTTAAAATTTCATTATTTTCAAAATTTGAATCATTCTCATTCCATTAATTTTCTTCATTATTTGAATTTCTTACTCCTTAAATTCATTATTTTTATTATATGCATAAATTAAGGGGGAGTATAATTCCCATACTTTATTGGGATTCAAATCAACACACACTTCATTTTATATTATCCTTCTGAAACTCAAAATAAGTTTGTCAAAATAAAAAAGGGGGAGATTATTGACTTTAGCAATAATCAATCTTGATTTTGATAGTAACAAACTTAATTTTGAGCATTTAATGTTCTTTGTTTAAGTGTGATTATAAGCATAGGTACAATATTATTCTTAAAGAAAGCCAAGTCAAAATTGAGGTCAACAGTAAGCTGCGACTGAAGTGAGGCTACCATGGTGAGCTCAATAGTAACCTGCTGCTGAAGCACAGCTACCATGGTGACAAAAAGATTATCTCAACAGTAGGCTATAACTAAAGTAAGGCTGCCATGGTGAGCTCAATAGTAAGTTACAACTGAAGCTCTACTTCTATGGTGACAACCTAACAGACTTATTTTAAACATTAGAAAAAGAGACGTTAGAGACATAATATGAATAGTAGGTAGCGATTGAAGCAAGGCTGCCATGGTGAAAGAAAGCTTGTCATAACAGTAGGCTATGACGAAAGCCTTGCTTCCATGGTGACAAAACTTTAAAAATATCCAATGGAAATATTTTTGAATTTTAAAAAAAAAAGAGATGTTGGAGACATAATCATTGGCTCCAATAGCCATATTTTTGAAGCTTGATATATATATATATATATATATATATATGTGTGTGTGTGTGTGTGTGTGTGTGTGTGTGTGTGTGTGTGTGTGTGCTCTAGAATTGTGATAAATAAGAACATACATTACATTACTCTTTGATTATCAAAAACTATTATCAAAAACTATCTAAGCATTCATTAAGCTTCATTTTTTCTTTGTATCAATATTCTTTGTATTGATTAACTCTTGTGAGAGTTGATTGTGTGATAGAAATAGGACTTCATCTTTATATAATTCTTGGGATAGATTAGAAGGGAAGTGACATATATTTCTAGTAGAATTGGTTTAAGTATTTAGCCATTAAAACATTTAGGAATTGGTTTAAGAATGAGCCTAGAAACTCTTGTTTGTTTGGTTGAAGAGTTAGCCTTAAAACTCTTATTTGTGTAAGGTTGAAGGGTGGGCCTCAAACTCTTGTAATCTTAATCTTGTGAATAAAATTATGAGTATTGAAAATTCTAACTTAGGGATAAGTTAGGTAGAGATATAGGATTGTTGAGAATTTGAACTCTTTAAATTTTTGTGTTCATTATTTTTCATACTCTATTCTCTTTTAATTATTGTTCATTTCTTAAATTTGTTTTAATTTTTCCAAAATCCTTTATTAGTCTCATTCACCCCATAAGGCACTTTCATGATGTCTCTAACACATTCTTACATGGTTTTCTAACTGAAATCGTATACATGGAACAGCCACCAGGCTATGTACATCCTAAACATCCAAATTATATATGTCTTCTTCGTCGATTTCTTTAGGGTCTTGGATAGGCCCTCATGCTTGGTATAAATGCTTGTAGTAGTATATTAACACTCTTGGTTTCCATACCTCCAAAGTAAATCACTATCAGTTTATTCTATGAAACTAATATAATGTAATACTTTTCTTAGTTTACGTCAATGATATCATTATCAACGGCTTTTCTTTGAAACTCATCAAAGATATTTTTGCTTTACTCAAGTCAGAATTCCCAATAAAGGATATCATATAGCTTATTTCTTCCTTGGTATTGTTATTCATCAATCTAAAGATGGTATTACAATTAATCAATCTAATTATCTTTTTAATCTTCTTTATCAAGTTAAACTTCAAGATGCCAAAGGATGTTTAATACCCATGGCTACTACTCCACCACTTAATAATTAGGATGGCACGCCCTTTGCATAACCCAAACTCTCTATATAACATATTGGTGCTTTTCAATATGCAACCTTTACTCATTCCTGACATCACTTTCTCAATTAACAAGCTCCTGCAGTTTATGCATTGCCCCACTGACTTACATTGGCTTGCTTTGAAAAGGTTACTTTCTTACATCAAGCACACCATTAAGTATTCATTGTTCTTTGATTGACATCCCTTCACCACACTTTAATGTTTTAGTGACAACGATTGGAGAATTTGTGTTAATGATGGATGATCAATGAATGGCTATACCGTATATCTCAATCATAATCTTATCTTTTGGTGTGCTAAGAAGCAACCAATCATAGCTCTCTCTTCTTCAGAAAGCAAATACAAAGCTATTGTAAACACCACTGATGAACTCTTGTGGATTAAACATCTTCTCTTTGAATTTGACCTTACCCCTCACCAACCATCTATTCTATGGTGTGACAACTTAGGGGTGATCTACATGTCCTCTAACCTTGATTTCCATGCCTACACCAAGCACATTGAGCTTGACTACCATTTCGCCTGAGAATAAGTCCAAAAGGGTACCATTCAAGTTTGCTTTATCTCCACCAAAGACCAGTTGGCAAATCTCTTCACCAAACTATTATCTATTTGTTCTTTCCAGCACTTTTTGTCCAATCTTCAGTTACTCAATTCCTCATGGCCAATGGTTTGCGAGGGAGTGTTAAAGCCTATCTAAATCAATTGATTAGTTCTATTACTTCGTTTGTATAGTTTAGCTAATACTCTATTTTATTTTATCAGGTCATTAACTTTTGTTATTTGTTGAAACACAAACTTTATTCATCTGATTGTTATATATGTATGTTGTAATAGTTATGATAATCAATATACAAAATACAATTCAATTCAAGCTTTTATAATGTGTGTGTGTGTATATATATATATATATATATATATATATATGAATATATGAATAAAATTTTTTTAAACTTATAATAGTAAAGAAATTATAAATATATACTTTGATATTATCATCATCATCATCATCGTCATCATCATCATCATCATCATCATCATCATCATCATTATTATTATTATTATTATTTAACAAAATAAATTTGTTTGAAAAATATAAGTGTTATATGTTAATAATACAAATATAGTATAATTATAATTTATAGAATTTTGATAAGTCATTTATTTAAATAATTGTATAATATTTCTTCAATATTTTTTATAATTATTTTTCAACTCTAAATTTAATTTTATATGAAAAATATTATGGTCACAATTAATATAAGATAATAAAAAATTATCAGTTATTTTCTTAATAAAAATTTTAAAAAATAATTAAAGATAATTATAATTTTTTTCTTATATAACAAAAATACTATTTTCAAACAAACTATGTGCTATATTTTTAAAATATAATTATAGATGCAAGACAGATAAAAATTTAGGATAATATCACCAATAGACCAACTTTGACCTATAAGATTCTTTTATGGCATTGGTACAATTTCTCTTGCAAAATTGTACTAGCGGCATTTTTCGTGTTTTGATGTTTTCATTTCTGGCTTTTTTTTTTTAACGTTAAGAGTCACTTCATTGGCAGAGGCGAAGGAAGCAATGCCAAATCTAACACTCCAACCTCCATCAATGGCTGCAGCAAAGGGACACCAGGAAAGCTTGAAATCAATAGAAAACCTCCTTGTTGTTCTTCTCCATCAGTGGCCATCATTCAACCTTACAATGAAAGGCCTCCTGTTAACTTATTTTTGCCTTCTAGATCCGGCTGACTCATAAGAACCTGCTAAATCTTTCTTGTCTAGCCATGCCCATTCTGTTAGAGCTCTTCTCTGTGTTGGCTTGAACCCCATCACCTCTGAAACTCTCAGCCTCCTTTCTTTGGAACACATAGTGGCAACCGGTATTGGCGTTGACCATATTGATAAACAAGAGTGCCATCACCGTGGAATCACTATCACCAACGCTAGTGTGGCAATCACAGAGGATGTTGTTGACCATATTGTGGCTTGTCTGGTTGATGTTTTACACAGGATCTCATCAGCTGACCACTTTGTTCACGTTGTCTCTTGGCCTATGAAGGGGGATTACCCTTTTGGTTTTCAGGTCTAGTTCTTGACTCTTAGCTATTCTTTTGTTTTCAATTCTTTGATTTTTCTAGATACTGTTGACAATATGTTCAAGAAATTCTAATACTCTGTTGCAACCTGACCTCTCAAAAGTAGAATATAAGTTATGAATTTTGGTTGCCCAAAAGCCAGAGGGGACATGAAGTTTTAGGTAGCCTGATTTCTATTTAGAATTTGGTACAATTGTGTATAATTTAAGTATAATTATTTTCCTTTTAGATTATTAATGCTTAATATGACTTCATTTGTTTTTATGTGCATCTCATAATCATCAAATTAGCCTTAAATAACTCAAACTTAGTTGCAGTTAGGGGGCAAACGAGTTGGGATAGTTGGGTATGGAAGTATCGATTCTGAAGTTGGAAAAAGACTAGTGGCATTTGGCTGCAGAATTACATACAATTCAAGGAGGAAGCCATATGTTCCATTTCCTTACTATGCCAATAGTTAAAACAAAAGAAATAGAAAAAATCTTAATTGATTTGAGAAGTGGACTGATATTTGGAGAATAAGCTGAAAAAAAAGTTTTATTGACAACTTTGATTAAATTACAAAAGGTACTTGAGTATATAAACTCAAAAGATAACTATTGACCATTTGCATGATCAAACTCTTAATTTTGGATTTTGATAAAGAATTTTTATACTAATAATTTCAATTAAGTGTGTAGGGAATTATATACCAAGCATATACACTTTTGGATGAATAGTGACTTTTCGGGCTGATTGAACCTCTGAGATTGAAGAAGACTTTTGACTTATTTAGAGCTCTTAAATGAGAAAATGAGCCTCTTCAATTTTGAAGTAGACATCTTAAAATTTACAGATTGAGCTTGCTTGTCAAAATCCAAGTTCATTTGGGTATGCAAATCTTTAGTCGAAGTCAGCATATGCAGCTTGCATTTTAGTTTGCACAGCCCTTGGTATTTCAGCAATATCTTGAGCTACAGATGTCCAATTGAGGTGATTCAAAGTTGTATGGAAAGATAAGACAATTATCTATAAATTTTATAAAGAATTTTTTGGTAAATCTATGGTCTTCAGTCCCTTTCATGAGCATCTTTCAAAGTGGTCATGAGCTGTCCGTCAATGGAGCATTTGGAGCACGTTTTTGCCAGAATATAGCAGAACCTCCCACGAACTAATTGCTCATGACCTACTTGTGAACAGAGCATTGATAGCATCCAACAGGAATTTTTGAATGCAACGGATATATTTTCACCCCTCACGAGCACTGTTTACTCGTGAGCCACGCATGAGCATCCTTTGAGCTACCAAAAGTCCAAGAATTGATTCAAAATCAATTCTAAAAATTGGAGACATGATTGATACATCCAAAAACTATATTTTTAAGTGTTTTTATATATAAACACAACTTAGAATTCAATTGAAAGGTTAAGAAAACTTGTTTATCATTCATTATTTTCTTAAACATTCAATTGAGCTCTTAAACTTTCCTTTAAACAATTCTTTGTGTATAACTCTTGTGAGAGTTGGTAAGTGATTAGAATAGACATTCTTATTCTTCTATTTTCTAGGTTTAGAAAATGGGAAGTGAGATTTTATTCTAAAGGAATTGGTTTAAGTGTTTAGCCATTAAAACACTTGAGAAATTGGTTTTAGTGTGAGCCTTGAAAAAACTTGTAATTTGGTTTTTTGAGTGAGCCTTGAAAACTCAAGTTGTAAGGTTGTAAGAGTGAGCCATAAAAATCTTGTGTATTCTTAATCTTATGAATAAGATTATGGGTGATTAAAAAATTCTAACTTGGGGATAAGTTAGGTGGAGACGTAAGATTATTGTTGAATCCAAACTCCTTAAATATTTGTGTTCTTCATTCTTCTTTCTCAACTCTTACTCAATTCTTGCAAAGAATTACTTTAATTTCCCATTTTTGATTAATAGTCATATTCACCCCCCCCCCCCCTCTAGGACTCTTTCAATAACTAACTTTTCCTAGAAAAAATACATAAAAATCCTACTAGACTTGAGTAGAATACTCTGACATTGACACCTCATTATTGACTAAATCTATTCCAAGAAAAGAGGAACAAAAAATTGACTCAACAACAATAAATAAATGACAATAAAATAACTCAATAAGTTGCACTAATTTATAACACTCCCCGTTAGTGCATACTTATGGCTAATTACTCAAAGAGCAGCTCTAAAATGTTCAAACTTGGACTTAGCTAAAGCCTTTGTGTAGATATCTACTATTTGGTCATTTATAGATATTCCCTTCAACTTAATTTCTTAATCCATTACCTTCTCTCGAATATAGTGATGACGAACTTCAATATGCTTTGTTCACCTATGATATATTAGATTTAATGCAAGTTTAGCAGCACTTTCATTGTCACAATTGATTTGTACAGCATAATCAATGTTGCACAACATATCTTCCATCAACCTCTTCAGCCACATGCATTCTTGTCCAGCCATAGTAGCTGCTATATATTCAACTTAAGTGCTTGATAAAGCAACTACATTTTGCTTCTTACTACACAAGAAGATCACTGTTGAACCAATGTTGAAGCAACAACCTGAAGTTGAATGTCTATCATTGCATCAATAAAACCATTTAACAAGAAATTTTTAGCCTTCTTGTACATAAGGCCATGATTAAGAAAGCCTTTTATGTATCTTAGAATTCTTTTTATTGTATATAGGTAAGAAATCCTTAGACATTGCATAAACTGAGAAATTATGCCAATAGAATAAGCAATCTTAGGTCTTGTAATAGTTAGATAAATTAAGCTACTAATAAGTTGTCAGAATTTTATAGCATGCTTTAATGATTCTCCTTTATCTTTCATTAGCTTGAGGTGTGGCTCCATTGAAGTAGCTTTTTCTTTTGACTCCCCCATGCCAAAACATTGCAATAGCTCCTTTGTATAACCTTTTTAAGAAATAAAATATCCTTGGTCTAACATTTCAACTTCTAGACTAAGAAAACAACCAACCTCCCCCAAGTTCTTCATATCAAAATGAATAGATAAACCATTTTTCAATATGGAAATTTCAGCTTCATTATCTCTAGTAATTATCATATCGTCCACATATAATAAGATCAATAAATACATATCTGATTCTAATTTAATAAACAGCTAGAATCCGCATCAAAAAGTTTAAATCCACAAAAGATAAAGTATTGAACAACTTTACCATACCAAGCACATGGTGCTCATTTAAGGCCATACAATGCCTTCTTCAATAGATAGATATGGTAGGAATATTGCTTGGAAACATATCCTTTTGGTTGTTCAATGAACACATCTCAATCCAGTTCACCATAAAGAAATGCATTCTTTATATCCAGTTGGCATAGCTTCCAATTTTTAAAAGTTACAAAAGAAAATAGGGCTCTTATGTTTACCATTTTTGCAACAGGACTGAATGTTTCTTCATAATCCAGTTTGTAGCTTGAGAGAAACCATGTTCAACAAGTCTAGCTTTGTATTTTCAATACTCCTATATGATTTCTTCTTCAAACAGTAAACCCATTTACATGAAATAGGCTTGCAATTTTTTGGTTTTGGGACTAACTCCCATACATGATTCTTGTTTAATTCTTCAATTTCTTTTTTTATAGCTACTTCCCATTCTGGATGATTTTTGGCTTCCTCATAATTTTTTAGTTCTTCATTCAATGCTCTAATGAAGAAGCATGAGGTTACCATGTAATGGTTTAGTTGTACCTTATAATCTTTAAGGTAATCTGGTTGCTTTTTCTTTCTTGATGACCTTCTAGCAATTTGTTCAACATCTTTTGAAGTTGAAGTATCACTCCTTGTAGTTTGTGATTCATCATTTCTTTATGCAATGGTTTCAAGAAATAGTTGGTCAGAATTATCTTGATCATCATCATGAGAAGTATTTTGGACAATTGATTTTTGTGTTGAATACTAAGTTGACACCTTATAAAAAACAACATCCCTGATGTGACAAACTTCTTTGTATTTGGATCCATACATCTCCATCCTTTCCTACATGAATCATAGCCAACAAAGATGCATTTCTTTGCTTTAGGGTCAAGTTTGGTTTGAGTAGTTTTAAGAATATGAACATAACAAATAGAACCAAATACTTAAAAATAATTTACATTTGGCTTTAGATTATGCAATAATTCAAACGAAGCTTTTCTTTACCCTGCCATAGAGGTAGATGATTTATCATATAGCATGCGCATTAAATTGTTTCTGCCTATAGCTCCTGAGGGAGATTCTTATCATGCTACCATGAAAGACTTATTAAAGTAAGATGTGCCAACTTCCTCTTCGCAACCCCATTTTGCTGAGGGGTGTTAGGACATTTCATTTGTCATTAAATGCCATAACTATCACAATATTGGAAGAAATCATTTGACATAAACTCGCCACCATTGTCACTTCTTAAAAAATTTATTTTCTACCCAAACTCCTTCTTCACAACATTACTACGTTCAATAAACTTGGAGAGTGCTTCATTTTTCTCTTTAAAACCCAAGTGTACCTTGAAAAATCATCCACCAAAATCTTGACATATTGATTTCCACCATAGCTTGATGTTCTTGTTGGTCCTATTAAGTCTGTGTGAACTAGTTTAAAAGGAGCCAATCTACAGTTTGATGAGCTTTTGAAGGGAAGATGATTTAATTTTCCATATTAGCAGCCTTAGCAAATCACATTTTCATGTACATTCTTCAATGTTGGCAAGCCATCTAACAATTTCTATTAAGAGATTTGTCACATTATTTAATAGCCCAAATGTCCCAATCGAGAGTGCCATATAGTAGCACTATAAGTCTAACTCATCTTCTTTACATAAGCCTCTCCTAATGATAAAAAAAATAAGGAGCCTTTTTTGTCACCAATGAGAACAACATCAACTTTAATATTTCTTTTATTTTCCAGCACCTTCATATCATTCGGATAAAAAAAACATATTTTTCAAAATTAGTAATTTGAGAAACTTTTTCTTCAAACCTGGAACATGATAAACATAATTTTGGTTTAATGCTTGCTTTATCAATGCCAATCTTCATAACACCTTCATTTACTACTAGATAGGTTGAATTGTCAACTGTGATAATTACACATTCTCTATTATAATGTCATAGCAGTGAAAATAATGAATCATTGCCCAATGACATGGTGTGAGCAGCTAGAATCAATTATCCATTCCTATTTGTAATCAATATAATTGACATGAGATTGATTTGGTGGTAATTTTGGAGCAGTAATATCTTTTCCTTCAATTTTAACAACAACAAAGCATTGCTCCCAATTGAGTTGGTCATCTTCTTCATTCACACAAGCAGCATTTGTTTTGGAATTCTTTACATGGCAATACTTTTTAATATGCCTAGACCACCTGCATCGGTAGCTCTTAAAAGATTTACGACCTTATGTGTTGTCACTGGTAGCCTTTTTCTTATTAATATTATCTTTTGGATCATTCCCATTTGATTTTCTTATTGAGAAAAGAACAACATCATGTTCAAAATTAAAATCCTTAGCCATTTGTCTAGCGAAAGCCTCTTGGTTAGAAAGCAGATTCTTCAATTCTTCAACTGATGGTTGACTTACCCACCGTTGAATAACGATGATGAATGGTGTGCATTCCTTCTTTAAACCATGAATGATAAATCTTCTAAAATGAGCTTTATTAATTTTCCCATCAATATCCAATTTAGAAATTTCAGCATAAATACTTTTCATATGTAAGAAATATTCTGAAATTGACATACCTCCTTCTGTTGTCATTGCTGGTTCATTTTCCAAGAACTGTAACCTTATAGTATTCTTCTTAGAAAATAACCTTTCAAGAGTTTCCCAAACTTGCTTTGGAGAGTTAATGTCATGAATATGATCAATGAACTCTTTGCTAATTAATGTCATCAAAGTAAACAAAGCCTTCCTATATTTGATCTTCCATTTCCTTCATGGCTTACTATTATCAGGAGTATTAGTTGGATTCTCTGCATCAGAACCAGCTTTTAGTTCCCACAAGTCTTGACCATAAAGATAAGCCTCCATACACATTCTCTAATACTTATAGTTTGTTCCTATAAGTTTCTCAACACCATTTTATATGTTAGCACCACTTCCCCCATTGACTAACTCCATAGTGTAGAATAAGAATTTTCTATCAATAAAAGAAAAGTGAAAAGATGAAAGAACATGAGACAGGCTCTAATACCATAAAACAAAGTAACTAAAAAATTATTAATAAATCAGAGAAGTGGACTATTATTGGAGAATAAACTGAAAAAAAAAGTTTTATTGACTACTCTGATTGAATTACAAAAGGTACTTAAGTATATAAACTCAAAAGATATCTAACTTTCCCTAGAAAAAATATATAAAAATCCTACCAAACTTGAGTAGAATACTCTGACGTTGACACCTCATTACTGACTAAATCAATTCCAAGAAAAAAGGAATAGAAAATTGACTCAACAACAATAAATAAATGACTATAAAATAACTCAATAAGTTACACTAATATATAACAATAGTGACATTCTCATTCTTTCTTGCTCACCAACAAAAGAAAAGAAGGGGTGCCCTATGTCCCTATGACTACTCTAGAATGCTTTAGCGCTAAGGTGCTCTATAAAGGTGGGCTCCAAAATCTTCCTATGTTTTTCCTTTAACTGTTGCATTTTGATAACTGAATGTTTGTAACCTTCACCTTAGTTTACTTTTCCAAGTCATTTTGTTGTAACCTGAATTTTTTATAAATTATGAAATTAATTTTTGGGATTTGCAATGTTAATAAATATTTTATCAATTTGTTATATTATGGTTATTTTGTAAAATTAAATTAAATTCAAGTGTTATTATTTACTTTATTATATTTTGGCATTATTATTAATTTAAAATTTAAAACTTAATTTTATTGTTATATATTATTTAATATTATTATTATTTGTGAATTATTTGTGTAGTGTATTTTAATATTTTGTGTGTGTGTATATATATATATACAAAAAGAATTTTTTTTTCCTTCCTCTCTCTTCTCTCTCTTTCCTTCCCCTTCCCTTCTTTCCCTCTTCTTCTTTCTTTTCTTATGCACAAACCAGCCCCCCTACGCTACTGAACTATATAGCATGCCACATTGTTGCCGCCTCTCTTCTTCGCACTGCCACCGCCACCTTCTCTTCCTCTCACAAATGTTGATGTCTTCCTCTCCCTCTCGATTTCTTCTCAGCACTGATAGCTTTTGGAGCATCTCGGTGACATTTTAGGAGACGTTAAGGGCTGACTCCAGTGTTGATCGAAAGCTTTTATTATGGGCTTCATTCCCCCTAAGGTAATTCATCCTATTAACACTATATTTAACCTCAATTTTGATTATTTATCTCTATGCCAGTGTTGATCTGTGTTAAATTAGTTTAATTCATGTTAAATTGACTTTAGATTATTGAAATTGAAGTTGTAAAATGTATTAAAATTTGATTTTGGAGATCGTTGTGATTTGGGCACTATTTCAAAGTCGGTTACTATTCATGGGTACTATTCCTGACTCGAAAATGTGTTTTATTTTTAATAAATTGTACTAATTATTTTAAGCATATTTCGTGAAGAAAGCTTATTGAAATTATGCACCAAATATTTACTATGCATTTTTGAATGTTTATGTAAAAATTGGATTTTTGGAAAAATTAGTATAAATTAGTATATTTTATATTTTAATTAAAATTATTGTTAATTATTATGTTTTGGATAATTTTTGAGTAATAAATAGTATTAAAATAATTTTTATGAATTATTTACTATTTTAGCTAATTAATAATAATTTTCAGAAATATATTCAAATAATAGTTTTATCTATTATTTTTATGATTAAATGGATTTTTCTTATTTTTATTATATACTTGGGCAATTTAGTTTAGGCGTCCAACCGGAGAAGTCGAGATTTGTGAATATTTGTAATATGTTTGTGTGCATGATCGGATATACTTTTAGTAGAAAGATGTTCGTTTTATAGAGGAGACTCTACCAAATTTTTGGTACAATTCTTGTAAAACATGACAATGGGTTGGTTCTGAGTTTTGAATTTTTGTCTAGTCATGTCCTAGATTGAGCCGTTCTTTAAAAATTATAGAAGTATAAAAGTAGGATTTCGATTCTAATATATTATTATTATTATTATTATTATTATTATTATTATTATTTTCCTTAGTTGCTCCGCAAGCGAGGCCTATTAGACTGGGTCAGGGTAAAGGAGCACACTTGAACTGTGATTCATTATTGTATGTATATATTGAATGTAGATAATATATTGTGAGCATCCATATTTTGAATAAATATGAATTTCATTATCCTTTAATTCATTAATTGTTATTATTTTGATTATTTTGAATATATATATTTTCATAAATATTAGCATGTGATTATTAAATTGTGAAAATGGATGCTATTCATTTTTTATTATGAATTTTCATTATTTTATTATAAAACAATGTTTTGCAAGATAGTTCTAGAACGTGCCACCTAGTGGGTCACCTAGGGCTATTACACAACCGTACACTAGAATTAGTCTTTGAACTTTGATTAATTTCAAATGTGAATATTATGATCATTGTGAATTGTGGATAATGAGGGATACGATTGCAGATCCTCGGTTAACCTATAGTGTACTTAGGGCCAGTTATACCAGTAGTAGAACTGTGGATCCTCAGTTAACCCTTTGTGTACTTGGGGCTAGTTCACTACTAAAAAGTTGGATAAAAAATATTTTTGGAGTTATGGAAAGTCTATTGGCTAGTGATTGCAATGATCAAGGTTGCAATAAAAATTTAGGGATTTTACTCCAATTCTCCACCCAAAATTCTTCTACAATTATTGTTATAATAAAAATGGATTCCGAGCATCTATATGAAATGCATGTATGTATTAAATAAATATAAATATATTATTATATTGATGCTTGAGTGTCTATGTCTTTAGGTTGTGTATATATATAATAATAATAATTCACTCAGCGAGGTCTAACCCGCTCAGTATTTTTTTTAGGATCCTCTACTTCAAACCTCCATATTAGTTCTATTTGCTGAACTCTTTCTTCACCAACCTATCAATGTAAACTTTGAACTAATACTTTTCTTGTATTTTATTAAATTCTGCAGTAGTAGTGTACCTTATTGTAGTATCCGTTATGTTTTAAATCGAGATGTTGTATTTGAATAATTATATGAATATATTTTATTATGTTATAATATGAGAATTTCTTTTATATTAATTAATGTTTTAATTTTGAGGTATTTTTATGATATGTTTGCATGAGTTTTTATTTTTAAGGCTTACTACGATTTCAGATTCATGAGAATTCCCATTTCCTAGTGTCGGTCATGACTCCCCAGTTTGGGTCGTGACAAAGTTAGTATCAGAGCCTAGGTTTTAATGTTGTGGACCTAGGTTAGTGGAGTTATGTTTCCTTTAAAACTAATGCAGTAAATTAGCTTTAACTATATCTTCAATAAGTTTTCCTTATTGTAGTTTTCTGTATAACCATTAGGGTGTTTGTTTGTTCCCTGTTTTATCTGAATCTTTTTAGTTTTTATGTTTTCATAATAAGGAGGCGAGCGCTTGTTGCTCCATCAGTCATTGAGGCCAAAGATGATGAATCTTTTTAGGATAAGGTTCTACCCCCTGAGCCGCCAGTTAGGCATAGAGGTAGAGGTAGAGGTAGACCTCAAGGAGCAATAAGTTGCCATAGGCAAAGAGAGCTACTGGATGAGGAACTTGTAAAGCAAGAATTTGAGGAAGCTGCTATACCTTTGCCTATATCGCAGATGTGGCCTATGTATCAATAGAGCATGTCTAACCCAAAGGTAGCCTTGTTTTACTCCAGATTCAATAGGATTTCATTTAATAGGACTTCAAATCCTTTGGATTTCTTACATGCTATAGAGACAAGGACTCAAACTACTCACACTTAGTACTAGAGGATTATGATCGTTGAGTTGTCTATAGAGAGGCCAGCCTTGGATTGGTTTGTACAGGCCATCTAGCCATACATGATGACACTCACTTGGGCTCAGTTTCGAGAGAGATTCATGAGTCATTTATGCCCAGAGCCTATACAAATGAGTTTTAGACTCTGACTGACTAACATTAGCAAAGGTGATAGGTCAATGGAGGACTACACTAGAGAGTTTCTTAGATTAGGCCAATATGTAGAGGATTTACTAAAAGACCAATACTTTGTAGCCACCACTTACATCACTAGACTAGGTTCTGCATTCGTTGGGCTGCCTATTACAAGCCTTACTCTTGAGTCCATGATAGAGTTAGCTAAGGAGATAGAGCTTAGACTGATCAGGCAAGGAGTCATGCCTAACTATTATCAAATGGGAGGTGTTCAAACTAGAGGGTCTTAGAGCACACCATTCATGACATTTCAAATAGGCTCCAGCAGTCAATAGAGAGGCTTTGTCATTAGGACTAGAGACAACATCACAGATATCACTGGAGTAGGAGACATGGCCATAGTAGAGTTCATAGGACTATTAGATTTAGTTCTGGTGCTGCTAGTAGTAGCAATGGACAAAGTTCTGGATATGGTAGCACAGGATTTACAGCTACTGCTTGCCAAACATATGGGAGAGTCCATCAGGGACCCCATTATACGGCTCTATTGACATGTTTCAGATGCAGACAGATATGACACTTTGCTAGAGCATGTCTCTATTCTGGTTATCAGTAGTCATTTCCATAGCAATTTATTACCATTGTAGCTTCAACTCCCTATCAGTTGTCACTAGCTCAGTATCCTAGTACAATATAGTTTATAGCCTAATAAGGGCATGGCAGAGGAGGCAGAGGTAGTGCTAGAGGCTTTGGTCAAACTTTCACTAGCTAGCACGGAGGCCGAGGATAAGCTAGAGTCTTCACCCTCACACGGTAGGATGCTCAGGAATCCAACACTATTGTAGTAGGTATACTCACAGTTTATTTCTTAGATGCTAGAGTCTTGATTGATCTGAGTGCCATGCATTCTTTGGTGTCCCCTATTTTTGCTTCGAAGTCGTGTTGGCAAGCTTCAAGGATGACATTTCCTTTATCTATTACCACACCTTTAAGTGATTTATTAGACTCTAACGTAGTTCTTTCTAGGTGTCCGATGTTAGTGGAAGGCAGAGAATTATCAGTGGAATTGGTGTTATTAGATGTAATGGAGTTTAATGTGATTCCTGGTATGGACTAGTTATCTTAGCATTATGCCATAGTTGATTGTCAAAGTAAATAGGTGATTTTTAGAATTTTGAATAATTAAGAATTTAAGTTTATGGGAAATAAGAGTTATGCACCTTAAAATCTTATCTCTGCTATCATGACTAGGAAGATGCTGAGGAAAGATTATCAAGGATACTTGGCACTAGTCAGGGATACTATAATGAAGAAGACATCCATCTCAGAAGTTCTAGTAGGTTATGAGTTTCCTAATGTCTTTCCTAATGAGTTGCTAAGTTTACCACCTCATAGGGAGATAGAATTCTGTATTGATGTGGTCCCATGCACAACTCCTATCTTAATGTTTCCTTATAGAGTAGCTCCTATAGAGTTAAAGGAGATAAAGGAGCAGTTGTAAAATTTATTGGATAAGGGTTTCATAAGACCCAGTGTTTCTCCTTAGGGTGCACTAGTTCTGCTTGTGAAGAAGAAGGATGGTACACTAAGACTGTGCATTGATTATAGAGAGTTGAATAAAGTGGTAGTGAAGAACAAGTATCCTCTTTCAAGGATAGATGGTTTGTTTGATCAATTTCAGGGTGCATAGTTCTTTTCCAAGATTAACTCAAGGTCGAGCTATCATCAATTGCAGATCAATGAAACCAATATTCCTAAAATGACATTTTTCACTATATATGGTCACTAAAAGTTTCTAGTAATATCCTTCAGGTGAACTAATGTACCAGCTACTTTCATGGATCTGATGAATAGGGTGTTTAGACTATTTATGGATCAGTTTGTAGTAGTCTTCATTGATGATATATTGGTGTACTGAAGAGTATGGAGGAGCATGTATATCACTTGAGGACAATACTATAGACATTGAGAGAACATTAACTTTATGCTAAATTCTTAAAATGTGACTTTTGGAAAAAGAGTGTTACATTCCTTGGACATATAGTGTCTAAAGATGGTATTCAAGTTGATCCATAAAAGATTAAAGTAGTGTCTAAATGGCCTAGACTGATATCAGTCACTAAGATTCAAAGTTTCTTGGGTTTAGCTAGGTACTATAGGAGATTTGTGTAAGATTTAAAAAAAATTATAGCACCTATGACTGAACTAACTCAAAAGAATGTGAAGTTCTTATGGTCAGAGGCTTATGAGAACAGTTTTCAGTTACTGAAGGAGAAGTTGACCACAACTCCAATTTTGACTTTTCTAAATAGAGAAGGTAAGTTCACTATGTATTGCGATGCTTCTAGAGTTGGCCTAAGTTGTGTGTTAAAGCAGAATAGTGGGGTGATAGCTTATGCTTCTAGGTAATTGAAAAAGCATGAACAAAATTATCCTAGTCACGACCTAAAGATGGCTGCGGTGATCTCTCCTCTCAAGATTTGGAGATGTTATTTGTACGAAGTGACTTATAAGATTTTCATAAATCACAAGAGCTTGAACTTGGGGCAAAGAAGATGGTTAGAATTATTGAAGGATTATAATTGTGATATCCTATACCATCCAAGCAAGGCTAATGTGGTAGCAGATGCTTTGATAAAAAGTCCTCAAGTAGTCTTGCTCATATTAGTGTGGAAAGGAGACCTTTGATCCAAGAGTTACACAAGTTAATGGATTAAGGGCTGATGATCCAAATACTTGAGGATATATCAAGAATGTTTGTAATGGATCTTAGAGGTAGTTAAGATGATCATCTGCCACTTGTAGAGTTTGCTTACAATAACAACTACCATAGCAGTATAGAAAAGCCACCGTATAAAGCTCTGTATGAAAGGAAGTATAGATCCCCTTTGTGTTGGGATGAGATTAGAGAAAAAGAGTTGACTAGACCTAAGATTATCCAAGATGCAGCGGAGAAGGTTGCTTTGATCAAAAGAAGATTAACAGCTAGTAGACAGAAGAGATATGTGGATCCAAAGCATAAGGATGTGGAGTTTCATATTAGGGACTATGTATTTCTGAAGGTGTTACTGATTAAAGATGTGATGAGATTTGGCGAGAAAGGGAAGATAGCACCTAAATACATTGGACCTTTCAAGATTCTAGAGAGAGTGAGCATGGTTACATATCAATTGGCTTTGCCTCAGAATTTGTTTCAAATGCATCCAGTGTTCGATGTCTCGATGCTGAGGAAGTACATTTCAGACCCTTCATACATGTTGCAGCCCCAGAGTATGGAAGTGAATAATGATATGACGTACGAGGAAGAGCAAGTTGTGATTGTGGATTATCTAGTTCATCAGTTGCATTTGAAGTAGATCTCAATCGTCAAGGTGTTGTGGAGGAGCAACAACATGGAAGAACACATGTGAGAGACCGAGGCTGAGATGCAGGTGGCTTACCCTTATCTTTTTTCTCAATGAATTCTTGTATCCAGTTCCTTCAATTGAAAATTCGAGAACAAATTTTTGTAAAGGGGGAAGATTATTATAACCTGAATTTTTGATAAATTATGAAATTAATTTTTGGGATTTGCAGTATTAATAAATATTTTATTAATTTGTTATATTATGGTTATTTTGTAAAATTAAATAAATTCAAGTGTTATTATTTACATTATTATATTATGGCATTATTATTAATTTAAAATTTAAAACTTAATTTTATTATTATATATTATTTAATACTCTTATTTTTATTTGTGAATTATTGGCATAGTGTATATATATATACAAAAAGATTTTTTTTCCTTCCCCTCTCTTCTCTCTCTTTCCCTCTTTTTCTTTCTTTTCTTCTGCGCGAACTAGCCCCCCTTGTGCTACTGAACCAGACAGCATGTCACCATCATCGTCGCCTCTCTTCTTTGCGCCTCCACCGCCACTTTCTCTTCCTCTGGTCGACGTCAACGTCTTCCTCTCTCTCTTAGTTTCTTCTTGGCGCCAATAGCTTATGGAGCATGCCAATGACGTTTCCAGCGACGTCAGGGGACAGCTCCAGTGTTGATCAAAAGCTTTCATCATGGGCTTTGTTTCCCCTAAGGTAATTCATCTGATTAACACCAGATTCAACCTCAATTTTGATGATTTGTCTCTAGGTTTTAGAATTTTGATTTGTTGATTTTGTGTTAAATTAGTTTCATTCATGTTAAATTGACTTTATATTTTTGAAATTGAAGTTGTAAACTTTCTAAAAATGTATTTAAATTGAGTTTTGGAGATCGTTGTGATTTGGGCACTATTCCAAGCTCGACTACTATTCACGGGTACTGTTCCCAGCTCAAAAATGTGTTTTATTTTTAATAAATTCTACTAATTATTTTAAACATATTTTGTGAAGAAAGTTTATTGAAATTATGCACCGAATATTTATTATGAATTTTTTAATGTTTATGTAAAAATTGGATTTTTAGAAAAATTAGTATAAATTAGTAAATTTTATATTTTAATTTAAATTATTGTTAATTATTATTTTTTGGATAATTTTTAAGTGTAAATAGTATTAAAATAATTTTTATGAATTATTTACTATTTTTAGATAATTAATAATAATTTCTGGAAATGTATTTGAATAATAGTTTTATCTATTATTTTTATGATTAAGTGGATATTTAGTTATTTTTATTATAAACTTGCTCAATTTAAATAATTATTGGTAATTTATGCTATTTAATTTTGAATATTTGAAGAATGAGTTTTATTAATATTATTTAATTATATTTAGGATTTTATTATTATTTTGAAAATAAATATTTTCGATACTTTTATTATTTAAATAAATTGAATTGTGGTAATTTATAATTTTTATGAGTTTTGGTGAATTATTAGTATTTATTGTTATTTTATTTTATTGATTCTGTTGGTTCTCGGATAAGCAATAATTGTAGCTGAAGGGCTCAACTCGAGAAGTTATGCTTTGTGAATATTTGAAGTGTGTTTGCGTGAGGGATCAACTCTGCTTTTAGTAGAGTGATGTCTGTTTTACAAAGGAGACTCTACCGAATTTTCGGTAGAATTCTCGTAACACATGACATTGGGTTGGTCCTGAGTTTTGAATTTTTGTCGAGTCATGTCCTAGATTAAGTCGTTCTTTAAAAATTCTAAAAGTGTAAAAGTAGGATTTCGATTTTAATATATTATTATTGTTATTATTTTTCTTAATTGCTCTGCGAGCGAGACCTATCGGACCGGACCAAGGTAGAGGAGCACACTTGAATTGTGAATTGTTATTATATGTATACATTGCATATAAATAATATATTGTGAGCATTCATATTTGGAACGAATATGAATTTCATTATGCTTTAATTCATTAATTGTTATTATTTTGATTATTTCAAATATATAATTTCATAAATATTTGCATGTGATTATTAAATTGTGAAAATGAATGCTATTCATTTTTATTATGAATTTTCATTATTTTATTATGAAACAACGTTTTGGAGGATAGTTGTAGAACGTGCCACATAGTGGGTCACATTAAGTCTGTTGCGCAACAGTATGCTAGAATTAGGCTTTAACTTTAATTGATTTCGGATGTGAATATTATGATTATTGTGAATTGTGGATAATGAGGGGTATGATTGTGAATTCTCTGTTGACTCTTTGTGTACTCGGGACTAGTTCACTACCAAAATGTTGGATAAAAGATATTTTTAGAGTTTTGGAGAGTCTATTGGCTAGTGATTGTAGTGATCGAGGTTGCGAAAAAATTTAGAGATTCTGTTTCGATCCTCCACCTAAAATTCTTCTACAATTATTGTTATAATAAAAATGGATATCTAGCATCTGTATGAAAATGCATATATATATCAAATAAATATAAATATATTATTATACTGATGTTTTGGTGTCTATGTCTTTTTAGGTTGCGTGTATATATATAATAATAATTCACTCAGTGAGATCTGACTTCCCTCAATATTTTTTTCAGGATCCTCTACTTCATATCTCAACATTAGTTCTATTCGCCAGACTCTTTTTTCGCCGGCTGATTTGTGGAAACATTGAACTAATACTTTTTCTACATTTTAGTAAATGCTACAGTAGTAGTGTAACTTGTTGTAATATTCGTTATGTTTTAGATTGAGATTTTGTATTTGAATAACTGTATGAATATATTTTATTATATTATAATATGAGGATTTTTTTTATATTAATTAAAATTTTAATTTTGAGATATTTTTGTGATATGTTTGCATGAGTTTTTATTTTTAAAGTTTACTACGAGTTTCGAATTCATGAGAATTCCCGTCCCTAGCACCGGTCATAATTTTTCGATTTGGGCCGTGACAAACTTTTAGAGAAATAAATTAGCATAGTAAATTCTTAAAACCCCAAAGTGATACTTTTTTCTCCAAGCCTCTTGTGAATATGAGTAGTCCTATTTTAGAATTTTCTTTCTTACTTATTCTCCAAGCTTTTACAAATTGGGTTTTATCACTTAATTGAGTTTTAGAATTTTGATTAAATCAAATGAGCCATTAGTTTAACTGCCTAGCCAACAAAATTCAATTATGGCACAAATAATTATATAAAGAAAACAGTTCCTTCGGCACATTAGGCTCATTTTCGAACACATCAAGACCTACGCCTGTCATCCTCCCTTCAATCAAGAACTGCACTGGTTCTTTATTATTGATAAGATATTCACGTGCGACATTAATGATCACCCCTTCTTTTCCTAAGTTTTGCATCACACTCCCATTAATCATGTGAGAATGGTGTCCCATTAACATTTACAATGCGGGAGGGTAAAGGTGGGTCTCGACCCACGATGGTGCCCCATGGCCAAGCCCGCGAGGGCAATCAATTATTCAACTTAAAGAAAATATACACTTCTTTCCATCATTGTTTTAAATATTATTGAAATGGTTATATGTATAGACAAAATTAGTGTACATGAGAATGAATATGCCATAAATAAAGGAAAATAGTAACATAATTTTTTTGTGTCAATTTTTTTTTGTTAATATAATTAACATTGAAGAACTAACCATTGATTGACTAGCGGTTTTTTTTTTTATTTTTGTTGCTTTTCGATTGCTGTTTTTTTATTGTTTCCATGTTATTTTATTGTTACTTTTTTTTATTTCCTCTGTTGATGTTACAAATACACCAACAATTTAGTTATTGAAGACACATTTTTATTGTTTGTTGTTGTTTATTGTTTTTCTCTTTTTTATTTTTGAAACATTATTTATTATTTTTCAGTTATTGTTTTTATTGTTTCTTAATTTTTGTGCTGTTATTTTTTTATTGTTTTCCCATTGTTGCTTTTTGTTGGTTTGATTGTGGATCAAGTGAATGATATTTCCTTGGTTGATTACACTGGTATTCAACCAGCCAAGCATGCAACCTATGTTCCACACACTGCTAGGAGGTATTCAGTTAAGCAAATCTTCTTATCTTCATAGCACTACTCAGACTTCTCAGGCGCTTCTTCTAGCAATTATGGTCTTTAATGACATAATTTTTTTTTTAATTATTCCCTAATTATTTGTTATATCTGAAATGGAGCTATTGCTTCCCATGAGTTTTGATTTCCCTCTTATGCAATAACGGGTCAGAGCTAAACTAGAAGGTCAATTCTATTTTAGTGGATTGTCCTTCCGATTTTATTTTTCTGTATAACTCGAAAGAGTAAGATCAATTTCATTATTAATTTTCCTGATCCTAAATAAATTAATGATCTCCTACTTCAATTATAGTTTAAATTTTCCTTTTCCAAATTCGTGCAAATTGAGGAGAAGATGGGTTTCATCTCAAATTGATCGTATAATTTAAGTACCTTTTTTTACCTTTAATTCTTTTTTATTTGTTCTCTCAAGAATAAAGAAAACAACTTTGTGGTGTTTTGGTTGATGGATGTGGTTGTTGATATGCGAAATGTTGGTGGTATTGCAAAGGTTATTGGTGTCACGATCCGAACCCGAGGGCACGTGACCGGCACTAGGTAATGGAAAGGCATAAGGCCCCCGAAACCCATAGTAAGCCTTAAAGAAAAGAAAATAAAACCATTCATATTTTAAACTTTAATTTAACAACAGAACATATTATAAACTGCTTAATAAAAATATGTTTCAACATCGCATATTATAAATTGAATTCAAATTTTATACATAAGCGTAGTTTACACAATAAATTACACAATCAAGTTTAAACCATACAAATCCTTAGAACATATACTACTGCAACAACCTAGATTTACACACAGTACAGCTTACAATGACCTACATAAAATAGCCGGTGAAGAAGAAACCCGACGTGGAGGTAGTCTGAGGTCGAACTCCCAAGCTCCTAAAAAAAATAAATTGAGGGGAATTATACCTCACTGAGTAAGTCAATAAAAGAGTTGTACGGTTTGAAAACCTTTTTGAAAACTATATATATTTATAGTGAAATAATTTATAATATATAATTATAGCTTTTAAAAAAAATCTCGGTAGAACCCTAAACCCAAAATCTAAATGGCCAACCGGGCCCACTTATTCCAACTAGACTACCGGTCCCCTAGAGCAAAGGCATCAACCGAGGCACCAAGCCATAGTCATTCACTTAATCCATATATATGGCTCTGGCGGTCCTCGAGACCAAAGGCATCAACCGAGGCACCCATCCTAGTCCATTTTAACCTTACAAATCACTAGCGGTCCCCGAGAGCGTAGGCTTCCACCGAGGCACCCTTCCCAGTTTAACATTCACCAAACATATATATTATGGATCCATCTCTCAATCTCTACCATGTGCACATAGTCCTGGTGAAGCCCACCAGGTAGCCCATTCTACCAAAATTTCTCAAATCGATTTTAAACAATAAAATGCGTTTAAATCTTAAATAATAACATTAAATTAAATAAACCATATAATCAATATTAAAATAGGAGCGCATGCATTTGTTAATTAAAACACACGCACAGATCATTCTATCAACTTACAGGATGAATGTGAAGGCTGACGACCACGTGTCTGCCTCGGCCTCACGGCTTCTGCTCCGAGATGATCTAAAAGGAAATAATAATAATCGACTTTTAAAACATGACTAAGGAATCAAAACCAACAATCAACAAAATAATAAAATTCCAGACTGACTCGAGGAAAATCGGACGAGACTCGACAGACAGGATTTAACCTAACTAATGGTAGAAATTTTATGAGTATCACGTTTTATGAGAAAATCTACCGAAATTTCGACAGAGTCTCCTCTGTAAAATGGACATCTCTCTACCAAAGGTAGAGCCAGACCTGCATAGAAAATGCACTTCTAATATACACAACCAACAAATTCTTTCCCAAAACTATTATTTAACCTAAAGATCAAATTTGGCATAAACTCAAAAATATTTATAAAAATAGTATGAAAATCAAAAAATTATAATTTGAGTTCTAAAATTAATAACATTTAATAATAACCTCAATTATTAAAATTTTATAATTTTTACAAATAATTTTTGAAATTAATAAAATAAAAAACAAAAAAAATATATTAATTAATACCTAAAATTAACAAACCTATAATTAACACGAAAATTCTAAAACCTAAAATAAAATTAATATACTAAGATCAATTAACTATAAATACTTTAATTATATTAACTATATCAAATAAAACCCTATAAATCAACTAAAAAAAATAAATAAAAATTATGCAAAATTCTGTAAATTAAGGAAAATTAGAAAAAATACTTAAAAATTCAAATTGAAGCAATTTATTGGCATAATCCAACATACACTCAAAAACAACCTAAAATCAACATTCAAAATCGACCAACAACCAGAAAACAACCTGACAACAACCTAAAAACAACACTGTGCAACTCACCTTCAACCTTCAATTCCGGCGCCGGAGGTGAGTTGCAGCGGCGGCCCTTGGCTTGGACGGACACCTAAGACGATGATGGAAGTTGGGGAAGCTCAGGTGGCGCCGGATCAAGCTCCATCAGTGGGAAGATATCTTTCACCGAGAGAGGAAGGAAACCAGGCGCCTGAAAATGGAAGAAAGGGAGGAAGAAGAAGAAGCTGGCGGCGGCAATGGCAGCTCCAGGAGCTGGAAACGTGTGGGAGGGAGGAGGAAGGCGACAGTGACGGTGAGGATCAGGGAGGAGAGGCTGGGATTCTCGGGTTTTTTTTTTTCTTCTTTCTGTTGCTTTCTTTCTTTGTTTATTTTCTTCTTTTGTTTTTTTTTTTTCACAAAAAAACCATATATATATATATACACTTATATCTTATATATATATATATATATATATATATATATATATATATATTAATAACCATTAATATATATATATATATTTATATATATATATATATATATTTATATATATATACATATACTACATATACATACATATATACACAAATTACTTTAATATACACATCCAAAATAATATTTAACCCTAAATATAGTATTAACACAAATATATATATATATATACCTCCATTAGATAGAAAAAATAATTATCATTTATATAATATAACCTAAAAGTATTTATTAAAGATTTAAATATAAAATTACTTTATTTAGTTAAAACATAGGGTATTACAATTGGGGATTGAAGAGTTTTATTAGGAGAAAGCATGTAGCCTCTGCTCTTGTTAAGAGACAGAGTAGCAATAATTGGCTAAGAAGCTCTTTGTTATTTAAATCATTGCTCATAACTTGCTTAACTTTAAACCATGTTTATATTCTTTGGTGCTCTTTCAGTGAAAATTTTCAATCTTTTTCTTTTTTTTTTTTTGAATTGGCCAACCTGAAGATTTTTCTTTTCTACTAAGAAAATTTTGTGAATTTTCTGCTTTTGTACAAGTTGTTGCAAATAACATGATGTTAACAGCTTTCTATTTGCAGATCATGTGTTAGAAAATTAACATGTTTTTTGTGCTTCCATTTCATATAAATTCTAGTGTCCAACTGTGCTTTGGAGAAAGTTTGTGCGAATTTATGCTTCCATTTTTGTATTCAGCAGTAGAGGCAACTATAGGACCTGGAGGATATATTCTTGTAGGAACTTATCCATGCAGCAAAAGGCTCATCCGATCGATTTCACTATCAAGCAAAATGATGAGATAGAAAGAGCTGGCAAGGCCAACCGTTGGGGGTATAACAAAAGATGGTAGTGCAATAGAATTTTGCATCGAAAATTTTTATTCATTTTTGCCTATTTTAAACTTCTAAACATATTAAAGATGTTGGCAGGTTATTTCTGTCAAAGATTTGGTTTATGTGTTTGGAGTTTTATGAAAGTAAGAATTAGTAATGATCTAAAAAAAACATCAGATGTAAAATTCATTTAATCTCGGTTTGAATTTCATGAGATTAAAAAATTAATTAATTCAAATATATTTCTTCCAATGAATTTTATTTACAAATTATATATTTTTTATATTTTCTTTGTTTTGTAAATAGTGAATGTAACTTGTGTCAAAAGTAATTATTATTACTATTATTATTATTATTAGAGTCTTGTATAATTATTTTTGTATTATGGTGAGAATTATAAATTCAACTCTCCTCTCTTCATTTTTTTTTTGCTCATCTCAAATTCTAGCTCAAAGAAGATACATTTTTGTTGTTTTCTTGTTTATCTGTTATTATTTTTTGTTGCTTCTGTTTTTCAGTGTTGCTGCTTTTTATTTTTCAGTATTGTTATTTTTTATTTTTTTAGTGTTGTTGCTTTTTGTTGCTATTTTTTTTTCATTTTTTTTGTTGATGTTACAAATATGCCATAAAAATTGTAAACATGTTACATATTGATAATTAATAATTTTAAGATATTTTTTTAAAAAAAAAAAAACTGGTTAGACATATCAATAAACAAATCAAAGTAAAAAAATACAATAAAATCCTTATTCTTTAAGAATATAAAGGGGAAAAATTTTGTTATTGTTTGTTGTTACAACAGTTGAAGATATTTATTGCTTATTTTTTCAACAATTTAAGATGTTTCGTTTATAATCATTCATTTGAAAAAAAAAAGTTTTGAAGAGAAAAAAATATTGAGACTAAAAAAGTGTTGAGGAAACAAAAGGATGACGATAATACCTTAAAAATAGAAACATTGACTATAAAAAAACATTGTGATAAAAAGATGAAGAAAATAAAAAAAAAAAAAAAGTTGAGCAAAAATATATTGAGAAAAAAAGATGAAGATGGTAGAAAAAAATGTTGAGCAAAAAAAAAATTTTTTTAAGAAGATAATACCTTAAAAAAGTTTTGAACAGAAAAAATATTGAAAAAAAAAATGACAGTGCCTTAAAAAAATGTTGAGCAAAAAAAATGTTGATAGTACCTTAAAACTAGAAAAAATGTTGACCATAAAAAAACATTGAGAAAAAAAAATGAAGACAATAAAAAAGGTTGAGCAAGAAAACATTTAGAAAAAGAGATGAAGATAGTAGAAAAAAAATGTTGAGCAAAAAAATATTGAGAAAAAAAAAAGAAAAGAAAATAGTACATTAAAATTAGAACAAAATGTTTAGAAAAAAATGTTGAGAAAAAAAAAAGATAAAAATAGTAGAAAAATATTGATAAAAGAATTAAAAAAAAAAGAAAGAAGACAATACTCTAAAAATAAAAGGGGAAAAGAAAGTGTTCAATATTTGGAGATTTATGAAATTAAGAATAAGTAGTGACCTAAAAAAACATCAAATGTAAAATTCATTTAATCTCGATTTGAATTTCAAGAGATTAAAAAAATTAATTAATTCAAGTATATTTCTTCCAATGAATTTTATTTAAAATTTATATATAAGTTATATTTTCTTTGTTTTATAAACAGTGAATATAACTTGTCTCTGAAAAAGTTATTGTTGTTATTGTTATTGTTATTATCTTATATTAGAGTTTTGTATAATTATTTTGGAATTATAGTGAGAATTACAAATTCAACTCTCCCCTCTTTAGTTTTTTTTTTCTCCTCTCAAATTATGACTCAAAGAAGACACATTTTTGCTACTTTTTGCTGTTGTTTATTATCTTTCAGTTGTTATTTTTGTTATTTCTTGTATATCTATTGTTGTTTTTTGTTGCTTCTGTTTTTCAGCGTTGTTTTTTCAGTGTTTTTGCTTTTTATTTTTCAGTGTTGTTGCTTTTTGTTTTTCAGTTGTATTGTTTTTTCTGTTTTTCTGTTTTTTTTTTTGTGGATGTTACAAATACGCCATAAAAATTGTAAAGTTGTTACTTATTGATGATCAATACGTTTAAGATTTTTTTTTTTGAAAAATAAAACTGGTTAGACATTTTAATAAACAAATCAAAAAAAAATCCTTATTCTTTAAGAATATAAAAGGACAAATTTTTGTTTGTTGTGGGTTGTTACAATAGTTGAAGATATTTACTATTTCTTTTTACAACAATTAAAGATGTTTAGTTTATAATCATTCAATTGAAAGAATAAAAAAAGATTTTGAAGAGAATAAAAATATTGAGGAAAAAAACATTGAGGAAAAAAAAATTGACAACAGTACCTTAAAAGTAGAAAAAATGTTGAGTATAAAGAAAATATTGAGAAAAAAAAAAGACGAAGACAATAAAAAAAAAGTTGAGTAAAAAAACATTGAGAAAAAAAATGAAGATAGTGGAAAAAAATGTTAAGCAAAAAAAAAAAAGAAGATAGTATCTTAAAAAAGTTTTGAAGGGGAAAAAATATTGAGAAAAAAAAGTTGAGGAAGAAAAAGATGACAATAGTACTTTAAAAAAAATGTTAAGATTACCTTAAAAATAGAAAAAAAATGTTGAGCATAAAAAAATATTGAGACAAAAAAAGATGAAGATAATAAAGAAAAATTGAACAAAAAAAACATTGAGAAAAAAATATGAAAATAGTAGAAAAAATGTTGAGCAAAAAAAAATATTGAGAAAAAAAGAAAACAGTATCTTATAAATTGGAAAAAAATCTTTAGCAAAAAAATATTGAGAAAAAATACTGATAAAATAATTGAAAGGAAAAGAAGATAATACCTTAAAAACAAGGAAGAAAAAGAAAGTAATCCATATTTGAAAGAAAAAAGTTAGGAAAATTAGTTTTGAAAAAGGAAAAATTAGTTTTTGCAAATATTTTGTTATCAATTTGGCTTTTGATAATATTTTTGTTTTTTTGTCTATTTATGAAAAAATCTCTAAAAATTTTAATTAATTTAATTTAATTTAATTTAATAAGTTGCTTAAAAGAAATAAAAGTATATTTTTAGCTTATATGACAATCTAAATTTTCATTCTTGATAGAGTCACATAATAACATAGTAATTTATTACAGTTCTAATAAATTTTCTATTTGACAATTATTCAATATTTTTTCAATAGTTTATCTAAATAATAATATAATTTTACAAACTTGATAGACTTATAATATACTAATTTATTATGTTCTTTTTAAATTTTTTGTTCAAATAATTTTTCAACAATCTTTTAACATTTTTGAAGTTATTATTTTTTCATAATTAATTATCTTATAAAATTTGTTAATTTTGATTTCAATTGTTTACTTAGGTGTAGTCTATGATTACTTTTTTTCTTTTTACAAAGTAAATCTTACTTTATTAATAACTGTCATTGGATGATTCACTACACTTTTCATCCAATGGTGATAAGCACAAAGTGAAAAAAAAAAAAGTAAATAAAAATCAAAATTACCCTAGAATTTCTAGTTTACTTATTAAATTTAATCTAATTTTATTAGTAAGTAACTAAATTATCCAATTTTATATAATAATGAGTGAAGACATTTTTACAATTTTGTCCATCACCCTTTGTGTGTGTGTGTTAACAAGAACAACAACAACTAATTTTAGTTAGAATAACAAATAGAAAATGGTTGAAAAATGGATGTTTTAGTTAGAATAAAGACATATAATTTTTTATTGAAAGAAAAAGTAATATTTTAAATGTAGTAAAATTATAGTGTTTTACATGGAATAGAACAAATATATGCCAAAACAAGAATTTTTTTCTTTTAGAAAAATGTTCTGAATTTTTATAACTCAGATCATAAAAACTTTTAGAGGTAAATGATAAATTATGAAAAGGGACACTTGGTTAAATTTTTTTAAACTTCTTACGATTGTTCTAGCCCAAATTCATCATCATCAACAACAACAACAACAACAACAAAAACAATACATATACACATAATTATCTTAATATTAACTATGAGATTCAACTTCGTTGGTCTATTTTAATCAAGTAACTACATGGGTATAGTTTGATGTATATATTTATAGTTCTTTTTTTTTATAAAAATTGAGAACAAATATCAGTAGATGCACCAAATTATACCAACTAGGTCTGCACAATTTTAGCACCCTCATTATCTATTTAGACTCAAAATGAAATAAATAAAATAAAAATGAATAATCCAAATACAAAAAAGAGTGAATCATCAAGAGAAGTGAAACCTCTCTACATCATTAAAATCTTCATAGAGAAGATTAATACAAAAATATGGACATGAGTGTCACCACTGAAAATATAAATGATGAGCCTCAAACTTTGCTAAGCTATTTGCTACCCCATTACCTTCATGATAAATATGGGAAACTACCAAATTCAAATGCTTAAGATCATTTAAGCATGAATCCCATTGAAACTAAACCACCCAAGGAACTGCAACTGATTTAGATTGAAAGAAATGCACAATCCAAGTAAAATCCCATTATAGCCATAAGTTACACCAACCCAACTCCTTAGCCATTCTCAAATATGGAAGCTTTCAATTTAGTAAGATAGACAAAACTAATACCTGTATTAAAAGCAAAAGCACTGTAACATAACCTTTGACATTCTGAAAAACACTAAACATTCCTCGAGAGTTAGCAGCAGAGCCATCAGTGTTAATTTTAATCCACCCTGAAAAAGGAGGATACCAAGTAACACTAATAATCTTTGGAGCCTTTGATGGAATTGTTGTTATATGCAACAAAGAGAGAATATGTCTTTCCACCAAGGAATGATGCACTGAACCATGCCCAAAGAAAGCACACTCCTTAATCATCTTCCAAAGGCTACGAAGAGCTAGAAAAATATTTAATTGTGCCCCTTCAAGATAATTGAATTTTGGCAATGCCATATCAACCAAATGGCACTAACAATTGTTGAATTTTACAACACCTTAACTTATGAGCCAAATGAGCAACTCATAGTAGTATTAACCAAAGAAATAATAGAATTGACCAAAGATAAAGGATGATGAAAAACACTACTAATAGCTTTCTAAATTTCTTTAACAAAAGAACATTAAGTAAAAATATGATCCACAGTTTCCAAACTTGAATGACAAAAGCAACATCGAGAAGCCAAATGAAAACCTTTCTTTGCCAGTCTATCCTCAGTTGGAAAATAGCCAAAATAAGCTTGCCAACAAAGCATATCCAAAAAATCTTTCCAAAAGAACCTAGCCTAAGAAATTATAGGCTGAGAGATAAAAAAAAGCATGACCTTCATTGAATAATTCCTATCAATAGAAGGAAGTCTAAGACAAACATCAAATTTATCCTTAAAAGTTCGAATAAAAGAAATAGCATTTTTAATCTCCAAGGGCAATGACTTAAGAATCTGCCAAACTTTATTAACAAGAAAATTAGAATTTGGAACATCCAAATTACCTTGTTGAATAGGAGGAACTTGGAGCCTAGAAACCAAAGATGGTTGTAACTATTCATCGTCCAAAACCAAATTAGGACTAAAGAGCTTTTTATAAAAATCCACCATATGATTCTCAATAGCCTGTAAATCCTTAGTAATAGTACCCTCAATATTTAGAGCCAAATGAACTTATAAAGGTTGCCTTCGAGAGACTAAATTATGAAAAAAAGAAGTATTTCTATCTCCTGCTTCTAGGTAGCAAACTTTACTTTTTTCCTTAAGAAAAATCTCTTCCTGAATGAGATCATTTTCCAAATTAGAATGAGCTTCTAATTTCTATTTGTGTAGGGCATCCGAAATGCCTTGAGAAGCAATGGTGGATTAAACCTTAAAAAGAGCATTTTGAGCTATAGAAATGTTCTGACTAAGATTGCCAAAGAAAATTTTATTCTAATGTTTAAGAACTTGTCTTAGATTTCACAGCTTAATGGCTAAAGCTTGCATCAAATGAAACCCAACTAAATTATTAGACCAATGTTGAGCAATTAGATCACAATGAGAACCATGAGTAACCCACATTGCTTGAAACTTGAACTGAGGAATATGAGCAACACCATTATTATAAGACAATAATATAGAAGTATGATTTAAATAATGCTTGGGAATGGCTAAACAATTAATTGATTTTCAAAAAGAAAAAAATCCCATATAAGCCAAAGATCGATCCAAAATACTCTCCACCCTAGCAAAACTAATAAGCACCTCAATGGAATACCCATCAAACTGCAAGAGTTAATAAAAGCTTTAAACTCACTGCAAGGTCTAGTCGTAGGAGCCTTACTTGTCTTTTCATATGAGCTAAGAACCACATTAAAATCATTAATCACAAGCCAGTAATTAGGAGCAAAAGCAACTAGATTATTTAAATCATTCCAAAGTTTAAGATGCCTATTAGCCCAAAAACTCCTATAAACAAAGCTTAAACTTGATTATTAAAGCATAAATCCAATGTAACATGCTAATTATGAACATACATCCAAAAGGGCACTAAATTCAGAGAATTTCTTAAAATCTAAAATAAAATGCAAACAAAAAATATAAAAAATGAGCAAAGACTGAGTGAAAATGCACTATAGGTTCCATAATACAAACCAAATTCAAGTTATATTATTTACAATATTGAAAAAAATTCATTGAGTATTAGAGTTACCAATAGCACAACAATTCAATAAAATTTTTTTATAAATTAAACCTTTAAGGTTTCTTGGTTGCTCTCTTATAAAGAGTTACCTGATATGATACCTGAGCCTTTTTGGGTGTCCTCAATTTTTATTTAAAAACAATGGTCTAAGCACCTTCCTCATTATTAACCCGATTTGCCCATGCGTCGCTGATATCTAAAGCAAGTGTATTCGAGTCTTACATTTGAACCACATGATCATCAAAAGCACAATCCTTCTATGAGTCATTAGTTTTATCATTTACCTATCTAATTAATTAATGCTAATCCGCAACATCATTAGACTCAACTTCAACCTGTTGCTATTGTTTATTCCTTTGTAATGGTGCTACCTAATCATCTATCTCGTCTATAGCACTATGGGCATTCTGTACAATATTTAACCCGTTGTCTAAATTAGATCGGCTTGTAGCTGTTGTTATAGGGAAAAGATCCACCATGATGCCTGGGTTATCAGTCATCGATTCACCTACAAGAGGAGCAATCTTATCAATATATTGTAATTTTTCAAACTCATTTAAAATAGGTACGAAACCCTTTAAATTTTGCTTAGGCTTCCAAATTTTCTTGGGTTCCTTCATAGCTTTGGGCTTCTAAATTTTCTTGGGTTCCTTCAAAGCTTTGTGAACTATCTCATTCATAGTGTTGAGTCATCTTCTACAATCTTTGGAACCACAACTTATATTGGAGCATATGTTATAAAATAATGGGAGATTCTCATAAATCACATCCATAAAAAAAACTCTTGCCCACTCATTCAACCAATACATTTTCTGGCAAAGGGTTTCTAAAATCAACATCAACAAGCATTCGAGCGTAATGGCCAAATTCCCCACTAAGAGTTACGTTATCAAGCTTAAGGGTGCTCCTATTCCTTTTATAATGGACATTAAAATTTTAGGATGCTAGTATTCCTAATGTAAGCAATATAAGCGTACTTCTATTTGTGCATTGGTGGATTTTTTATCGGTTGGATCAAAATTAGGGACCTAATGTTATAACCTAAGAAGACCAGGTTTTAAAGCAATGGTTTCTCTTCCCCAAACCTTATTTTTTTTCTTTTAATGAATCCAAAAGAACATGATAACAGCCATGACCAATTAACTTAATTACCATGGCTTTGAAATGCCCCAAATTGAAGAAAGTTTCTACTTTAAATAAGAAAGTTTCCATGTTAATTCTCCTTTCTCTAAGACAAGGCGAGCAATGAGTGCATTCTAGCATAAAGAGAGGTGTTGCTCGTACACACTTTGATCAACCTGAATGGCTATATAGCCACCCTTATTAGACACTAGATAATTATTTAAAGGTGGGGCTTATCCTATAACAACAGCAGTATAGGACTATGGTTTTGTTGGAATGAATTCTGGAATGGATTTGGTTTGTGATTTATGTGGAATAGGGTTAACTAAGGAAAAAAAATTTCTTGAACATATCACCATGGCTGATATATGCCATGATAGAAGGAGAGGCAAAACAACCTGACGCCACCTCCAAGAAGTGGAAAAAAACATTAGGGTTAAAAGGCTTTTGAGAGAAATTTAATGAACATAACTGTCACCTGTATATATTTAGGGTTATAAACCCTATATACCTTTATTTTGCATAACTATGAAATCTTCTTTTTAAGGTTAAGGCTAGGAATTATTATGGAAATCGAGGATCATATTATAAATGGAATAAAATAAATTATAGCTAAAATAATTGAAATAATAAAATCGAAGAAAAATATGGAACACATATATCTTAATGTGGAAAACCCTAAACAAATCAAGGAAAAACCACATACAAGAACATAATAATTTCATTATGATAAATAAGCGGTCACAATATTTTTCTCTCTATTACCCAAGGAGAGCATAATAAAACACTTTTAAAATAAGAGAAAACCCATTTTTTATATTTTTCACTCATTAGGAGATTACTCTCAATACATTCACCAACTCACCCTCTCACCGTGCCCACTACTATAACTCTCACTTACACACTCTCAATGGCCATCCTTCCTTGCCTATTTATGGGCATAACTATACGTAAGGACTAAGCAAATTTACATGTGCTTGGGTATAAGCAAAATTGCTTAGTCCTCAATTTTTTTATTGTTAATTTGAGTTAATTAATTGTCTCATACTTAAAGATTTTATTATGGATCAATCACATCTTTATACCATCATTTCTATCTTGCCTTTTTCATATTGCTTATATTTCCATCAGACCATTAGAGGATTAAAACTAAATAAACTTGTCACCATTTATAGCTTTCGTTAAGAAATCTGCTAGGTTGTCTTTGGTATGAATTTTTTGCAAATCAACGGCTCTTTGTTCCACTTTCTCTCGAACAAAGTGATAATGACTTTGAATGTGTTTTAACCTTGAATGAAAGGTTGAATTTCTTATGAGATGCAAGGCACCTTAGCTATCACTAAACAAGGAAACTTTCTCTTATTTGTGCCCAAGTTCTAATATTTCCATCTTCAATCAAAGTGCTTTTTTATTGGCTTATGTAGCTGTGACATATTCTGCTTCTATTGTTAATGTATCCATAATTGATTATAGTTTTGATACCTAACTTATAGCATTGCCAGCAAGTGTAAACACATTCCAATTATGGATTTACTTTTATTTAAATCACCTACATAATCTGAGTCGACATATACGCTAATAATAAAGTTTGATCCTCCATAATATAATGCAACATTTGAGGTTCTTTTGATATATCTTAGGATCCTCTTTATAACATTCCAATGTTCTCTACCATGATTAGACATGTACTAATTAACTACTCCTACTACATGTGCAATATCTACTCTTGAACAAATTATAGCGAAAATCAAACTTTCCACTCCTGACATATATGGTATTCAATATATCTCCATCCTTTCTACTTCACTACTAGGACTCATATTGGAGGATAACTTGAAATTAGAAGGAAGTGGGGTTAAAATTGGCTTACAATTTTGCATATAGAATCACCACAAGACTTTCTTCAAGTAGTTTTTCCAAAGAAGCCAAATCTTCCAATTATTTATGTCTTGATGAATTTGCATGTCTAGAATCATGTTTGCTTGTCCTAAATCCTTCATTTCAAATTCCTTAGCCAATAGTGCCTTCAATTCTTTGATATGAACTTTGTTGGGGTCTATTACGAACATGTCATCAACATACAACAATAAAATGATGAAGTCATTTTCAACAAACCTCTTGAAATATGCACAAGGTTCTATATTAAGTCTGTTGTATACAATACTCATAATGAAGGAATCAAATTTCTTATACCAACACCTCAATGCCTAGTTTAAGCTATATAAAGATTTGTTCAACCTGCAAACCAATTTCTCTTTTCCTTATTCTTCAAAACCTTATGGTTGGAGCATATAAATCTCTTCCTTAAGGTTTTCATGAAGAAAAGCAGTTTTCACATATGGCTGTTCTACTTGTAAATCAAATGTAGCACACATCACTAGGACTACTTGAATTGTTGTAAGTTTCTTAGTGTACCCTAGTACTACCAATCTTACATGACATTGCTCTACTTAAATATCACTGTTACACTTAATCTTTTAGACCCAGTTATTACCAATTAGCTTCCTTCCTTGTTGTAACATTATAAGTTTTTAAGTCTGATTCTTTTGTAGAGTTTCAATTTCTTTATACATTGTTGCCATTCGCTGAGATGTTTTTGCACTTTCCATTGCTTTTTGAAGAGTTGATGGTTCTCCATCCTCTATTAGAAAGCAGTATGCAACGTTACTCTCCATAATATAATCAAAATGCTAACTTAATGCTTTTCTGTCATGAGTTAACTATCAAACTCTAGTTTCTTTAGACATAACTAGTTCTTATTCCTTATTTTTAAGTGCTACATTAAAAGAATCCTTTTATTCCACATGTATCACGATAGTCTCTAAATTATCCTTTGATGTTCTACTATCACATATTTCTTATAGCTTGCTTGTCCTCTACAAATATTACATCTTTACTGATGATGACCTTATGGATAGTAAGATCCCATAAGTAATACCTCTTAACTTTTGCATATTCTAAAAATATGCATTTCTTGAATTTTTGGATCTAGCTTTGGGCATTATACATCACTTATGCAAGGTTTCCAAGTACATAGAGGTTTGAGTAATCAACAAGCTTACCAATCCACATCTGCATCAGTGTCTTTAACTCAATTACAATTGATGGTTACCTATTTATCATATAATAGATGGTATTGACTGCTTCAACCCGAAATGACACCAAAAACTCCTAACATTACCCTTGCCCTTTCTAATAGGCTTTTGTTAATTTTCTCTACCACTCTATTCTATTAAGGAGTGTATGTTGCATTGAACTACCCTTTGATGCCTTCCTACTTGCAGAATCTATCAAATTCTTCACTAGTATATTCTCCTCCATTATCTGTCCTTAAACACTTGATCTTGTTTCCAAAATCAAGTTTAACTCATACTTAGAATACTTTGAAGACTTTAAACATATAAGCTTTCCTCTTAATAAGTTACACCAAACATCATCTAGAGTAGTCATCAATAAAGGACATGAAGTACTTAACTCCTCTTAGGGATAGAGTTGGTGTTTGCCACACATCAAAGTGAACCAATTCTAGAATAATTTTACCTTCTAGAGTTATATGTGTTAAACTTTACATGATGTTGCTTGATTATAACAAAATGCTCATAAAAGGGTAAGGATACCTTTATGAGGCTAGGAAGTAGCTTATGCTTGGCTAGAATTTTGGTTCTTTGTTATGACATATGGCTTAGTTTAGAGAGCCACATCATTACAAATTTTTCCCTTGAACCATTTGAAATAAAACATGCTTCTGCCTCCTATAAAGTCTTTCCCATTAACGTATACAAATTTGTAACTATCTTTTGTACCTTCATTAGTACAAGTGTTCCTCGAATTATTTTTTCTCATTTTTTATTTTAACGATGTACCTGAGATCATCAATCACTCCTATAGATAGTAGATTTTTATTTGAGCCCTCCACATGCCGTACATTTTGAATAATGTGAATCGTGCCATTTCACATCCTAAATTTGATGGTTCCAATACTAGTGATCTTTAAATGACAATCATTAACTATGAATATAGATCTTCTTAATAAAGGTTCATAATGAGAAAATAACTCTCTTTAAGGGATTATATACCTAGTTGCCATGTCCAGGAGCCACACAATATAAAATTTCTTTCTTTGTGTATTAATCGCCACCGCTTTATTATATAGAGTGATACCATTATCTGATGTACCTATAACATTTCCTTGAGGGCTGGAACATTTTAAATTCCAAAAATCCTTCTTCAAGTGACCCTTTTTGCCATAATTATAACACTTGATATTTTTCTTACTGCTTGATTTTGATTTGCATTGTCTTTGCCTCTGCTTGTTGCAAATTCACTATCTTTTCTTCCTTATTTTTATGCTTACTTTCTTCCTTTAGAATAATGGCTACAACATCATCAAAGTCTCAATAATCTGTGAGGAAATTATTTGTCAAGTTGATAATAAGTTGATCATACTAATCATATAGACTTTGAAGTAGAAGTTTGACATGTTCATTTAACTTAACTTTATATCCCAACAATGTGAGTTAAGAAAATAAAGTATTTAGCGTATTTATGTGCTCTATCATTAAAGTAAATTTTTCTATCTGAAGAGTATAAATTTTTCTTTTAAGAAATGTTTTATTATTAACTGACTTAGCCTCATAAAGTCTAGTAGTTGATCCTAAATCTCCTTTGCAGTTTTCCTTTCTTTTATACTTGACAGTATCTCATCTTCTAATGTCAAATAAAGATTTGCAACAACATTCTAGTCCATCTCGTTCTACTAAATATTATTTATGAATTCCTTTGGTCTTTTGCTAATAGTTACCAAGCAATTATCTTTTCTTAGTATTGCCTTTATCTTTAATTTCCATAGTGAAAAAAAAAATCTCCCATTAAATTTTCAATCTCGTACTTCACTACGATTGCTTTTATCACAATTCATGAACTAGATGATCTAATACTACTTATTATGAAAATTGAGGATTGGATTGTAAATGGAATAGAGAAAATTGCAGCTAAAATAATTGAAATAATAAAATGGAAGAAAAAATGGAAAACACCAAACAAATATGGAAAAAACCACAGGCAAGAATAGAAGAATTTCACCACAAAAAGTAATAGGAGTTATAATAATTTTCTCTCTATTACCTAAGGAGATCATAATAAAACATTCTTAAAAATAAGAGAAAACCCATGCTCTATATTTTTCACTCACTAGGAGATTACTCTCATTACACTCATGGACTCACTCTCTCATCGTGTCCACTACTACAACTCTCGCTCACACACTCTCAATGGCCATCTTTCCATACGTATTTATGGGCATTATCAATCCTTTTTTTTAATTTGAGATGATTAATAAGAATGACATATGTTGAATGTTCAAAGTATTTAAATACATAAGTAGTTTCCCACTTGTGTTTGCACTTATGTGCAGTAGTTCATTTATTAAGGGTTCTTGAGTTTTAATTAAAGGACACTTATTAGCCGAAGATTTTGCATGATTCTTCCTATCTCTTTAACATATATATTCAACAAATACTACTGTCAAACATTTGGTTGTATCATAGATTCAATATTTGAGCTTGAACTTCATTCAACTTATTTAATTCAATTATTTGATCCATGACTGACTCAATAATTGTGTGGCGATTTAGTATATACTGGTAGTGACTAATTAGGTTTCAATGATGCCTTATCGTCCAAGCAATTCATGAAGGCTTTGAGGGTGGTTTCATAGGACCTTTGTACATTAAAACTAAACTTGTGTTTGATTTCTTATAAACATATTTTTTATCACATACTAGGTTCTCAAGGCAGTCATGTATGACATTTTAGACCAACAATTTAACTTTTCCAAAACACACTTAATTTGATTATATTTATTTTTGTCACGACCCAAAATAGGGGCCATGACCGGCGCTAGGGAACAGGAATTCTTTCGAATCCGGAACCCGTAGCAAGCCTAAAAATAAAATGAACATGCAATAACAACAATAACCATAATATAATATGCAGCGGAAAATAAAAATAATCATAATATCATAATATGATTTTCATATCAACTGGATTTAAATCAAATCCCATCTCAAAGATATATAATCTTTAATACAAATCCAGTTTCAATATACAATACATCACTTAAAAATAAAATACATGAAATCCAATATTGTAATTCACAACTACTGTAGTGTCTAGATAAAATAAACAAGACTCAAGTAGATAATTTACATAAAGAAGCCGGGGCGGAAGAAATCCGACGTATCGACCTGCTACTGAGGTCTGAGGATGTTGACTCTCCTGAAAAATAGTCAACGGAGGGGAGTCAGACCTCACTGAGTGAATTACTATAATATATATACATACACTCTAAATGACAATGCATACAGTCAATAATACATGTCTAATATGTATATATACAGGCAATTCATACAGATGCAGAAAAATCATTTTTTATATATTTTATCTGAAAATCATCTTTTATGAAGGATCACATAGAACCCTAGACTATCGCAACCTCAGAAATAGTGTTAAACAACACTCTGGCCATACAGGCTCACTTATTCCAAATATATCCACTTAATCCATTTGGACAGTAGATTGGCCCCGAGACACTAAGTCAACCGAGCTCCAGCAGTCTGACTGCCAGTGTGATTGGCCCCGAGACACTTGGTCAGCCAAGCTCCAGCAATCACACCCAAACCACATCTCACATATCAATAATCATAATCAAATCAATATCCACAAATAAGTCAGTATTATAGCCTAAAACTATAGGCGTACCGGTACGTACTCGGTCCTAGTGCTGCCCACTAGGTAGCACGTTCTATTGATATCCTTCATTAATAAATAATATAAAACATTCATTCACAATTAAATGATGCATGAATTTAAATAAAACAACAATATAAACCATATATATACCGGAAATATACCAGACATAAACCAGGTATATTTCGAGTATATATATATCAAATAAATCCAATCAAATCATAAATTAAACTAAAAATATATTTAAAAACATTTTAAATATATTTTAGTAACAAAACATGTATATAATTTATTATATACCAAAAATAAACCAAAAATATACTTAATATAAACTTAAGAAATAATCAAATTATTTATGCATATTTAATCAACATAAAACATGCATTTCTAAATCATGCATCCTAAGCATATATATATAGTATAGTAACTCACCTAATGCGCTCCTCGAGACAGGTCCGACGGGCCTGGTCCACTAACCCTCGGTCTCGGCGCAACTAAACAAGAAATAAATAACCGATATCAGAATAACCCTAGTAGAAATCCTAGAATTCAATCTAGAGTATTAAACACAGAATCGGAAATTAGGGTTCGACTGGACATCACGTTTTATGAGAATTCTATCAAAAATCCGGCAGAACCTCCCCTGTAAAATGGAAATCTCTCTACTCAAAAGAGTAGAGCCGACCCTACAAAGAAACACACTTCGAAAAACAAGCTCAACACAAATAAAATCCCACAGTCGGACTCCAAACTACAGTCCACCGACCGGGGTCCACAAACACAGAATAATTCCAGATATACCAAAAATATCCTTACAACTTAGAAATACATCTCATAGGTAAAAATTACATAATTAACCTTGAAACACTATAAAAACCGATTAAAACTCATTTTATTAAAAAAACCGTATTTTATATATATAATTGAAAATAATTCACGAAAAATAGTTTTAATTAATTAAAAATACCGAATAATTTATAGAAATCATTTTTATACCTTAAATAACTAATAAAACCAATTAAATTACATTTTTAGACAATTTAGGGTAAAATTACCAAAATACCCCTATATATATAAATATACTTAATTTACTTCAAAAATTCACCAAAAATTATACAATTATCCAAAATTAATTTTCTCAACATATTTATCAATAATATCAATATTTAAACTCAATTAACCAATTAATTTCCATTAAAAACACATTTAACCTAATTTTTCCAAAATTCCATAAACTTCAATAATTCAAAATAAATACTTAGAAATTCATAAAAATTCCAAATAAATTCCTATAATTCATTTCAACACCTAATTTAACCATAAACTCCAATTTCATAATTTAAATAATTAATTTCCGAAAATTAGAAAATAATATTAAAATATTCAAAAATACCCAAAAATCCAAACAATCTCCAAAAATTCTACAAAAATTCATACATGAAGATTAAGCTACTAGGAACAACAATTGTGAAGGGAGTTTCCATGAATCATCCAATTCGAAGCTCAAAAAAAATCGAAAACCCTAATAGGCCAAAATTGAAAAATCAAAACCTAAGCAATTCTAGACCATTTTAGCTCAAACCAAAGCTAGAATCACACTCACCGGAGCTCAAGGAGAAGAAAGAGACCGGCGGTGTCAAAAACGGTGGTCGGAATCGACGTGATCGATGGTGGATCGATTTTCGGCTTCTCCGGCCAAAACTGATCTCCAGACGTCGGAAACGGCCTCCTCAGGCGGCGAAATTGGTCGGGGAAGATGGTGGCACACCGGACGGCACACCCATGGTGAAGAAACGGCATCGCAGCGACCGAAAACGGAGAAGGGAAGAATCGGGAGGAAGAAGAAGAAGTCGGGGGCAAAATGGTAATTTTACAATTCTTTTGATTTTTGACAAATATATGTATATATATATACTTTATACTATATATTAAAATAATATTAAATTACACACACCAAATATACACCACACACATAAAATTTAATATTTTAATAATTTATACTAAATAAAATTAATTAAATAACAATAAAACAATTAAATAATTAATAAAATATTAGGGTAATAATAAACCCTAATTAAATAAATATACACACACAATCTTTATTTAATAATTTAAAAATATGTATGAGTTCATGCAAGTCCGTAAATACATTTAAAATAATTAATAATACATTGTTTACGTGAAAATTTCCCCGAAAATGCAAGTCCCGGGAAAATTTTACGTAAAACACTAAAAATAATATACAGTAATTAAAATAGGTTTTAAATACATATTAACTCGTAAAAATATCACATATATATTCAAAATTTATTAACACTGCATATCCCGGTATAGTGTAAAAATATTTTAAAAACACGGGATATTACAGTCTCCCCCCCTTACAAGAATTCGTCCCCGAATTCCAGAAAACAAGATCAAGAAGGAAAGAGATACGGGTAAGAAGCTCGCATCTCAGCTTCAGTCTCCCACGTATGCTCTTCAACTCTGTCGCTACGCCATAGAACCTTGACCATCGGAATCTACTTCGATCGCAACTATCGAACTTGATAATCAACGATCGCCACAAGTTCTTCCACAAATGTCAAATCTTCACTCACTTCCACACTGTCAGGCTGCAACACGTGCGAAGGGTCTGAGATATACTTCCTCAACATCGAGATATGAAATACTGGATGCACTTGTGACATACTCGGAGGCAAATCCAACCGATATGCAACAGTGCCAACTCTCTCCAGAATTTCAAACGGTCCAATATATCTCGGTGCTAACTTACCCTTCCTGCCAAATCTCATCACACCTTTCATCGGAGATACTTTCAGAAAAACAAAATCTCCAACCTGAAACTCCACATCTCTGTGCCTAGGATCCGCATAACTCTTCTGTCTACTAACTGCGGTCTCTAATCTGCGCTTAATCACGATGACCTTCTCTGTAGCATCCTGAACCATCCCTGGTCCAGTCAAAGCTCTCTCACCAATCTCATCCCAACTCAACGGGGATCTACACTTCCTTCCATACAACGCTTCATACGGTGCCATACCAATACTGCTATGGTAGCTGTTATTATATGCAAACTCAACAAGCGACAAATGATCATCCCAGCTACCTCCCAAATCCAGGACACACATCCTTAACATATCTTCCAGTGTCTGGATCGTCCTCTCAGACTGACCATCTATCTGAGGATGAAAAGTAGTACTGAAATTCAACCTAGTGCCCATCGCTTCTTGCAACTTCTGCCAAAAACGAGAAGTAAACACCGAACCTCTATCTGACATAATGGACACAGGTACTCCATGAAGGCACACAATATGCTTCACATACAACTTCGCCAATCTAGCAACTGAATATGTGGCTTTCACAGGCAAGAAATGGGCAGACTTCGTCAATCTGTCTACGATCACCCAGATGGAATCGTATCCATCCTTCGAACGAGGTAAACCGACCACAAAATCCATAGCTATCCTTTCCCACTTCCACTCGGGAATAGGAAGAGGCTGAAGCTTCCCAGAAGGCTTCTGATGTTCGGCTTTCACTTGCTGACACGTCAAACACTTAGCAACATAATCAGCAACATCCTTCTTCAATCCATCCCACCAGTATAGATCTCTGATACTGTGGTACATCTTAGTAATACTTGGATGAACGCTGTAGGCTGTGGAATGTGCTTCCTCTAAAATCTCCTCTCTCAAGTCATCCACATCTGGAACACACAATCTACCACTGATCCACAACACACCATCATCATCGAGTGTGAAATCAGTGAACTTCCCTGCTCTGACATTCTTTGCAAGCTCTTCCAGAATAGGATCTCGGCTCTGAGCTGCTTTAATCCTATCCCTCAGTACAAATCGTACTTTAAATTGAGCTAACAGTCCACCTGATCTACTAATCTTCATCATCAGACCTTGATCCACCAACAAATGCAACTCCTGGATCAATGGTCTCCTCTCAACACCGATGTGAGCAAGACTACCTGAGGACTTCCTACTCAAGGCATCTGCTACAACATTAGCTTTACCCGGATGGTAAAGAATCTCACAATCATAGTCCTTCAACAATTCCAACCATCTTCTCTGCCTCAAATTCAAATCTCGCTGCTGGAAAATATACTTAAGGCTCTTGTGATCAGTAAATATCTCACAAGTCACCCCATACAAATAATGTCTCCAAATCTTCAAAGCAAAGATCACTGCAGCCATCTCAAGATCATGTGTGGGATAGTTCTGCTCATGCTTCTTCAACTGCCTCGAAGCATAGGCTATCACCTTTCCATTCTGCATCAACACACAACCAAGACCAATTCTAGAGGCATCACAGTAAACTGTGAACTTATCCACACTATTAGGCAAAGCTAATACTGGCGCTGTGGTCAACTTCTCCTTCAACAACTGAAAACTATTCTCACAAGCTTCTGACCACTCGAATCTAACATTCTTCTGAGTCAAGCGAGTCATAGGGGCTGCTATCCTGGAAAAATCCTGCACAAACCGCCTATAATACCCGGCTAAACCCAAAAAAACTCTGAATCTCTGAAACAGAAGTAGGTCTAGGCCATTCAGATACTGCCTTAACCTTCTGTGGATCAACCTGAATACCTTCTTTAGACACTACGTGTCCAAGAAAAGAAACACTCTCCATCCAAAAATCACACTTCGAGAATTTAGCATAAAGCTGATGATCTCTCAGTGTCTGTAGTACAATCCTCAAGTGATATACATGCTCTTCCATACTCCTCGAATATACTAGTATATCATCAATGAAGACTACTACAAACTGATCCACATATGGTCTGAATACCCTGTTCATCAAGTCCATAAAAGCTGCTGGTGCATTAGTCAAACCAAAAGACATCACCAGAAACTCATAATGACCATAACTAGTGCGGAACACTGTCTTAGGAATATCAGCTTCAGTAATCCGTAGCTGATGATAACCCGACCTCAAATCAACCTTAGAAAAGAACTATGCACCCTGTAACTGATCAAACAAATCATCTATCCTCGGGAGAGGATACTTGTTCTTCACTGTCACCTTATTAAGCTCTCTGTAGTCAATGCACAGTCTTAGGGTACCATCCTTCTTCTTCACAAACAGGACTGGTGCACCCCAAGGAGAAACACTAGGTCTGATAAAACCCTTATCCAACAACTCTTGCAACTGCTCCTTTAACTCTCTCAACTCTGCAGGAGCCATACGATAGGGTGGCATAGATATAGGAGTAGTACCTGGTACCACATCTATACAGAACTCAATCTCTCTGTGAGGTGGTAAACCTGGTAACTCCTCGGGAAAAACATCAGGAAACTCATAAGCAACAGGAACATCTGTGAGTGACAACTTCTCCACTGACGTACCCCTAACCAATGCCAAAAACCCCTGACAACCTTTCCTCAACAACTTCCTAGCTGTAATAGCAGAAATAAGATTCTGAGGTGCTGAACTCCTATCACCAACAAACTTAAACTCTACTTCACCAGGAATTCTAAAAGTCACCTCCTTATTCCTGCAATCTACCACGGCAAAGTGCTGAGATAACCAATCCATTCCTAAAATAACATCAAACTCCATCACATCCAACAATATCAAATCAGTGGGTAATTCTCTATCTCCCACGAGAACTGGACAACCAGAAAGAACAATATCGGCGTCCAAAGAATCGCTCAGAGGAGTGGCAACAGACAAAGGAAAAGCCATCCTCGAAGCTGGCCAACAAGATTTAGAAGCAAAAATAGGAGAAACAAATGAATGCGTGGCACCCGGATCAAACAAAACCCATGCATCCAGGTAACAAATAGAAACAATACCTACCACGACTACATTAGATGCCTGAGCATCCTGCTGAGTCAGATGAAAAACTCTGGCCTGACCTCGACCTCCCTGCTGACTGGTAGAAGCCTGGCCAACACCTCTGGCACCTCCTCTAGTACCTCTACCACGACTCTGCTGTGGAACAAACTGAGTGGAACTCTGATGCTGGGCTGGTGGTAACTGAAATGGCACGGGTGCTGCACTAGCAATCGACTGCTGTGGGAATCGCGGAATCTGCTGCTGCTGATACCCGGAATAAGGACACGATCTGGCAAAATGTCCTGTCTGCCCACATCTGAAACATGTCAGTGGTGTCAGATAACACGGTCCCTGATGGACTCTACCACAAGTCTGACAAACACTGGCGGCTGATCCAAAACTACGACCACTGCTGCTGCTCGAAGCACCTGACCCAAATCTGAATGATCTACGCTAACCTCCACGGCCATGTCTACTGCTCTGATGCACTCACTGCTGCTGTCTCTGACTTTGCTGAGTCGAACCTCGCTGTTGACTACTCGAACCAACATGAAAACTCGAATACGGAGTAGCCTGCAATCCACTCGACTAAACTCCTAGCTGGTAATAATCAAGCATCGCTCCCTGCCTAACTAACCTCAGCTCAATCTCCTTAGCTAGCTCAATCACAGACTCGAGAGTAAGGCCTGCTGTAGGCATACCAGCAAAAGCTGAACCCAAACCAGTAACGTACGTAGTAACAGTGAAATACTGATCTCGCATCAGATCCTTTGCATATCTACCCAGACGAAGAAACTCTCGGGTATACTCCTCTACAGATCGATCTCCACGAGAAATACTAATCAAACGAAGAGGCTCTGGAAAAAATCTCCTCATGAATCGCTCTCGAAACTGAGCCCATGTCATCGTCATCATATAGGGCTGGATCATCTGAATGAACCAATCTAAGGCTGGTCCCTCGACAGACAACTCAACGATCATGATCCGCTAGTACTCAGTATGAGCAGTCCGAGTCCTAGTCTCAATCGCATGCAGAAAATCTAAAGGATCAGAAGTACCATCAAAAGCAATCCTGCCAACTCGGGCATAGAACAAAGCTGCCTCAGGGTCAGACATACCCTGCTGATAGGCAGGCTGAACAGGCTGAACAATTGGAGGAACAGGAACATCAAACTCAGGCTCTACAGGCTCCTCGTCCTGTAACTCTCTCTGCCTATGACGACCTGCCGCTCCTCGAGGTCTACCTCTGCCACGACCTCTACGTCTAACTGGCTGCTCAGGAGGTAAAACCTCATCCTGAAAAGACTCATCATCCTCGGCCACAACGACCGGTGGAGCGACACGCGCTCGCCTCCTCATTCTGAAAAGACAAACGGAAAGATTCAGACAAAATAGACAACAGAGGAATAACGCTGAAAACTACAGCAAGGAATACTCATCAAGACATACTCGAACCTAATACACTGCAGTAGTCCAACCGAAAACACAACTTTAAAACTAAGGCCACAACTCACATAACTAAGCCCTGACACAGAACTCTGCTCTGATACCAACTTTGTCACGACCCAAAACAGGGGCCATGATCGGCGCTAGGGAACGGGAATTCTTTCGAATCCGGAACCCGTAGCAAGCCTAAAAATAAAATGAACATGCAATAACAACAATAACCATAATATAATATGCAGCGGAAAATAAAAATAATCATAAAATCATAATATGATTTTCATATCAACTGGATTTAAATCAAATCCCATCTCAAAGATATATAATCTTTAATACAAATCCAGTTTCAATATACAATACATCACTTAAAAATAAAATACATGAAATCCAATACTGTAATTCACAACTACTGCAGTGTCTAGATAAAATAAACAAGACTCAAGTAGATAATTTACATAAAGAAGCCGGGGCGGAAGAAATCTGACGTATCGACCTGCTACTGAGGTCTGAGGATGTTGACTCTCCTGAAAAATAGTCAACGGAGGGGAGTCAAACCTCACTGAGTGAATTACTATAATATATATACATACACTCTAAATGACAATGCATACAGTCAATAATACATGTCTAATATGTATATATACAGGCAATTCATACAGATGCAGAAAAATCATTTTTTATATATTTTATCTGAAAATCATCTTTTATGAAGGATCACATAGAACCCTAGAATATCGCAACCTCAGAAATAGTGTTAAACAACACTCTGGCCATACAAGCTCACTTATTCCAAATATATCCACTTAATCCATTTGGACAGTAGACTGGCCCCGAGACACTAAGTCAACCGAGCTCCAGCAGTCTGATTGCCAGTATGATTGGCCCCGAGACACTTGATCAACCGAGCTCCAGCAATCACACCCAAACCACATCTCACATATCAATAATCATAATCAAATCAATATCCACAAATAAGTCAGTATTATAGCCTAAAACTATAGGCGTACCGGTACGTACTCGGTCCTAGTGCTGCCCACTAGGTAGCACGTTCTATTGATATCCTTCATTAATAAATAATATAAAACATTCATTCACAATTAAATGATGCATGAATTTAAATAAAACAACAATATAAACCATATATATACCGGAAATATACCAGACATAAACCAGGTATATTTCGAGTATATATATATCAAATAAATCCAATCAAATCATAAATTAAACTAAAAATATATTTAAAAACATTTTAAATATATTTTAGTAACAAAACATGTATATAATTTATTATATACCAAAAATAAACCAAAAATATACTTAATATAAACTTAAGAAACAATCAAATTATTTATGCATATTTAATCAACATAAAACATGCATTTCTAAATCATGCATCCTAAGCATATATATATAGTATAGTAACTCACCTAATGCGCTCCTCGAGACAGGTCCGACGGGCCTGGTCCACTAGCCCTCGGTCTCGGTGCAACTAAACAAGAAATAAATAACCGATATCAGAATAACCCTAGTAGAAATCCTAGAATTCAATCTAGAGTATTAAACACAGAATTGAAAATTAGGGTTCGACTGGACATCACGTTTTACGAGAATTCTACCAAAAATCCGGTAGAACCTCCCCTGTAAAACGGACATCTCTCTACGCAAAAGAGTAGAGCCGACCCTGCAAAGAAACACACTTCGAAAAACAAGCTCAACACAAACAAAATCCCACAGTCGGACTCCAAACTACAGTCCACCGACCGGGGTCCACAAACACAGAATAATTCTAGATATACCAAAAATATCCTTACAACTTAGAAATACATCTCATAGGTAAAAATTACATAATTAACCTTGAAACACTATAAAAATCGATTAAAACTCATTTTATTAGAAAAATCGTATATTATATATATAATTGAAAATAATTCACGAAAAATAGTTTTAATTAATTAAAAATACCGAATAATTTATAGAAATCATTTTTATACCTTAAATAACTAATAAAACCAATTAAATTACATTTTTAGACAATTTAGGGTAAAATTACCAAAATACCCCTATATATATAAATATACTTAATTTACTTCAAAAATTCACCAAAAATTATACAATTATCCAAAATTAATTTTCTCAACATATTTATCAATAATATCAATATTTAAACTCAATTAACCAATTAATTTCCATTAAAAACACATTTAACCTAATTTTTCCAAAATTCCATAAACTTCAATAATTCAAAATAAATACTTAGAAATTCATAAAAATTCCAAATAAATTCCTATAATTCATTTCAACACCTAATTTAACCATAAACTCAAATTTCATAATTTAAATAATTAATTTCCGAAAATTAGAAAATAATATTAAAATATTCAAAAATACCCAAAAATCTCCAAAAATTCTACAAAAATTCATAAATTAAGATTAAGCTACTAGGAACAATATTTGTGAAGGGAGTTTCCATGAATCATCCAATTCGAAGCTCAAAAAAAATCAAAAACCCTAATAGGCCGAAATTGAAAAATCAAAACCTAAGCAATTCTAGACCATTTTAGCTCAAACCAAAGCTAGAATCACACTCACCGGAGCTCAAGGAGAAGAAAGAGACCGGCGGTGTCGAAAACGGTGGCCGGAATCGGCGTGATCGACGGTGGATCGATTTTCGGCTTCTCCGGCCAAAACCGATCTCCAGACGCCGGAAACGGCCTCCTCAGGCGGCGAAATTGGTCGGGGAAGATGGTGGCACACCGGATGGCACACCCACGGTGAAGAAACAGCACGGCAGCGACCAGAAACGGAGAAGGGAAGAATCGGGAGGAAGAAGAAGAAGTCGGGGGCAAAATGGTAATTTTACAATTCTTTTGATTTTTGACAAATATATGTATATATATATACTTTATACTATATATTAAAATAATATTAAATTACACACACCAAATATACACCACACACATAAAATTTAATATTTTAATAATTTATACTAAATAAAATTAATTAAATAACAATAAAACAATTAAATAATTAATAAAATATTAGGGTAATAATAAACCCTAATTAAATAAATATACACACACAGTCTTTATTTAATAATTTAAAAATATGTATGAGTTCATGCAAGTCCGTAAATACATTTAAAATAATTAATAATACATTGTTTACGTGAAAATTTCCCCGAAAAAGCAAGTCCCGGGAAAATTTTACGTAAAACACTGAAAATAATATACAGTAATTAAAATAGGTTTTAAATACATATTAACTCGTAAAAATATCACATATATATTCAAAATTTATTAACACTGCATATCCCGGTACAGTGTAAAAATATTTTAAAAACACGGGATATTACAATTTTCCAACTTAAAATCAACAATATATATATATATATATAAGAAACAATTTATGTTTAGAATTATAAATGGTTGAATAAGCCATAAACAAATTTGAAACATAAAAATAAATGAAAGGTTAATGAAAAAGGGTACCCATAGCCCAATAACAACATGATTTAAAAGAGGATTTTTCTAAGATGATAATCCATATTAAAGGATTTATCAAGAGAATATATAACACAACTCAACAACTAAATCTCCAAGAGTAATACGGTATCAAACATTACAAATTTTTGAGTTTTGGGAAATTTGATATGTACAATAATTACATATTCTATGAGTTGAATTTTAATGGATTTTTTTAGAAAATAAACAATTACATTTGGGTAGAAATTAGGCCTATTTAAGACTAATTTTAGTTTATAGCTTTATATAGGATTTTATTATCTTTAGTTTAGTTTTGGCCAACTTACTAGTTTTTATTTAATATTATTAAGTGTTTTCCTTTTTGTAAGAAAATTTAAAAAGGAATTCCAAAATAGTCAAGGATTGGGGCAACATGGGCATGCTTGTGCCCATGTCATGTTCTGGAAGATGAAATCAGAAAGCATGGCTTCAGATACGGTCATACTGGAAGCTGTGTCTACTATTGGACTATGAAGAATATAAGACATAGGATAAAGCACAACCATGTTGATGGCCATGCAACAATTTGGAATACAACTCGAAACTTAAAATAGCCATGCTGGAAGTCATGCCATAAAATTAAAGGCATGACATGGCTATGCTGGAAGCCTTGTCAAGCAAAAAAATATTCTTTTTAGTTAAAGCTTGGGAATTCAAGCACAAGTAGGTTTTCCATCAAATTTTTCCTATAAAAGGGGATACAAATGAGCTATTAGGGAGCCATTATGGAGGATTAGATACAAAAAATACAAACAAAAGCTCAAGAAGGCAAATAAGGGCTTGAATATTGAAGCGCGCTCAAACAAGTTTTATTTATTCTTCTTCTTCATTTTATTTTTATTTATTTTATGTTTATAATTCTTTTTAAAGCCATGTTTGGCGAAACTTTTATTTTAGAGTTAAGTTTTGGAGTAGCTAGTTAAACTTGTTAGGATTTTTATTTCTTATTAATGATTTGATTTTCTATCAATTTTATAAGTTGTGTTTAATATCTTATTTTCAATTAAATGCCTAATTTTTTGCATGTTTATGGGTAAATTGCTATCAATGAAAGTTAAGTAATTTACTAGCTTATAACTTATAAGACTTAGGAACCTCAATCATGAAAGTAGACGAATCCTTCAATAATCAATAAATGTCTAAGGAACTTAATGGGCCTAATTAATTGACTTGACCATGAAATTAAGCAATAATTAGTTTTGGCATGCTTAAATGATCTCGAAAGAGACTTTAGGTAATTTAGAGTAGTTTACCCTTGATTGTGATTAATGAAATAATTAAATTTAATTAGAATATATCCCCATTGATTTAATTTTGTAATTCAAGTCCTAACTAGTGAAACAAACCCAATATTTATTTTATCCCCATTGATTTAATTAGATTAATTAGAGTAGGTATTTTATTTTAATTTATTTAATTTAATTCTTGCAATTTAATTTGATTTGTGCTAGCTAGGGAGAATTGATTAACAGTTAGTACTTAGTATCCTTTCCTCGTGGGAATGAAGTACTATTTATCACTTTATTACTTGCCACGATATTTACACTTGCAAAATTGTGCTAATAAGTTTTTTGGTCTTGTTGGTAGGGATTGCATTACTAATATTAATATGTTTTTCATTTTCATTAGACTATCACTTTGTTTTATTAATAAATAATTTGTCATGGATAATAATAAATTTTCTTATTAATTTTTGAGGTCTAATGTATGTGATCCTTTATATAATTTAGAACATATGCAATTTAATGATTTTCCATCTTATTTTCAGATTTGTAATTAGAGTGGAGAGAACCACAATGAGGCATATTGCCCATATTTTTCATATTCACCTTCATCACTTTATTATAACCCATTTTATAGTAGCTATATGGATCACACTTGGAGTTATCAACAAGAACCTAAGTTAAATCTTGAGATAATGATAGAAAACTTCATACAGTGACAAAACAAGGCAAATCTTCATTATAAAGAGAATTTAAGGAGACAAAAGTAGAATTTTAGGCAAAATGAGGAGAAATTTAGGTAAATCAATTCAAAGTTAGATCAGATGATAGAAAGTTGAAAATCATGCCTCAAAAAACTTTAAATGTATACTCCCATGGATTGCTCAAAGTAAGAAGCATAAAAAGAAAGTGTGTAGGATGATAAGAATACTTTTAGTCAAAATGATGAAGTCACTTTTGAGTTATGCAAAGACGATGAGCAAGAAGAGATGATCATCGAGGAAAATAAAGAAGTCTTTAAGTGTAAGAGTCCATTTGTAGACATTAAGGATGATGAGGTACAAAATCACTTAATTAAATTTCAAAATGAGTTAGATGAGAAAATTATAACAATTCTTAAAGCTACATAGGATAAAGATGAGCCATCTATAATTGAAAATGCATATGTTCTATGACCTATTATGGTCATATATTAGGAATCCATGAAAAACCTTACATTCTTTAAGTAATTTTAGAACCAAAGATTTGGCATGTGGAGTCTGTACTTTTCTACTTAGGCATAAGGGAGCCTAGCAAAAGAAAGGAAAGGAAGATGCTTCCAAGAACACTTCCTTATGTTCAATTGCACCATGATACTTTATATTCATAGAGTCAAGCTAATGACCTAAAATTAGAGCTTGTTAGGAGGCAACCCAACATGTTTTTGCTTAAATTTCTTTAGTTCTAGTTTATTTTTCACTTTTTATTTTTCTTAATTTTTATTATTTTATTTCATAGGTCATTTAAGCATTTGGAGCGAGCACAAAAGGAAGAAAATGCTTATTAGGGAAGTCCTCATTTTCTTTTTCTAATTTTAATATTTTTGTCATTGAGGACAATCTCATTGATAAGTGTGGGGGAGGATGTCAAATGTTAGGATAATGTTTTTATGTTTTATTTATTTTTGCATGCGTATTAGTTAAATTAAGAAAAAATATATTTTTTAAAAAATGATAAGATTCATTAACATTCAACTTAATTTCTCCACATTTGTTATGATGCTTGTCCCTAAAACTTTTTGTTTTAGTTTTATGTATAATTTATGTTAAATTGTGATGAGAGGGTGATGGTGTATAAGTATGCATTTTTATTCAATTATCAAAACATGGGATGGTTTATTAATTAAGATAGTTGAACATGGTTTGTATGTATGGAAAATTTAGTTTTTATAACCTAAGTATAAACTTAGAGGTTGAATTTGAGCATAATTTTAGGAGAAAATGCATCTTAGTTTTTTCATAAAAAAAAAAAAAGAAGAGGAAGCATCTCTTTTTTCTTAGTACGAACAATACTTAAATCCTAATTTTTATATGCTTTGAATCTAGTCCAAAAGTCAAACTAGAGTAAAAGTATCTAAAGGACCCACTTGGCGGTATCCACGGTTAGTAGTACGGGAACAACAAGGGATTACTAAGAGTGGGAAGAGCTAATTAGAGAGATTAATTTGAAAAAGGATGAGATGGAGTGCAAAACGCACTCATCAAAGTAAAGAAAAGAAAGATGTTAAATAAAGCATAAAATGCATTCATAACCAAAGTTTTTTTTTTCAAGGGAATTATAAGCTTTGATGCTCATCTTCTAGAGTTATGATCTTTGGATTTTAAAGAGTTAATTGCTTGGGTTGTGATTAGTAAATTGTTCATATATGATGTATTTTTATCTAATTATCTTTTAGTAAACATTTTTCAGTTTTGGTGTTATCAACTTGTATATCTATGAAATTATAACTCTTTAGTTGTAGTTGAGCTTGTGTTTAAATTTATAAATATGATTTTTGCTTAAGGACAAGCAAATTCTTAATGTGGGGGATTTTGATTTGTGCAATAATTACATATTTTTTGAGTTGAATTTTAATGAATTTTGAATAAACAATTAATTATATTTAGTTAGAAATTAGGTTTATTTAGGACTAATTTTATTTTTTTACTTTATTTAAAATTTTATTGTCTTTAGTTTAGTTTTGGTCAAATTAGGAGTTTTTATTTAATATTAATTAAGTATTTCCCTTTTTGTAAGAATGTTTAAAAGGGAATTCCAAAATAGTCAAGGATTAGGGCAACATGGTTAATGACATGGGCGTGCTTGTGCCCATGTTATGTTTTAGAATATGAAATCAGGAAGCACTACTTAAGACACAACCATGCTGGAAGCTATGCTGCTACTGGATTGCGAAGAATATGAGACACAGGATAAAGCACGGCCATACCAATGGTCGTGCAACAATCTAAAATGCAACCTAAAACTCAACATGGCCATGCTAGAAGTCGTGTTGAAAATTAAAGACGTGACATGGCCATGCTGGAAGCCATGTCAAGTAAAAAAATATTCCTTTTTAGTAGAAGCTTGGGAAATTAAGTACAAGTAGGTTTTCCATTAGACTTTTCCTATAAAATGGGATACAAAGAAGCTATTGGGGAGCTATTATGTGGGATTAGACATAAAAAAAATACAAACAAAAGCTTAAGAAGGTGAATAAGGGCTTGAAGATTGAAGCGCGCTTAAACGAGCTCTATCTATTCTTCTTCTTCATTATCTTGTTATTTATTTTATGTTTCTAATTCTTTTTAAAGCCATGTTTGGCTAAACTTTTATTTTAAAGTTTAGTTTTAGATTAGCTAGTTAGACTTGTTAGGATTTTTTTTTCTTATTAATGATTTGATTTTTATTTAATTTTATGAGTTATGCATAATATCTTATATTCAATTAAGGGCCTGATTGTTTGCATGTTTATGGATAAATTGCTATCAATAAAATTTGAGTAATTTACTAGCTTATAACTCATAAGAGTTAGGAACCTCGATCACGAAAGTAGACAAATTCATTGGGAATCAATAAATTGCTAAGGAACTTAATGAGCCCTAATTAATTGACTTGACCATAAAAATAGGAAATAATTAGTTTTGGCATGCTTGAATGATATCAAAAGAGACTTTAGGTAATTTAGAGCAGTTTACCCTTGATTGTGATAAATGAAATAGTTAAACTTAATTCTGTAATTCAAGTCCTAACTAGTAAACAAATTATAGACGGTGGAGTTTAGAGCGCATCCAAGATTTTAGTAATTGCAACACTATTTGAGCTCAGGGTTCTTGAGAACACACTACTATATCACAAAGATAAAGCATGAAGATGAGGAATCACCACCCAGGGTAATAACTAGGACAAATCCAAGGTGGTAACTCGATTCTCTAAAAGAAAGTTAGCACCATAAGTAAGAGATTTTGGATACGGAATACTGACTTCTTTCAATCTTGTGTTCATTTAGAATTACCTTATTAATTACTAATTTGTTCTCTAATTACATGCAATTTTACATAAACCCTAATATGTCATTTATCTAACTCTAAGGCAACTGATCATGAAAAGAACAAACAAAAATTGCATTCATAAAAGTGCAATGTCCCTAAATTAGTCTAATCTATATTAATTATAATTAAATGAGCTAAATCTACATGTTTTATCTATAATTAAAATAAATCTAAAGGTGGGCCTACATTTTAAGTTAAATTAATGTGCCTAAATCTATTATTTTTAATTCTAAAAAAATAGGCTTAAGTCTACCAAAATTTAAGAAAAATGGAAGTAAATTAATGGGCTTAATTCCATTTAACTTTTAACAAAATAATGTAATCCTAAATCTATTTATTTTAAAAATAAAATGCTTAAAATGGGTTGAACTAAGTCTAAGTTAATTTTAATTAAACTAAAGTGGGCCTAAGTCTATTAACCTAAATGGGCCTAAATTAATTTTAAAGTTAATTAAACTAAAAACCAATTTTTATAGACCTATTTTATTAGTGAGTTGGACTTGTCGTGGGCTTGAGGCCCAAAATAAATAAAAACACAAAAAACCCAAATATCAAAAATAGAGCAAATAACAATTAAACATACATACTGTGATTTCTAACCTTAATTCAATTTACATGCAACCTAAAAATTACTACTGCCTCCATTGATTTTAATTAAGATTTTACCAAATGAACCTAATTTACTAATTAATTTTAATAGTGCAGAAAAATTAAATATTTCACTATATTCCTACTATTGGGGCTATTACAAGTCCTATTAAAAATAAAAATAAAAAATTAATTATAGCCCCAAAAATAATAGTAAAATACAAAGAATTAAAATAATACCAAAAGTACAAAATAACAAGCAGGACTGCATGAACTAAAAATGTTTAATATGGATTCTTGGCTTTTATTGGGAAGCCTTCATGGACTTTCCTCCATAGTAGATTCACGTCACCTCCTCATAATCATAAACACAAACAATAAATATAAATGATTAGTAAACAAATAATAAACAAAATCAAATAAAAGAAACAAAAAAAAGAATAAAATAAAGTACAAAATATAATTTACAAGACCAAAAAATAAGAATAAAAATGAAAATTAAATAATAAAAGAAAAAAAAACGTCAAATACAAATATTAATAAAATAAACAAATGAAGATCAAAACTAAAAATAAAGTAAACATATAAAAAAAAACAAAAAAACAAAACAAGAAGAAATAATTAAACGAAGAAAAAAATGTTAAACAAAAGAAACATAACAATTGAAATTAATTCGAATAGATTCCAAACTAATTAAAAAATAGAATCAAAATAAAAAGTAAAATTAAAAAAAAAAATAAAAGAATAGATGAAGATGTTTGGATGCAATAGTGATTGCTCCTTAGAGTTTTTGATTCATCGTGTGGAAATAGAGTCTATAGATTTAATTTTGATTACTTTGGCTTTTGTCACGACTAAAAATAGGGGCCATGACCGGTGCTAGGGAACGGGAATTCTTTCGAATCCGGAACCCGTAGCAAGCCTAAAATAAAATAAAACATGTAATAGTAATAATAACAACACAATTAAGTAAAATATTATGCAGCGGAATAAAATAATAAATATCAAAATAATATTTCCATCAAATGAAATTAAATTAAATCCTCATCTCATATATAAATAAACTTTTAATACAAATCCAGTTCAAATATACTACAACATCTTTTTAATAATTTTACGACTACTGCAATGTCTAGATCATAAAATAAAACTCAAGTTAGCAGTTTACATAGTAAAGCCAGGGCGGAAGAAATCCGGCGTACAGGCCCGCTACCGAGGTCTGATGAAGATGACTCTCCTGAAAAATAGTCAACAGAGGGGAGTCAGACCTCACCGAGTGTAATATCCCGAATTTTTAAATATTTTTATACTGCATCGGGATATGCAGTGTTAATAATTTTTGTATATATATTTATGATATTTTATGAGTTTGTTGTTTGTTTAAAGCTAATTTTAATTATTTTATATTATTTTAAGTACTTTACGTAAAATTTACCCAAAAATTATATTTTTGGGAAATTGACACGTAAATAAATTAATACTATTTATTTTGACTAGTTTTATGAATTTGCATGAACTCATATATAATTTTAAAGTGCTAAAATAAAATATATATGTGTATTTATTTAAATTAATTAGAGCTTAATTAATTTCCTTAATTTTATTATTTAATTTTTGTATTAATTAATTTTAAGTTTATAAATTATTAAACATATTAAAATATGTGTGTGGTGTATATTTAATGTGTGTGAAATTTTATATTATTATTATCAATTGTTATTTTAATTGTTAGTGCATGTGTGTGTATGTTTATATATATATATATATTATAGTGTGTGGTGTGGGAATATTTAAATTAAAGTTATGTATATATATATATATATATATATATATATATATAGGGTACAAGTATAAGTCAACGGGTAAACCATTTCTTTATTTCTTTCTTTTTTCTTTTCTTTCTTTTCTCTTCTTCTTCTTCTTCTTCCCCTCACTCTCGGTTCCTTCCAACCGGACCACCACCAGACCGCCCCACCTGTAACCAGCCATCACCACTGCTTCCCCTTCCATCCAGCAGCCACCAGCTGCCACTAGCATTGTCCATCGTCGCCTAGAACGCCGAAAAACGAAGGAGACCGAAGGTGGAGCTTCCTCACGCCGGTGAAGATTCCGACCACCTTAGGGCGTCGGACTAGACTTTTTTGGAAGCTTTTCGTCCGGTGAGTCCATTTCCGAGCTCCGTTTGAGCTCAAAACCTCTAGATTTTTAGATATCTTCAAGTTTTAGTTTATGTATTCTAGGGTTTTTAATTTTTTTGAAGTTGAATTTGTTGGATTCATGCAAACTCCCTTAACAAATGTTTACCTAGAAGCTTAATCTATATGCTGTAATTTTTTTAGAATTTTTGGAATTTATTTTAATTTTTGTGAATTTTTTATTATTTTATTATTATTTTCTAATTTTCGAAAATTAATTAATTAAATTATAAAATTGTGTTTTATGGTGATTATAGGAGTTGAAATGAATTATAGAAATTTATTTGTAATTTTTGTGAATTTTTATGTATTTATTTGGAATTTATTAAGTTTAGGTAATTTTGAAAAATAGGGTTAATTATGTGTTTAATTGAAATAAATTGGTAAATGGAGTATATTTATTGATATTATTGAATTATATGTTGAGAAATTAATTTTTGAGTAATTATATAATTTTTGGTGAATTTTTGAACATTTATAGTGAATATATATATATAGGGGTATTTTGGTAATTTTACACTAAATTGGTTAAAAATGTAATTAAATTGGTTTTAATAGTTATTTAGGGCATAAAAATGATTTCTGCAAATTTTTAGTATTTTTAACTAATTAAAACTATTTTTCGTAAATTATTTTCAAATTATATATAATATACTATTTTTCTAAATAAATGGGTTTTTATTGATTTTTAGTATGTTTTAGGGTTAATTATGTAATTTGGATTTATAAAATGTATTTTTATTATATAAAGGGCATTCTCGATATTTTATAAATATTCTGTGAATTGTGAACCTCGGTCGGTGAATCGTAGTATGGAGTCCGACCGAGGGATTTTGATTGTAATCCTGTGTTTATTCCGAAGTGTATTTCTTTGCAGGACCAGCTCTACTCTTTGAGTAGAGAGATGTCCGTTTTACAGGGGAGGTTCTGCCGGATTTTTGGTAGAATTCTCGTAAAACATGATGTCCGGTCAAATTCCTATTCTAAATCTGTGTCTAAAATTCTAGATCGAGTCTTTAGAATTTTCATTAAATTTATTCTGATTTTATATTGTCATTTGTTTGTCTAGTTGCGCCGAGACAGAGGCCTAACGGATCAGGCCACCGAGTTTGTCTCGTGGAGCGCTAACATGTGAGTTATTATACTATATATATATGCACTGCATATAGGGTGCATTATTTAGATTTTTCATTTTCATTGTATGTTTTAAAAAAATGATTTAAATTATAATATTTTTGGTATATTTTTTATTTATTCCCGAATAAATAAATGTTTTATTATTAAATTAAACCTAACACATTAGTGGTATATTTAGGGTTTATTTCTGATATATGCATGCTAGATAATTAGGTTTATTTTTAGTATATTTGTGAATATATGTTAAACACAAACACGTATTTAAATGAATATTTATACATAAATGGTTTATTAAATGATTTGAGTACTTAGAGTATATCTTTTGCATATTTAAATATATTTTTAAGATAATGCATGTTATATTATTGTTACTCATTTAAATTGTTTTTAACTATATTAATGATTTATCTTTAGTTTATTTCATATTTTATTTGACTATATATATATATATATATATATATATATATATATATATATATATATATATATATATATATATATATATATATATATATATACCTGAACTATACTGGGTATATTTTAGGTATATATATATATGGTTGGTTTTACTATTATGAATATTGTTCTACATTAATTATTTTTCGAATGAATGATTTATTCGAAGTGAAGGATATTAATAGAACGTGCTTCCTAGTGGGCAGCACTAGGACCGTGTACGTACCGATACGATAGATAAAGATTGAGTGAGAGTTAAAATTGGGTGATTATAATTGATTTAATTGATTTGACTAAGATTAATGGTATGTTAGATAGTGTGATTGCTGGAGCTCGGTTGACTAAGTGTCTCGGGGCCAATCACACTAACAGTCAGACTGCTAGAGCTCGGTTGACTTAGTGTCTCGGGGCCAGTCTACTGTCCATAAGTGAATTGAATGATCTATTGGGTTGATTGAGATGTGAGGTGATGGATAGTGTGATTGCTGGAGCTCGGTTGACCAAATTTCCGGGGCCAATCACACTGACAGCCAGACTGCTGGAGCTCGGTCGACTTAGTGTCTCGAGGCCAGTCTGCTGTCCAAATTGGAATAAGTGTTCTATTTGGAATCAAGTGAGCCTGTATGGCTAGAGTGATGATGGGATTGTTTGAGGTTGTTATTATTTAGGGTTCTATGGATCCTTCATGAATTAAAACAAACATTTTCTACATTTAGTATATTTATAAAAACAGAGTTTGACATTCGTGTGAATTGTGTGTATATACATACATATATATTAATGCCTGATTGTTATGGTTTAGTTGCATGTATATATAGTATAATAATTCACTCAGTGAGGTCTAACCCCCCTCAATTATTTTTTTTCAGGAGATTCCATATCGTCAGACCTTAGTTGTAGAGTTCCTCGCCGGTGTTCTTCAGTCTCGACTATTTTATGCAAATGTATATTTTGAACTTTGAATTGTATTCTAGAAACTGCAGTAGTAGTGTTATTATATTGGAAGTGTATTATTTTGTTTGGATATTATATACTCTGAGAATTTGTATTTGAATATTGTACGAATATGTATTTATTTATAAAAGGATTTGGAGTATTTATTTTATATATTGATTCAGAAAAATTTTAATTTGGTCATACTTTTATTTAATTATTGCATGATTTTATTTTCTTAGGCTTGCTACGGGTTCCGGATTCGAAAGAATTCCCGTTCCCTAGCGCCGGTCATGACTCCTAGTTTGGGTCGTGACAAAGTTGGTATCAGAGCTGAGTTCTGTGTCAGGGCTTAGTTGTTTGAGTTGTGGCCCTAGTTTTCGAAGTTGTGTTTTCTGTTAAACTACTACAGTGAATTAGGTTCGGTCATGTCTTTGAAAAGTCTTCCTTGCATTAGAAATTCCGCGTAACCGTTAGGGTGTCTGTTGATGTTTATGATTATTTGAACTATTTGTTTATTTTTGCTCCTTATTGATTGCCTTGAGCGTGAATCGCTCCATTGATCGATGATAATTGATCTTCGGAGCATGAGGTTCTACCCCCTATGCATCCTGTTAGGCGTAGGGGTAGAGATGGATTTAGAAGGCCTGATGATCACTGTTTACAATGGGAATAACTGAATGAGGAGCTGGTGGCTTAGCATTGCAATGATGTTGCTTCTGCAATAAGAGTTTTGCAGGATACGGTGCTGATACCTTCGATCGTTCAGCAGATGTAATTTCTTTTTCAACCGAGAACTTGAGACATGTCAATTCTGCGTATATGCTTTATTCTGAATTCTGTTGATTTCTATATCTTTTCAGCGCAGTGAATGTGAATTGTTTCTTCTGCAGAGACAATGTTGATAATTAGTCTTTTCAAGTTCGAGTTGTGGTTATAGTTCCAGCCCTACTACACCTATCTAGTATAGGGGTAGGTTAGAGGCAACTATAACTCAAGGGTTAAGGTAGTCATTGTAAGTAGTACAAGCATTCCTTTTGGACTTGAACGTGCAACAATTGTGGCCAGGATAGCCGAGATTAATAAAAGCTTGATAGCATTTAATCAAGTTTGATAGTTGTTTGAATATGCTTTGATGGGGAATTGGAACATGTCTAATGAAGACGAAGCACTCTTGTACTCTTTATGGCAAGCTGTCAGTTCTGACTGCAACACATAATTTGAGTTAAAGGGGGATTTCTAAGATACTTCCATCTACCTTTAAGGAAGGATAATTACCTGTATCAGCTATTGCATAGAGTAAGGGAATAGCAATCAGTTGAGAAGATTACCTGTAAACTCTTCAATCTGATACGTCATGCTGAAGACGTAATACAGTATAAAAGGAGATTGGTGGAATTATATATTACAGGATTAAGCGTAATATATTGGCATCTAAATTGAGAATTAAGACTCAGAGAGTTATTATGAATTCAGTCTTTTGGGTGTAATTAATCTTGATGAGATGTGAAAGGGTTATCAAGAATATCTGGCTCTAGTTGAGTATACTTCAGTGGAGAAGTTGTCTCTCCCAGATGTTTTAATTGCCTGTGAGTTACCAAGTTTACCACTTTACAGAGATTGAATTCTGTATCGATGTGGTTCCTGATATAACTCCTATTTCAATGTAGCCCTACAAAATGACTTTTGCAGAGCTGTAGGAGCAATTACGAGAGCTGTATGACCAAGGTTTTGTCAGACCTTATGTTTCTCTTTGGGGTGCACTAGTCCTGTTGTAAGGAAGAAGGATGGTACCTTGAAACTATGCATTGACTGTAAAGAGTTGAACAGGGTAACAGTGAAGGACAAGTATCCTCTTTTGAGGATAGATGACATGTCTGATCAGCTAAAGAGTGCACAGTTCTTTTCAAAAATTAATTTGAAGTCAGGTTATCATTAGTTGTGGATCAGTTTGTAGTAGTCTTCATTAATGATATACTAATGTATTCAAAGTGAATGAAAGGGCACATATCATTTGAGGACTATACTACAGACACTAAGAGAATGTCAGCTTTATGCTGAATTCAAGAGGTATGATCATTGGGTGGAGAGTGTTATTTTTCTTAGAATTGTGGCATTTAAAGATAGAATTTGAGTTGGTCCACAAAAGATCAAAATAGCATCTGAGTGTCCCAGACTAACTGAATCCATTGAGATCTATAATTTTCTGGGTTTAATTGGGTATCATAGGAAATCTGAATAGAATTCTCTAGAATTACAGCTCCTATGACCCTCATAACTCAGAAGAATGGGAAGATTGTGTGAACAGATGTTTGTTAGAACAGCTTCTAAGTACTGAAGAAGACTGATTGATCTGAGGGTTACGTGAACTTTAGAGGATAAGACCTGATATCATTACAGCATTTCATCATATCATCATAGCATCTCATTATAGCATTTCATCATGACATTTCATTCTAACATTTCATCATAACATTTCATTAGATCATCTCATCATGACATTCATTATAGCATGTCATCATGGCATATCACCATAGCATGATCTACTGATAGGAGATGCCTAAGTTAATGATACAGGGTTGATGTTGTAATCTGAGAAAGGGATTCTATATAAGCTATGGAAGTGAACTTGCAATGTACATCCAAATGGTTACCAAGAATTATCATAGTATTCAGGATCAGTACTAGTGGTTTGGATTATAGAAGGATGTGACTGATTATATTTCTAAGTGTTAAAATTACCAGTCGGTGAAAGCTGAATATCATAAGTCTTCTGGGAAGTTTCAATCTCTTTTGAATTTGGGTGGAAATAAGAGAGAATTGTGATAATTTTTGTGGTTGGTTACCTCATTCGAAGGGTGAATATGATTTCGTTGGAATGATTGTAGACAAATTGACCAAGTCAGCTAATTTTTGGCCAGTGGAAGCCACTTATTCAGTAGCTAAGTGGGCTAAGCTGCATATGAAGCATATTGTGTGCCTGCATGGACTACCTGTGTCCATTGTATATGGTAAAGGTACAGTGTCTACCTTTCGATTTTGGCAGAGATTATGGAGAGTAATAGACACCTGATTGGATTTCAATACTGCTTTTCATCCTCAGATAGATGACAGTCTGAGAGGATGATCCAGACACTAAACAGTATGTTGAAGATGTGTGTTTTGGATCTAGAAGGTAGCTAGGTTGATTATATGCTACTTATAGAATTCGCTTATAATAACAGCTACCATAGCAGTATTGAAATGACACCACCTGAAGCTTTTATGGAAAGAAGTCTTAATTAGATATGAGATGGTTCAGAATACAGCGAAGAAGTTACTGTGATCAGAAGAGCGATATGGATCCTAGATGCAGAGATATGGAGTTTCAGATCGAAGACTGTAATTCTGAAGATGTCTCCGAAAAGTGGTGTGATGAGACGCGTTGAACAATATAGAACTGAATGAAGATCTGAAGTTTGAGAAGGAATCAGTTGAGATTGTAAATTATCAAGCTAGATAGTTATGTTCGAATTAGATTCAGATGATCAAGGTTCCGTGACGTGGCAACAAAGTGAAAGAGCTTACGTAAAAGACTGAAGTTGAGATACGAGCTTCTTACCCGTATCTCTTTCTTTCTTGATCTTGTAATTTTCTTTTTGGAATTCAGGGATGAATTCTTGTAAGGGGGGAAGACAGTAATATCCTGAATTTTTAAATATTTTTATATTGCATCGGGATATGCAGTGTTAATAATTTTTGTATATATATTTATGATATTTTATGAGTTTGTTGTTTGTTTAAAGCTAATTTTAATTATTTTATATTATTTTAAGTACTTTACATAAAATTTTCCCGAAAATTATATTTTTGGGAAATTGGCACGTAAATAAATTAATACTATTTATTTTGACTAGTTTTATGAATTTGCATGAACTCATATATAATTTTAAAGTGCTAAAATAAAATATATATGTGTATTTATTTAAATTAATTAGAGCTTAATTAATTTCCTTAATTTTATTATTTAATTGTGTGTATATACATACATATATATTAATGCCTGATTGTTATGGTTTAGTTGCATGTATATATAGTATAATAATTCACTCAGTGAGGTCTAACCCCCCTCAATTATTTTTTTTCAGGAGATTCCATATCGTCAGACCTTAGTTGTAGAGTTCCTCGCCGGTGTTCTTCAGTCTCGACTATTTTATGCAAATGTATATTTTGAACTTTGAATTGTATTCTAGAAACTGCAGTAGTTGTGTTATTATATTGGAAGTGTATTATTTTGTTTGGATATTATATACTCTGAGAATTTGTATTTGAATATTGTACGAATATGTATTTATTTATAAAAGGATTTGGAGTATTTATTTTATATATTAATTCAGAAAAATTTTAATTTGGTCGTACTTTTATTTAATTATTTCATGATTTTATTTTCTTAGGCTTGCTACGGGTTCCGGATTCGAAAGAATTCCCGTTCCCTAGCGCCGGTCATGACTCCTAGTTTGGGTCGTGACACCGAGTGAATTACTATAGTATATATAGATGCATACTAAATGCCAATGCACACAATCAAAAGTATATATAATATGTATGTATACAAGCAAATACACACGAAAAATCATTTTATATATTTTTATTGAAAATCACTGTTTATGAAGGATCAAATAGACCCCTAGAAAATCGCAACCTCAAAACAGTGTTAGACAACACTCTAGCCATACAGGCTCACTTATTCCAATATATTCACTTGTTCCATTTGGACAGTAGACTGGCCCCGAGCTCCAGCAGTCTGACTGTCAGTATGATTGGCCCCGAAACACTTGGTCAACTGAGCTCCAGCAATCACACTCCCAAATCCTTTCTCACACATCAAATAATCAAATCCAATCAATATCCTCATACAGGTTAGTAATATAGCCTAAATACTATCGACATACTGGTACGAACTCGGTCCTAGTGCTGCCCACTAGGTAGCACGTTCTGTTGATATCCTTCATTGAAATATAAAACATACATTCATAAAAATAAATGATGCATGAATTTCAATAAAATAGCAGCATAAACCATATATATACTAGAAATATACCAAAAGTAAACCAAGTATATTTCGAGTATATATACGTCAAATAAATCCAAATAAATTACAAAATAAACTAGAAATGTATTTAAAAACATTTTAAACATAATTCGTTAATAAAACATGCATATAGGTTAAAATATACAAAAAATAAACAAAAAATAAACTAAAATAAACTTAAGTATTAATTAAACCATTTATGCATATTTAATCCAAATAGAACGTATATTTCTAAAATCATGCACCCTAAAGCACATATATATAAAATAGCAACTCACAATTATTGCACTCCACGAGATGGATCCGATAGGCTTGGTCCACTAGGCCTTGGTCTCGGCACAACTAAACAAACAAAAATGACAAGAATCAGAACAAATCTAACATAAGTTCTAAAGACTTGATCTAGATTACTAGACACAAAATCAGAATTAAAATTCAACCGGAGATCACGTTTTACGAGAATTCTATCAAAAATCCGATAGAACCTCCTCTATAAAACAGACATCTCTCTACTCAAAGAGTAGAGCCGGCCCTGCAAAGAAGCGCACTTCAAAAAATAAACACAAAACATAACCACAATCCCTCGGTCGGACTCCAAACTACAAATCACCGACCGAGGTCCACAATTCACAGAGTATATACAAAATACCAAAAATACCCTTATATAATAAAAATACATTTCATAAGTAGAAATTATGTAATTAACCCTAAAACACAGTAAAAACCGATAAAAACTCGCTTTATTAGAAATATCGTATATTATATATATAATTGAAAATAATTTACGAAAGATAGTTTTGATTAGTTAAAAATACTAAATAATTTGTAGAAATCATTTTTATACCCTAAATAACTACTAAAATCGATTTAATTACATTTTTAGCCAATTTAGGGTAAAATTACCAAAATACCCCTATATATATAAATATACTAAAATTAATTCAAAAATTCACCAAAAATAATATAATTGATAAAAATTAATTTTCTCAACATATATATCGATAATATCAATAAATAAACTCAATTAACTAATTAATTTCAATAAAACACATAATTAACCCTATTTTATCAAAATTACATATACTTAATAAATTCAAAATAAATACATAAAAATTCACAAAAATTCCAAATAAATTTCTATAATTCATTTCAACACCTATGTTTATCATAAAACACAATTTCATAATTTAATTAATTAATTTTTGAAAATTAGAAAATAATAATAAAATAATAAAAAATACCCAAAAATCAAAATAATTTCTAAAAATTCTACAAAAATTTACACATGAAGATTAAGCTAAAGGAAGCAACATTTGTGAAGGAATTTTTCATGAATCAATCAAATTGAAGCTCAAAAAAATAAAGAATCATAATAGGCCAAAATTGCAAAATCAAAACTTAGGCAAATCTAGACCATTTTAAGTGAAACAAAGCTTGGAATCACACTCACCGGAGCTCAAGGAGAAGATAGAGACCGGCGGTGTCAAAAACGGTGGCCGGGAACACTGTGAACGACGGTGAGAAGAGTTTCGGCTTTCCGATGGATTTCGAGCTCCTTCGACATCGGAAATGGCTGCTGCAGGCGGCGGCGAAGGCTGAGGAAGAAGGTGGCATGCTGGGAGGCACACCGACGATAGGAGAACAGCATGACAGTGGCGGAACGGTGAGGGAGGGTGATTGGGAATATTGGGGAAGATGAGTGGCAAAACTGTAATTTTGGTAAACTTTTTTATTTTGATATATATATATATATATAATCACACTACATATTATAATAATATAAACTCTCACACACATTAAATATACTCCACACACATATAATTTAATATATTAATAATTGTATACACCTAAAAATAATTAAATAATATTAAAACTAAATAATAAATAATAAAAATTAGGGTAATTAATTAAACCCTAGTTTAATTTAAATATATACACTTTATTTTAGCACTTTTAAAATATATATGAGTTCATGCAAATGCGTGAATTTGTTTAAAATATTTAATACTAAATTATTTACGTGTTAATTTCCCCGAAAATAAAATTCTTGAAAAAATTTTACATAAAGCACTTAAAATAATATAAAACAATTAAAATTAGTTTTAATTAAATAACAAACCCATAAAATATCAAAGATATATATATATATATACTAAAATTATTAACACTGAATATCCCGATGCAGTATAAAACTATTTAAAAACTCGGGATATTACAGTCTTCCCCCCTTACAAGAATTCGTCCCTGAATTCGAGAAAGAATAATTACAAGATCAAGAAGGGAAGAGATACAGGTAAGAAGCTCGCATCTCAGCTTCAGTCTCCCACGTATGCTCCTCAACTCTGTTGCTATACCACAGAACCTTGACCTTCGAAATCTGTTTCGACCGCAACTGTCGAACTTGATAGTCAACGATCGCCACAGGTTCTTCCACAAACATCAAATCTTCACTCACTTCTACACTGTCAGGCTGCAACACGTGTGAAGGGTCTGATATATACTTCCTCAGCATCGAGATATGAAACACTAGTTGCACTTGTGACATACTTGGAGGCAAAGCCAACCGATATGCAATAATGCCAACTCTCTTCATAATCTCAAACGATCCGATATATCTCGATGCTAACTTACCCTTCCTGCCAAATCTCATTACACCCTTCATCGGAGATACCTTCAGAAAAAATAAAATCCCTGACCTAAAATTCCACATCTCTGTGCCTAAGATCCGTATAGCTCTTTTGCCTGCTAACTGCGGTCTCTAATCTGTGCTTAATCACAATGACTTTCTTTGCAGCATCCTGAACCATCTCAGGTCCAATCAAAGCTCTCTCACCAATCTCATCCCAACTCAAAGGGGATCTACACTTCCTTCCATATAATGCCTTGTATGGTGCCATACCAATACTACTATGGTAGCTGTTATTATATGCAAACTCTACGAGTGACAAATGATCATCCCAGCTACCTCCCAAATCCAGGACACACATCCTCAACATATCTTCCAGTGTCTGGATCGTTCTCTCAGACTGACCATCTGTCTGAGGATGAAAAGTAGTATTGAAGTCCAACCTAGTGCCCATCGCTTCCTACAACTTTTGCCAAAAATGAGAGGTAAACACTGAACCTCTATCTGACATAATGGACACAGGTACTCCATGAAGGCACACAATATGCTTCATGTATAGCTTCGCCAATCTATCTATAGAATAAGTGGCTTTCACAAGTAAGAAATGTGCAGACTTCATCAACCTGTCTACAATCACCCAGATGGAATCATACCCATCCTTAAAACAAGGTAAACCGACCACAAAATCTATAGCTATCCTTTCCCACTTCCACTCGGGAATAGGAAGAGGCTGAAGCTTCCTAGCAGGCTTTTGATGCTCAACTTTCACTTGCTGACACGTTAGGCACTTAGCAACATAATCAGCGACATCCTTCTTCAGTCCATCCCACCAGTATAAATCTTTAATACTGTGGTACATCTTAGTGACACCCTGATGTACATTATAGGCTGTGGAATATGCTTCCTCTAGGATCTCTTCTCTCAAATCATCCAAATTAGGAACACACAATCTACCACTGATCCACAACACACTGTCATCATCAAGTGTGAAATCAGTGAACTTCCCTACTCGAACATTCTTTGCAAGCTCTTCTAGAATAGGATCTCGGCTCTGAGCTGCTTTAATCCTATCCCTCAATACATATCGCACCTTAAACTAAGCTAGCAGTCCACCTGATCTACTGATCTTCATCATCAAACCTTGATCCACCAACAAATGCAACTCCTGAATCAACGGTCTCCTCTCAACACTGATGTGAGTAAGACTGCCTGAGGACTTCCTACTCAAGGCATCTGCTACCACATTAGCCTTGCCTGGATGATATAATATCTCACAATCATAATCCTTTAATAATTCCAACCATCTCCTCTGCCTCAGATTCAAATCTCTCTGCTGGAAAATGTACTTAAGGCTTTTGTGATCAGTAAATATCTCACAAGTCACCCCGTACAGATAATGTCTCCGAATCTTCAGAGCAAAGATCACTGCAGCCATTTCAAGGTCATGTGTAGGATAGTTCTACTCATGCTTCTTCAACTTTCTCGAAGCATAGGCTATCACCCTTCCATTATGCATCAACATACAACCAAGGCCAACTCTAGAGGCATCATAATAAACTGTGAACTTGTCCACACTATTAAGCAAAGCTAACACTGGGGCTGTGGTCAATTTCTCCTTCAACAACTGGAAACTGTTCTCACAAGCTTCTAACCACTCGAATATAGAATTCTTCTGAGTCAAGCGAGTCATAGGGGCTGCAATTCTAGAAAAATCCTGCACAAACCGCCTATAATACCCGGCTAAACCCAGAAAACTCTGAATCTGAGTAACAGAAGTCGGTTTAGGCCACTCAGACACTGCCTCAATCTTCTATGGATCAACCTGGATACCTACACCACGTGTCTAAGAAAAGAAACACTCTCCATCCAAAAGTCACACTTCGAGAATTTAGCATAAAGTTGATGATCTCTCAGTGTCTGTAGCACAGTCCTCAAGTGATATACATGCTCCTCCATACTCCTCGAATAAACCAGTATATCATCGATGAAGACTACCACATACTGATCCACATATGGTTTGAATACCCTATTCATCAGGTCTATAAAAGCTGCTGGTGCATTAGTCAAACCAAAAGACATCACCAGAAACTCATAGTGGCCATATCGAGTGTGGAATGTTGTTTTAGGAATATCAGCTTCACTAATCCACAACTGATGATAACCCGACCTCAGATCAATCTTGGAAAAGAACTGTGCACCTTGTAGCTGATCAAATAAGTCATCTATCCTCGGGAGAGGATACTTGTTCTTCATTGTCACCTTGTTCAGCTCTCTATAGTCAATGCACAGTCTCAAGGTACCATCCTACTTCTTTACAAACATGACTGGTGCACCCCAAGGAGAAACACTAGGTCTAATAAAACCCTTATTCAATAACTCTTGCAATTGCTCCTTCAACTCTTTCAACTCTGCAGGAGTCATTCTATAGGGTGGCATAGATATAGGAGTAGTACCTGGAACCACATCTACACAGAACTCAATCTCCCTATGAGGTGGTAAACCTGGCAACTCCTCAGGAAAAACATCAGGAAACTCATAAGCAATAGGAACATCTGTTAGTGACAACTTCTCCACTAAAGTATCCTTGACTAATGCCAAATATCCTTGACATCCTTTCCTTAACAACTTCCTAGCCGTAATAGTAGAAATAAGATTCTGAACTCCTATCACCCACAAAACTTAAAAACTTCTTCATTAGGAATTCTGAACGTCACCTCTTTATTCCTACAATCTACCACGACATAGTGCTAAGATAACCAGTCCATTCCTAGAATAATATCAAACTCCATCACATCCAATAGGATCAAATTAGTAGGTAATTCTTTATCTCCCATGAGAACTGGACAACCAGAAAGAACAATATCGGTGTCCAAGGAATCGCTCAGAGGAGTGGCAACAGACAAAGGAAAAGCCATTCTCGAAGCTTGCCAACAAGACTTGGAAGAAAAAATAGGAGAAACAAACAAATGTGTGGCACCTGGATCAAATAAAACCCATGCATCCAGGTAATAGACAGAAATAATACCTGCCACGACTACATTGGATGCCTGAGCATCCTGCTGAGTAAGGTGGAAGACTCTGGCCTATCCTCAACCTCCCTACTGACTGGTAGAAGCCTGGCTAACACCTCTGGCACCTCCTCTAGTACCTCTACCACAACCCTATTATGGAACAAGTTGAGTAGAACTTTGATGCTGGGCTGGAGGCAACTGGAATGGCATGGGTGCAACACTACCAATCGACTGTTGTGGAAATCATGGAATCTGCGGTTGCTAATACTCGGAGTAAGGACACGATCTGGCATAATGTCCTATCTGCCCACATCTGAAGCATGTCAATGGTGTTAAGTAACACGGTCCCTGATGGACTCTACCGTAGGTCTGGCATACACTAGCAGTTGATCCGGAACTGCGACCACTACTGCTGCTCGAAGCACCTGACCCAAATCTGAACGACCTACGCTGACCTCCATGGCCATGTCTACTGCTCCGATGCACTCGCTACTGCTGCCTCTGACTTTGCTGAGTCGAACCTCTCTGCTGATTACTCAAACCAACATGAAAACTAGAGTACGGAGTAGCCTGCAATCCACTCAACTGAACTCTTAGCTGGTAGTAATCAGGCATCGCTCCTTGCCTAACTAGCCTCAGCTCAATCTCCTTAGCCATCTCTATCACAGTAACTAGAGTAAGGCCTGTTGTAGGCATACCAGCAAATGTTGAACCCAATCTGGTGACATAGGTAGTGACTGTAAAGTACTGATCTTGCATCATATCCTTTGCATATCTACCCAGTCGGAGGAACTCTCGGGTGTACTCCTCTACATATCTATCACCATGAGAAATGCTGGTCAATCGGAGACGGTAGCTTATATAAAGAGGCTATGGAAAAAATCTCCTCATAAATCGCTCTCTGAACTGAGCCCAGGTCATCGTCATCATATAGGGCTGAATCATCTGAATAAACCAGTCCAGGGCTGGTCCCTCAACAGACAGCTTGACGATCATAATCCACTGATACTTGGTGTGAGTAGTCTGAGTTCGAGTCTCAATCGCGTGCAGAAAGTCTAGCGGATCAAAAGTCCCATTAAATGCAATCCTGCCAACTCTGGTATAAAACAAAGCTGCCTCAGGGTCAGACATACCCTGCTCATAGGCAGGTTGAATAGGCGGAACGATTGGAGGTACACGATCCTCAAATTCAGGCTCAACAGGCTCCTCATCCTGTATCTCTCTCTGCCTACGGCAACTTGCCGCTCCTCGAGGTATACCTCTGTCATGACCTCTACATCTAACTGGCTACTCAAGAGGTAAAACCTCGTCTTGAAAAGACTCATCCTCCTCGGCCTCAACGACCGATGGAGCGACACACGCTTGACTCCTCATTTTGAAAAGACAATCAGAATGATTCAGATAAAATAGACAACGGAAGAATAATACAGAAAACTAAAGCAAGGAATACTTATCAAGACATACTCGAACCTAATTCACTGTAGTAGTTTAACAGAAAACACAACTTGAAAACTAGGGCCACGACTCACACAACTAAGGCCCTGACACAAAACTCCGCTCCGATACCAACTTTGTCACGACCTAAAATAGGGGCCATGACCGGCGGAGGGAACGGGAATTCTTTCAAATCTGGAACCCGTAGCAAGCCTAAAATAAAATAAAACATGCAATAGTAATAATAACAACATAATTAAGTAAAATATTATGTAGCAGAATAAAATCATAAATATCAAAATAATATTTCCACCAAATGAAATTAAATTAAATCAAATCCTCATCTCATATATAAATAAACTTTTAATACAAATCCAGTTCAAATATAATACAACATCTTTTTAACAATTTTATGACTACTGCAGTGTCTAGATCATAAAATAAAACTCAAGTGAGCAGTTTACATAGGAAAGCCGGGTGGAAGAAATTCGGCATACAGACCTGCTACTGAGGTCTGATGAAGATGACTCTCCTGAAAATTAGTCAACGGAGGGGAGTCAGACCTCACTGAGTGAATTACTATAGTATATATACATGCATACTAAATGCCAATGCACACAATTAAAAGTATATATAATATGTATGTATATAAGCAAATACACACAGATGCAATAAAATCATTTTATATATTTTTATTGAAAATCACTATTTATGAAGGATCAAATAGAACCCTAGAAAATCGCAACCTTAAAACAGTATTAGACAACACTCTAGCCATATAGGCTCACTTATTCTAATATATTCACTTGTTCCATTTAGACAGTAGACTGGCCCTGAGATATTACGTCAACCGAGCTCCAGCAGTCTGACTGTCAATGTGATTAGCCCCAAGACACTTGGTCAACCGAGCTCCAACAATCACACTCCCAAATCCTTTCTCACACATCAAATAATCAAATCCAATCAATATCCTTAAATAGGTGAGTAATATAGCCTGAATACTATCGGCGTACTGGTACATACTCGGTCCTAGTGCTGCCCACTAGGTAGTACGCTTTGTTGATATCCTTCATTGAAATATAAAACATACATTCATAAAAATAAATGATGCATGATTTTAAATAAAATAGCAACATAAACCATATATATACTAGAAATATACCAAAAGTAAACCAAGTATATTTCGAGTATATATATGTCAAATAAATCCAATTAAATTATAAAATAAACCAAAATGTATTTGAAAACATTTTAAACATAATTCGTTAATAAAACATGCATATAGTTTAAAATATACAGAAAATATACCAAAAATAAACTAAAATAAACTTAAGTATTAATTGAACCATTTATGCATATTTAATCCAAATAGAACGTATATTTCTAAAATCATGCACCCTAGAGCACATATATATAAAATAGCAACTCACAATTATTATGCTCCACGAGATGGCTCCGATGGGCCTGGTCCACTAGGCCTCGGTCTCGGCATAACTAAACAAACAAAAATGACAAGAATCAGAACAAATCTAACAAAATTTTTAAAGACTTGATCTAGATTACTAAACACAGAATCAGAATTAGAGTTCGACCGGACATCACGTTTTACGAGAATTCTATCAAAAATCTGGCAGAACCTCCCCTATAAAACGGACATCTCTCTACTCAAAGAGTAGAGCCGGCCTTGCAAAGAAACCCACTTCGAAAAATAAACACAAAACACAAATATAATCCCTCGGTCGGACTCCAAACTATAAATCACCGACCGAGGTCCACAATTCACAGAGTATATACAAAATACCAAAAATACCCTTATATAACAAAAATATATTTCATAAGTAGAAATTATGTAATTAACCCTAAAACACAGTAAAAACCGATAAAAACTCATTTTATTAGAAAAATCGTATATTATATATATAATTGAAAATAATTTACGAAAAATAGTTTTGATTAGTTAAAAATACTAAATAATTTGTAGAAATCATTTTTATACCCTAAATAAATATTAAAACCGATTTAATTACATTTTTAGCCAATTTAGGGTAAAATTACCAAAATACCCTTATATATATAAATATACTAAAATTAATTCAAAAATTCACCAAAAATAATATAATTGCTAAAAATTAATTTTCTCAACATATATATCAATAATATCAATAAATAAACTCAATTAACTAATTAATTTGAATTAAACACATAATTAACCCTATTTTATCAAAATTACATAAACTTAATAAATTCAAAATAAATACATAAAAATTCACAAAAATTCCAAATAAATTTCTATAATTCATTTCAACACCTTTATTTATCATAAAAGATAATTTTATAACTTAATTAATTAATTTTCAAAAGACAGAAAATAATGAGAAAATAATCAAAAATACCCAAAAATCAAAATAATTTCCAAAAATTCTAAAAAAATTCACACATGAAGATTAAGCTAAGGGGAGCAACATTTATGAAGGAATTTTTCATGAATCAATCAAATTGAAGCTTAAAAAAATCAAGAACCTTAATAGGCCGAAATTGCAAAATCAAAACCTAGGCAAATCTAGACCATTTTAAGTGAAAAAAAGCTTGGAATCACACTCATCAGAGCTCAAGGAGAAGATGGAGACCGACGGTGTCGAAAACGGTGGCCGGGAACGCTGTGAACGATGGTGAGAAGAGTTTTGGCTTTCCGGTGGATTTCGAGCTCCTCCGAAGTCGAAAACGGTTGCTGCAGGCGGCGGGAAAGGCTGAGGAAGAAGGTGGCATGCCAGGAGGCACACCAACGGCAAGAGAATGGCATGACAGTGGCGGAACAGTGAGGGAGGGTGATCGGGAATGTTGGGGAAGATGAATGGCAAAATTGTAATTTTGGTAAACTTTTTGATTTTGATAAATAAATATGTATATATATATATAATCACACTACATATTATAATAATATAAAATCCCACACACATTAAATATACTCCACACACATATAATTTAATATATTAATAATTTTATACACCTAAAAATAATTAAATGATATTAAAATTAAATAATAAATAATAAAAATTAGGGTAATTAATTAAACCCTAGTTTAATTTAAATATATACACTTTATTTTAGCACTTTTAAAATATATATGAGTTCATGCAAGTGCGTGAATTTGTTTAAAATAATTAATACTAAATTATTTACATGTTAATTTCCCCGAAAATAAAATTCTCGAAAAAATTTTACGTAAAGCATTTAAAATAATATAAAAAATTAAAATTAATTTTAATTAAATAACATACTCATAAAATATCAAAGATATATATATATATATATACAAAAATTATTAACATTGCATATCCCGATGCAGTATAAAACTATTTAAAAACTCGGGATATTACAACTTTATTGGGTTCTTTTATAGACTTATCAACGTAAAGAAAGAATTTTATTTTTCTCTATATACAAGAACTCTTTCTCCTTTTCTGTGTTTTTTTTTTCAATAGTCTCTCCTCTTTTTTTCTTTTCTCTATGTGTGTGTGTGTGTTTTTTTTTTATGAAAGAAGAAACCGCAAAAGAAGAAGAAGAAGAAGAGGAAGAAGCCACTCCCTGGGATTGATGTCCTGAAAACAGAAGAAAAGCCCCCTTTTTGAATTTCAAATCCATAGATTTATCCAACCCCAACAAATCCACCTCCCATTATTATCAAATCACAGGATAAATCAGAGAATTTTTTTTTTAATTTTGAATCTCCTGATAATTCATTATCAGGATAAAAAATCTAATTATTATTTTTTTACCAATGAAAAAACAAGAAAAATTATTTTCAAAAATCAAAATTCATTAAAAGATGAAAAAGACGTCAATCGAAATAGTACAATTTTGATCGAAATTATAGAATTCTAATTGAAATCTGTAATTTCGATCGGAAAATTTTTTAATATTTAATTACAAAAAGACCCCTTAAATAATTAAAAATTTTCAAATATGTTCTTAAAGAAAATATTACAATTAAGTCCTTAAAAAACTGCAATTAAGCTCTAAAATTCAAAAATCAATATCCACATACCCATTTATAATAAATTTTCATCATTAGAGTCCTCTGTCACATCCACATTCAACTATCCTAAAATTGGGTGCTTACACAAACCCAATCTCTATTTTATCCCCATTGATTTAATTAGATTAATTAAAGTAGGTAATTTATTTAATTAAATTCTTGCAATTTAATTTGATTTGTGCTAGCTTGGGAGAATCGATTGACAGTTAGTACTTAGTACCCTTTCCTTATGGGAATGATACTCTATTTATCACTTTATTATTTGATACAATCCATATACTTGCGGAGTTATGCTAACAAAATAAATTTCAATGGATTTCATCAAGAACTAAAGTAAAGAAGAAGAGAATGCTTTACTCACTTGTTTCACATGCAAATAGAAAGGTAGAGTGTAAAAAGAATTTCACTCTCCATCGATGTTATTATTCATATATCTATTAGCTATATAACTCATAGAAAATTATTAATATCATGGTTTTGATATAAATAGTGTTTTTGAAACCCACAAAATTATTAAATTAAAGTATTAGGATCATTATTATCAACCTCATTTATTTGTTACTATGTTATTTTTTTATTATTATGTTTTATAGTTATCATTAAGTTCTTGTCTTTGTACTTATATAAATATAACAGCTCTGATACTATATGATGCTATGTAAAGAGTTGGATTTTATTGACGTATTTAACATAAGCTCCTCAGGCCTGGTTTTCTCAGCTTGCAAATTTCTTAGTTCAATAACAATTTCGTTCCTCTAAAGTAAATAACTCTCTCTTCATCTATAGTCATGATAATAATATTATTTATCTTCTTGTTTACATAAATGATAGTATTATTACTGCTTCTTATTGTTCATTAATCTCATAGATTCTTAATTGCAAAAAGGAATTTTCGGTTAAAGATCTTAGTGATTTGCATTATTTTCTTGGCATAGAAGCCACAAAACATGATAATAGACTTATGCTCACTTAAACTAAATATGTGCATGATCTACTTCATCAATCTGACATGGTTGATCCCAAATCTTACCAAACTCTAATGGTAACCTCCCTTGTGCTTTTGAAAATTCTAACTGACAACCCTCAAATTGAACTGAACTATCGAAAAATAGTTGGTGAATTACAATATTTGACACTTACAAGGCCTAAATTGCTTTTCCTATTAATAAATTATGTCAGTTTATGCATAATCAAATGACACCCACTAGAAAGCACTGAAACACCTCTTTCATTACTTAAAGGGTATGTCATTACTTAGGTTATTTTTCTTAAATAAAATTTCTCTTGATTTGCATTATTATACAAATAATGATTGGGGAGGTGATTTGGATGATCATTAATCTACTAGTGGGTATGATCATTAATCTACTAGTGGTTATAATCATTGATCTACCAGTGGTTATGATCATTGATCTACTAGTGGTTATTTCTTAGCATGCCAAGAAACAATATACAATTGCATGCTTCTCCACTAAGAGTGAATATAAGGCCATTGCCAATGCAATATCTGAGTTTCTTTAGATTTGCTCTTTCCTCCAAGAACTTAGATTTCCCTCTTCATCAAATACTCTTTGGTGTGACAACATTGGAGCTATTTATTTATCCACTAATCCAGTATTTCATGCACGTATGAAGCATATAGAGATGGATTACCATTTTGTTAGAGAACTGGTAGCAATTTTCCATAAGTGCACGATTCACAATAAGTAGTCAAGATGAGATTGAGTATCATTCCCATAAGGAGATTGATACCAAGTACTAGCCCTAATTAAATTTCCATAAGCCAATAATATTTAAATGATAAGAATGAATAATAAAACAACTAGTAAGAAATAAAATTCTAATTATATAGATTGCTTTAAAATTTTATGATTAAAAACTAAAGTCAACGTTTGTTTCACTTGTTATTACTTGAATTACATGATCATTTCATAATTCAATTCATTAATGTGGCCAAGGGTAAACCACTCAAAACACCTAAAGTCTCTTTTAAGATCATTTAAGCATACTTAAATAAATTTTGACCTATTTTCAGGGTCATATAAATTAATTAAGGCTCATTAAGTTCTTTAGCGATTTAATACTCCTTGAAGGATTCATTTAATTGCATGATCGAAACAATCTATGAGCTAATAAATCATGCAACTTTCAATGTCTTTAATCAATCCATAAACATGCATTCAATCAGGCTTAAAATTGAATTAAAAATCAATTAAGAATAACTTGCAAAATTGACTGAGTACTAATTCATTGAACCAAAATAAGAATCCAAATAAGTAGTAATTTAACTACACAAACCCACAGCCTAGAAAGAGTGTAGCTACACATAGTTGTGATGCTAAACATAAACATAATTAAAAGAATTAAAGATAAAGAAGAAATAGTAGTTAAAGCTCTTGAATCTTACGTGAATACTTCTCCAATCTCCATTAATTATTGGTTTGTGTCTTTAAGAAGTGTTCCCAAATGAATTGAATAGCTCGTCAATATCCCTTTTTATATGAAAAGCCTTATAGAAAACCTCCTTACCCTTGAATTCCTAAGACTTTTTTCAAAAGGAAAACCTCTCTCACAACCGTGTCTCTCCCTATGTTCAAATGCTAATTTCCTGAATCACGTGGCATATAGTCGTGCTTCACATCGAGTTAGTTTCCAAAACCTTGCACGACCTGCAATTTTCTTATGATATATACATGCCGTGTTTTCGTAACTTCTTCAATTTACATAGAAAGATGCATATTTTGAAACATGACCATGTTAACCCTTGTGTCCAATATCATTTGAGATCCAGTGACAGACATGGCTTCCAGCATAGCTGTGTCTAAAGCCATGCTTGCTTGTCCCTTCTTCTAGTGCATGCCATAGACATAAGCATGCCAATGTCATGGCCATATTGCATAAATTCTTGACTTTTTGGAAGTCCTTTCTAAACTTTCCTATAAAAAAGGAAACACTAATTAATATTAAATAAAAAATCCTAATTTGGCTAAAATTAAATAATAAAATCCTAATAAAAACTCTTAACTAAAATATTTCCTAATTAAACCTAATTTCTACCTAAATATAACTAATTAATTATTCAAAATTCATTAAAATTCAACTAAAAATTATGTAAAAAATTACACACATCAAGAACAAGTTTCCAATAGAACACTCTCCATTTAGTTTCTATCCACCATGGATCTGGTTGCTGACATCTTTACTAAGCCCTTGTCATTGAATCAGTAATCTACTACTTCGTGCCAAATTACCTTTTCAATTAAACAAAGACTTATTAAGGGTGTTAGATAAAACTATAAGGATCATCATTATCAAACTGGTTTGTTTATTACCATTTTCTTATTATTATGTTCTATAGAAGTTTTTGTCTTTGTACGTATATAAATATAATAGCTCTATATATAATAAAATACATCAATAAAATCCAACTCTTTACAAAGCATTATAGAAATGATAAATATATTCACCCTCTTAGTTGATAGAGCTCCCTGCAAATGAAGGACAAAAATAAAATTTTAGAGAATAATTTGTCATGTAGTAGATCACAATGTCACAACCTGCTACACGTTTCTTTATATATAAGTGAGGCCATAAAATTTGTATATATGAAAGATTGAGGATTAAATAGAAATTTGGTAAGCCAAGTGTCATCATGCATGGAGGCTCTCTTTTATAATCCAAGACACATGTACAAACATATTCTTAAGTCTTGCTTCCATAATTTTAATCAAATTGGATGTAATTAATTATTTTAATATTGATAATTATAGGTTCATCATGTCTGGGACACTTACCTAATATATAGGTCTATAGGGATTGGTTACTTGTACCTTTTCAATGAGAATCCTACATTTTAAAAAGAAAATGTTTTTTTTGTGCATTATTGGCTCAAACAGCCTACAATAATTCTAAAATACTAAAAGAAAATAAAAACAAAAATATGACAAGTGTAGTGTTCTTCCAAGATATTTCCAAGTCATAATAAGTTTCTAGAAAATTAATTTTCTGCTTCCAAGTTGCAATATACTATTTTAATAAGAGTTGTATGACTGAGAAGTTATTCTCATTGATACATAAAAGATGGGATTGACTATGTTGAAGCTAATAAAACCTAGCTTAATAGGTGACTATATTGAAGTTAATAAAAATTAGCTTAATAGGTGAAGAATTTAGTTGTTTAATTATATTAGTTAGTATTGCACTTGGAGCTAAGGTTGAAGATGTGATTCTTATTTAAGTGTACAAGCAAAACCAAGTATGGTACACCAGTACTAGCTAGTAGGCGTAGATGTCATTTTTAAATATGAACTTTTTTTTTGTAAAATTGTGTAATATTACTACTAAAAGTACAACAGTTTTATTAATGAAAAGTATGGGAGTTCAGGATAATTTCTTTGTTCTTAGGGGGCGTTTGGTTAGTACTCTAGAATAAGAATCGAAATGGGAAAGATAATGAAAAGTTAAAGAATATGTTTGGTTTGTTTTAGGATCACTCAAGAGGCTTCTTTTTAGATGCAATGAATCATTCTTTCAGTCCACAGTTGGCTTCTCTTTGGATTTTAGCGATTGTTAATGGTATTTAGGTTATTTAGTGTCGTAGCTAAAGTCTAGATTAAAACGAGTAATTATTGCAAGCCTTTGAATCGTGCACGATTGGCCTTCTAGTAACCTTATATAACCTGTTGATCTGTGCACAAATGTTAAGAAATAGGCATCCATGAATTTATTGATTCATAAAGAATACTGAATTTATGAAAGAAATAATAATTCTTATTAATCAATTCTAAAAACTATCTCTAAACAACTCAAAGAGATGAATAAATAGTGTTTAGGGAAAAAACCCTAGCTGAAACAATGCAAAAGGACAAAAAAACCTCAAAAAAGTAACATAAAAGTTTAAACTATAATATGAAGCCCTAAATAATAGAATTGGGCCTAAAGTTGGGATGATATAAGCATAGCCTAGCCTATAACACTTATTGTACCACTTTGAACCAGCTTCGTTTTGATATATTATAAGCCTCGCAGTTCTTCCAGACCTAAAAGTTAGATCTATTAGAAGATTAGGTGCACACTCTCCTTTTGTCAAGCCCATCCATGTATGCCAATGCAATATGATCTACATCATTTAGTCTCTTTGAAATGTTATTTAAACTCTTTGAAATGCTATTTAGACTCTTAGAAATGATGTTATCTTTGATCATGCAGTGCCTAATATTCATTAGTATTTAAGTTTATTGTGGAAGCAAATTAAAGAAACTGACTACTTTTGGTAGGTCACATGCATAATTCTATTGATGAGTTAAGAGTTTTGAATTTACTATAAGTTTAAGGAATATTACGTTTGATGCCTACCATTATTTCTATTATCTAGCATGCTCCTCCTTCTAGTTGGATTAAAGCCAACACAGATGGGTCAATGTTGGGGTCTCCAAGTCTTGCTGGCTGTGGTGAGATTTTCAAAATGGCAAGAGATCTCCTTTATGGAGCTTTTTCATTTGATCTTGGCAATAATTATGCTTTTATTGCATAATTGCTTGAAAAGTGGTTAAAATAGCTTGGAAGAATGGATGGCTGTTGCTTTGGCTTGAATGCAATTCATCTTTTATTGTGCATCTCTTTCGCACTAAGTGTGCTCATGTTCCTTAGGCAATCAAACAACAATGGTCTAGTTGTCTTCATTTAGTTTCACAGATATGTTTGTGAATATCCCATATATATTGGGGGAATTATGTTGTATACTTATTGGTGAAACATGGTACTTTTACAAACTCTTTTATTTCGTGGGACTCAACTCTAAATTTTTGCAATACGGTAAACTGTAATGATTATAGTAGTAGAGAAAATTTTTTATTTAGCTAGCTTTGTTGAGGCTTTTGCTTTTTTTTATTTATGACCTTATGACCTTTCATTTTTTTACTTTTAATAATATTTTTGGACAACAAAAGCATGCCATAGAGCAAAAAGGGTGTCAACCTAGTTAAGATGCTCGGATGCATCATCTGACATCTAGCATCCAACATTTTACTGAAAAAAAGAATATGTTTGGTTCATTATAGAATGAGAATAGAAATCAACATCATTTATCACTAAAAGTACTTTTGTAATTATTTTTTGTATATAAAAATTAACATAATAATTATTTTTATACATTAACAATTAACAGTATAATTATCTATAATAAAACATTTATTAAAAAATATTTATTCATTAAAATATTATAATTTTTGAAAATTATCATTAAAATCGTATCAATAAGCTTTGTTAGGTTATCAGCATTAAGAGGGGATCTTTGTCATTTTTTTATTGAGGAATGCCTTTGTTTATGGGTGCTTCAAAAAGAAAATGGTTAAAAATATTATCTGAAAAAATTTATAATAAAATTTTGAAGTGGAAAGGGAAGTCTTTATGAATGGTTAGTCATCTTGCTCATCCAGTCAATGATTACTAGTTCTTTATTACACTTTTTTGCAGTGTACAGATGGCATGATTCTTTGATTATGTTGTGGGTCCCTCCTAGTGGAGTCCATAAATTTGAAAAAGAAAAAAAAGGAGTCAAATTTTACAGCGCCAAATTCAGTGCTACAAAGTTTAAAATTGAAAATTTTGTTTTTTTTTTATGTACATTGATGGCTATAAATAGACATCTGCAATGGAGAAGTTTTTCAAATGAAAAAGAGCAAGTAATAGAGAGTGAGAGAAAAAAAACTCAAGTGTGAGGGTGTCCAAAGTAATTTTTTCTTTGATGAGTGTGAGAGAGTTTTAAAGGGTTTGGGAAATTTTTTTTTTAAAGGGTGAGTGACAAAATAGTGAGGTAATTATTTTTGGAGTGTTTCAAAAACACTTTGAGTGCCACTATTTTGATGAGAATTTGTGTGTACCTCTAGTGTTGATTTAGAAAAGACTCTCTTTTGTACCTACTATTTTTATAATGAAAGAATTATTCTGATTTTGTCTCGTGGATGTAGCCTAAGAATTAAGGGTGAACCACGTTAAAAAATTTATGTCATTTTATTATTTATACGACATGTCACCTATTTTACTCACCCATTGGCTAGTTTAACTGCCTCTATTTATTTATTTGTTAGATTATTTCTATAGTAATTTTATTTTGACTTTGTGAGAATTATTCTGCTGCACCAACTCTATTAATTTTCTCAACAAGTGGTATCAGAGTCTGGTTCATGTTCTGGAGGCATCATTGAATACTGCAACAATGGAGGCTAAGACTAATAATATGGTCAACTTAAATGGCATAAATTACCACATATGGAGAAACAAAATGAAGGATCTCCTATTTATGATGAAGTTGCATATACTAGTTTTTGCTACAACAAACCCGAAGGCAAGATAGATGAGTAATGGGCATTTAAGCATGAGCAAGTGTGTGGCTACATCTAACAGTTCATTGAAGACAATGTGTACAACCACATTTACAATGAAACTCATGCACAGACGTTGTGGAACAATCTTGAGGAGCTATATGCTTCAAAGACCGGTAATAAAAAATTATTTTATTTGATAAAATTAATGCAGATAAAATATCAAGAAGGCTTTTCTATCATTGATCACTTGAATGAAATGTAAGGGATCGTGAATTAGTTGTCTAGAATGGGCATAAATTTTGACAATGAAATTCTTGCTTTATGGCTTCTCTACTAGAGTCATGGGAGACTTTGAAGATTTCACTTACAAACTCTGCACCAAATGGTGTAATGAATATGGAATTTGTCAAAAGCTGTATTTTGAATGAAAAGATGAGATGTAGATCAAAGGGTCCCTCTTTAACACATTTAGATATCCTTATTGTAAATTCCAGGGGGAGAAGTGAGACTCGAAGCAAAGAGATAAGAGTAGAAGAAATTCAAACAAGTATGCAAATATTGAATGCCATTACTACAAAAAGAAAGGCCACATCAAGAAGTTCTGTCAAAAGTTCAAGGACAAGAATAATGGCAAAGATGTGAGAAAAGATGACAGTAGTGATGATGATGAAGCAAATCTTCTTGGAGAATTCAATGTCCTTTTTTATGATGATGCTATTAGTCTTACTACCCATGATACCAGCTGGGTGATTTACAGTGGTGCTTCCATTCATGCTACATCTCGAAGAGAATTCTTCTCATCCTACACTCCAAAAGATTTTGGATTTATGAAGATGGGAAATGGCAATCGAATAAGAGTTTTTGATGAAGGAGATGTGTGTTTGGAAATGATGAATGACATAAGACTAATCTTGAAGAATGTCAAGCATGTTCTAGATATTCACCTGAATTTGATCTTTACAAGCAAGCTTGATGATGAAGGTTTTTGCAACACCTTCCATAATGGTCAATGGAAACTCACTAAAGGCTCATTGGTGGTGGCTAGAGGTAAAAAGGACTTAACACTGTACTTTATGCAAACAAATATCTCCAAAGACATAGTGAATGTTGTGAAGAAAGACAGTACAGTTGAGTTATGGCATAAAAGACTTGACCATATAAGTAAGAAAAGGATGATGGTACTGGCCAAGAAAAATGTATTATCTGGAGTAGATCTTGTGCATCTGGAAAAATGTGTTAATTTTCTTGCAGGAAAGCAAAATAGGGTTGCTTTCTGTAGTTCTCCTCCTTCTAGAATAAAGAATGTGCTGGATTTAATTCATTTAAACTTGTGTGAGCCAATGCTAAAGTCACTTGGTGGTTGTTAGTACTTTGTGATTTTTATTGATGATCATTCTCAAAACACGTGGGCATACACATTAAAGTCAAAAGAGCATGTGCTAAATGTCTTCAAGGAATTTCATACCCTGGTGGAGAGACAAACTGGCAAGAAACTGAAGTGCATTTGAACATACAACGGTGGAGAGTATTCTAGACCATTTGATGCTTATTGTAAAGAGCATGGTATACAACATCAAATGACACCTCCAAAGACATCATAATTAAATGGTTTAGCTAAGAGGATGAATAGGACTTTAATGGAGAGAGTTAGATATTTGCTTTCACATTCAAGTTGCCTAAGACATTTTAGGGTGAAGCTCTACTTACATCAGTGCATGTGTTGAACTTTTCACCATATGTTCCTTTACAGTTTGACACTCTAGAGAGGGTGTGGCTAGGAAAAGATTTTTCCTATGGTCATTTTTAGGTTTTGGGGTGCAAAGCCTTTGTGCATATTCTTAAGGATGAAATGTCCAAGCTTGATGACAAGAAACGATAGTGTGTGTTCATTGACTATGGTCAAGATCAACTTGGCTATAGATTTTATAATCCATTCCAGAAGAAGCTTTTCAAAAGTCATGATGCTATGTTTATTGAAGATAAGAAAATTGAAGATATTGCCAGAGTTAAGAAGAACATCCCTAGCTCTTAAGATGATTCAAATTTGAAGTTAGTTCCTCCAACAATGGTGCCAAGGGAAGTTGAAGATGAAAATGAAGTTATTCCGCCAGATGGAGGTGATGAAGATGCTCTCATTAAGATTCCATCTGAAAATGATGATGATGGTGTTCATGATCAACCACTGGCAGATGAGGCTTTTCTAGTGCCACTAAGGAGATCTAATAGAATCAGACAACCTTTTATAAGATATCCTAGAGACCAGTTTGTGTTACTAACTGATGAGGGAGAGCTAGAAAGCTTTGAAGAAGCTATGAATGATGAACATAAGCAGAAATGGTTTAAATTCATATAAGAAGAGATGAAATCTTTGTATGAAAAAAAGACATTTAAGCTAATGAAGTTTCCTAAAGGTAAAAGAGCTTTGAAGAATAAGTGGGTGTTCAAGATCAAGCATTAAGAACACAGTCTCTAGCCATAATTCAAAGCTAGACTGGTTATAAAAAAGTTCAAACAAAGAAAGGGCATATATTTGATGAGATTTTTTCTCCAGTCGTGAAAATGACATCCATTAGTACTGTGCTGGGTTTAGCAACAAGTTTTGATTTAGAGATTGAGCAAATGGATGTTAAAATTACCTTCCTTCATAGTGATTTGGAAGAGGAAATATTTATGGGGCAACCAGAGGGTTTTAAAGCAAAGGGAAAAGAGGACTATGTTTGCATGTTAAAGAAAAGCTTGTACGGCTTAAAATAGACACTAAGACAATGGTATAATAAGTTTGAGTCTATTATGGGGGAGCATGGCTACAAAAAGACCACTTCAGACCATTATGTATTTATTCAGAAATTCTCTGATGATGACTTTATTGTGTTGTTACTCTATGTGGATGACATGTTGATAGTTGGTCAAAATGTTTCCAGAATCAACAGCTTGAAGAAGTAGTTGAGTAAGTCTTTTACTATGAAAGACTTGGGATCGACAAAGTAGATTCTTAGCATGAAGATTATTAGAGATAGAGGCATCAAGAAACTATGGTTGTCATAAGAAAAGTACACTGAGAAGGTACTTTAGAGGTTCAACATGTATAACGCTAAAGCGGTTAGCTGTCCTTTTGCTAATCACTTCAAATTGACTTCTTAGCAAAGCCCTTCCACTGATAAAGAGAAAGAAGAGATGGATAGAGTTCCATATGCTTCAGTAGTTGGTAGTTTAATGTATGCCATGGTCTATACATGACTAGATATTGCACACTTAGTTGGAGTTGTGAGTCAATTCCTTTCAAATCTTAGAAAGGAGCATTGGGTTGCAGTGAAATTGATTTTCAAGTATCCTCATGGAACATCCATAATATGTTTGTTTTTTGGAGATGCCAAACCTATGTTAGCTGGATACACAGATGCAGATATAGTAGGAGATGTTGATTTAAGAAAATCAACCTCTAGTTACCTTATTACTTTTACAGGGAGAGCTATGTCATGGCAATTAAAATTACAAAAATGTGTTGCTTTATCTACCACTAAAGCAGAGTTTATTGCAGCAACGAAAGCTTGTAAAGAGTTGTTATGGATGAAGAAGTTCTTAAATGAACTTGGTTTTCAATAAGACAAATACGAGCTATTTTGTGATAGTCAGAGTGCTATCCACCTTAGTAAGAATTCCTCATTTCATTCAAGATTAAAGCACATTGATGTGAGATATCATTGGATATAGGATGTATTGGAGAAGAAGCTATTACAACTTGAGAAGATCTATACTAATGAAAATGGATTAGACATGTTAACAAAGACCCTACCAAGGGATAAGTTTGAATTTTGTCGATTGGCCACCGGAATGGTGATGACCTCCATGTAGTCGGGAGGGGGAGAATTGTTGTGGGTCCCTTCTAGTGGAGCCCATAAGTTTGAAAAAGAAAAAAAAAGGAGTCAAATTTTGTAGCATCAAATTCAGTGTTGTAGAGTGTGATATTGAATTTTTTTTTTCTATGTACATTGATGGCTATAAATAGCCATCTACAATGGAGAAGTTTTGCAAATGAAAAAGAGCAAGCAATAGAGAGCAAGAAAAAAAAAGCTCGAGTTTGAGGTGTGTGCTTATGAGGGTGTCCAAAGCAATTTTTATTTTGATAAGTGTGAGAGAGTTTTAAAGGTTTGAGAAATTTTATTATTAAATGGTGAGTAATAAAATATTGAGGTAATTATTTTTGGGGTGTTTGGAAAATACTTTGAGTGCCTCTATTTTGGTGAAAATTTTTATGTACCTCTAGTATTGATCTAGAGAAGACTCTCTCTTGTACTTACTATTTTTATAGTGGAAGAATTATTCTGATTTGGTCCTTGGACGTAGCCCAATAATTAAGAGTGAACCACATTAAAATATTTGTGTCCTTTTATTATTTATACAATATATTTTACCGCCTATTTTACTCTTCCAGTGGCTAGTTTAACTGCCTTCATTTATTTATTTGTTAAATTATTTTTACAGTAATTTTATTTTGACTCTGTGAAAATTATTCAGCTGTACGAACTCTATTAAATTTCCTAACAAATTGCTTTAATAGAAAGAAGTATAAGGAATTTTCTCTGGTCGGGTTCCATTAATTAGAAAAAACTGGTAACGATTCCACGAAAGCTTTCTTGTCTCCCTTTCAAGGAAGGTGGCATCGGGATTAAGCAATTACATTACCTTAATGAGGTCATGTTGCAGTAATTTTATTTCGATTTTGTGAAAATTATTCAACTGTACCAACTCTGTTAATTTTTCCAACAGATTGCATTAATAGAAAGAAGTATGAGGAATTTTCTCTGGTCGGGCTCCATTAATTAGAAAAACTTGGTAACGGTTCCACAAAAGCTTTCTTGTCCCCCCTTTCAAGGAAGGTGGCATTGGGATTAAGCAGTTACATTGCATTAATGAGGTCATGTTAAGCAAAATGGCTTGGAATATTATTTGCACTCAGGAATATCTTGTTTCCATTCTTCGGCATAGATTCCTTTATCCTTCAGGAGTTCCTCGTGATGTTTTCTTTCATTCTTCTATCTGATGTTCTCTTAAGGGAATTTATGGTTCTGTCCAGAATGAATCAAAGTGGCTTATTGTTTCAAATTGCAAGCTCAAATTTTGGACGGATGATTGGATAAAACCTCCTGTGGTAACTCAGCTTGGGATCTCGCCTAGAGACCAGCAAGGTATATATGACTTCGTTTCTCATTTTTTCACTAATGATTATTGGGTTTTGCCGCTGACTTTGATTGATGAGGTGAAGGCAAATATTTTGTTAGTCTCTCCAATCAAGCATGATTCGAATATTTGTGTTTGGACATTAGTCTCTGATGGTAAGCTTTCTGTTAAAAGTTTTTATAATCATCGGAGGTTTGCCAAGGTTATGGTTCCATGGCATTCTTTTACTTGGAAGGAATTCCTCCCTCCATCCTGATAGTTGATTTGTTGGAGAGCTATTAGGGGATATCTCCCCACTGATGATAATTTATCAAAAAATGGTTTCTCATTTCCATTTCGATGTGTTTTGTGTGCGGATCATATGGAAACTAGTTCTCATCTCTTTGTTCAATGTTCTTTTGCTGCTGCTATTTGGAACGCAATCTCCAGCCTTTTTGGCCATCGCATTTATGCTTCTAGTGATTTAGCTGATCTCTTCGGTGACGCTGTGAAGCATGGGTTTAGTTCCCAACTTGGTTCTCTTTGGTGTTCTTCGATTTTTCATGATGTTGCTGTCATCTGAAGAGTCCGAAATGCTACCATTTTCGGTAATAATATTCCAAACATTCATATAGCACTTCGAGCTATTTGGGCTTTTATCAAGGACGCCGATTATATTTGTGTTGGTAAGATGTATAATGCCTTAGCTGAATTTTGTATTCTCAAGTTGCTAATTATTTCAGGCATTCCAAGTCAGGCACCGAAGATCATTTACGTTTCCTGGAAGCCTCCTCCATCAGATTGGGTAAAGGTTAATACTGATGGATCTTCATATGGTTCGCCAAGTGCTGCAGGTGCGGGAGGGATATTTCGCATAGCTATGGGTTTTCCTCATGGTGCTTTCTTGTTTGGTATTGGTCCTCAATTCACATTTTTAACAGATATTTCAACTACTATTTATGTGATTGAGGTTGCATGGGCAAAGGGTTGGCGTAATCTCTGGCTGGAATGTGACTCCTTGTTAGTTGTGCGACTACTTCAGTGCATTTCTTCTCAAGTCCCTTGTAAGCTTCAGCAACAATGACTGAATTGCTTGCACTTAGTTTCTCATATGAATTTTCTGGTTACTCACATTTATAGAGAGGGGAATGCAGTGGCTGATTCATTGGCCAAGCATGGTGCAACTAATCATTCACTGCAATAGTGGGTTTATGCTCTTACTTTTTGTTCAGAACTTATTTGTTATGACTTTAATAGGTAGGGTGCTTATCATTTCCGCTAGGCTTTAGTTTTTTTTATGGCTTGTAAGCGCTGAATATTTTTGTAATACTTTTTAATAAATTTGGACGACAAAAGTGTAATACAAATGCTAAGAGGGTATCAATTTAGTTGAGAAGTTCCGATGCGTTTTTTAATTTCTGAACTCCATCTGTTTAATTAAAAAAAATTATCATTGAAATTATTTATTTTTGATACATTTTTTTATTCAAACATTTAATACATATTTTTATTAATTTATACGTGTATTTATAAATTTTTAAAATATATGTTAATATTTAACTATTTGACAAATTTATAATTAGTTGTTTGATTTTCAAGCGAAAAATTATTCTTTATGAATATAAGGAGAATGATGATTCTTATTAATGGAAGAATTATATTCTCATTTACATATTAAATTTCACCCAACCAAACATTAAAAATTTTGATTCTCACCATTATTTTTTACCAAACATATTCTTTGTTTCTTGGCTCTCCCCTAATGCAACAGGCTATAACGCGCACATTCTGATGACTTTTATTCTTCTATAAGCTCACATGATAAGTTAAGTGTGTATAAAGTGTACGTCTCTCTTTTGACACAAGCACTCACACCAAATTACATAGGTTTGTGTTCATCGAGTGGACAGTTTATACTAGTAAGAATCAGAATGATATGGATAAAGATCATGAGTGGATGTAGATGAAGAACCAGTCCATATTGTATTTGATGAGCGCAAAATGGACCGAGTTTCACTTGCTGAGCCCTCTTGTAAAACTTGATTATATTGTTTTCTCAAGGCCTTGAATCTGAGTTCATCATCATATAAATCTGGATCCATTGCCAATTCATCAACATCACTTCGCCCTTCAAGCATGCTTACTACTGTTGACATTGCAGGCCTAATTCCTGGTGATGGGTTGGTGCATTTAAGTACTTCTTTCTCAAACTTGGGCTCCAAATCTAATGTTGGGTCAACCAGCTCCATAAGATTTCCTTTTTGCTTTAACACAAGTGCCTGAAATAACCATTCAAGAAAAAAAAAACTATAAACTTGATTTTTAGATCAACTAAAGTAAACATATTTTTCTTTTTCAAGAACATGTATTATGGGTCTTACCCAATCTAGGAGACATACAAAATCATCAGTAGAACGAGGTTTCATGTTGCTTTTCCCTGCAACAATTTCCAACACTACTACCCCAAAACTATAAACATCTGCCTTATACGTTAAGTGACCCCATAATGCATACTCTGGTGCCATGTATCCTCTGCAATAATAAAAATAATTGTATGAGCTTAGCTTAATAAATCTTGTTAGGGCAGTTCCTAAAATTTTGATGAGAAATTCTTGCTTGCTCCAAGTGTATGATTTCCTACAGCCAGATTCTTTACGTATAAACATGCATCTCATTTTTACTGGTTAAGTGTAAAACACCTAGAATATGTGTCATAAATATGATATAATCAGATGTAATACGCCTGGAGTAGGCAAGAACCTCCAATGTTGTGATATCTTACAAACAAACATTTACCTAGAACTGTGAAAGATATAAGGTCAATAATAATAATAAAAGAAAAATGTGTAGCTCACATAGTTCCTGCAATTCTGGTGCTGATGTGGGTGTTCTCCTCTTCATCAAGTTTGGCCAATCCAAAATCAGATATTTTCGCATTTAGATCCTTGTCAAGGAGCACATTAGTTGTTTTTATGTCTCTATGAACAATCTTTAGCATGCATTCCTCATGCAGAAAAGCCAGACCTTTCGCTATGCCAATACAAATGTTATGCCTCATAGGCCAGTCTAGTTTCAACTGTCTCTCCTTTTTACCTATAATTAACATATTAATTCTTATCAACTAATAAGTGTCTTGATCTATGCACACATTGAAGAGATAAACAACAAAATTTTTACCAAATAAAGCTTGCGCAAGGCTGTTGTTTTCCATGTATTCATATACCAACAAGGAATGGCTCCTTTCAAGACAACATCCATACAATCTAACAAGATTCAGATGTTGTATAGCAGAAATCATGCCTATTTCATTCACAAATTCACGATGACCCTGTCTTGATTTGGAAGAAAGCTGCTTAACTGCAACTCTAGTTCCATCAGATAATATTCCCTGCAAAGCAATATTTAATGTAATTCTTGTTTTGACGCATATAAAAAGAAACATAAGTAATTATAAAGTTGTAGTATACTTTATACACAGGTCCAAAGCCACCCTCTCCAATCTTGTTTGCTGGATCAAAATTATTAGTCGCAGCTTTGATTTGTTCCAAGGTAAATGTCCCAGTTGGTAAATCTAAATGCCCCAGCTCTGTACCAAAAAAACAAAACGATTCAATTATTGGAATTGTTTTGTTATGGTTTTTTTAAAAGAATGAGTTCTAATTCGTGAACCACTAGAGGATATATCACAACTATTTCATTCTTTGCTTCAGGTTAATTTATGTACCTTTTTCCGATAATGTCCTGCCTCCCAGACAACCTTTCCACCAAAGGATGCCAGTAAGAACGATAATAAAGAACAATGGCAAAACTACAGCTCCAGCCACAATGATTTTTTTCCAATTTTTAGGAGGCTTGAATTCTGTATAATGTTAGAGCAAGGAGGTGCAGTGATTGTCAGATTCCAGGCAAATGCACAAGTTTCTTTAATATATAAGAGCAAGTACTTGCCAGATTCCACATCAAAAGCAGATATGAGAGGACCATATGTTCCTTTATTTGGAGAAGTTGTTGTTCCTTTGCCAACCCACCGTAATTGGATGTCTATAGTTCCATCTTCAACCTTAACAGCATTGAACTTTTTAATGATCACTTTATCTACACCTTGTGCTTCCATTTTGATTTCAAAATCTTTCAACACAATTGCACCCTATAATACACTAATTTAAATCAAACCATTCTCTGTTGAAGCAAGAGCTAAATAGCAAGAAAATAAATTACCTGGATATAAACATCAAATATCCGTCTTCCGAGACTATGGAATGATCTATTGTCCCTAATAATTATCTCTGCAAAGTGAAGCTTTACTGTGTAATTGCCATTCGCCAGACACCGCACATAATATGTCAGGGAGAGAGGGGAGAGGCGCGCTCTTGTGTATAATTCAGAGTGGCTCATGTTGAGCACCGACACATTTTTTGCAATTTAGTCTTCGGACGTAACATTACTAACATCCCAAAAATGCCCAGTAGTGCTAACTTCCCATTCATCTTGCATTAGAACATATTTTGCTGCACCTCCTGGTGCTTCATCTCCTTCATAGGTGTTTCTTCCAATTTGTTTTTCTGCTCCACCGCAATTTATATGCGCATAATATTTGACTGTTATAGAAATAAAGACAAAAAATGTTATCAGCATTCAACAAAGATTTTACAGAATATACTATATTCAATAACATCTCATTCATTTTGATAACAACCGTTTGAACATGGAAAATTTTTCAGGCACTCTGTGGCCATTCTGCGAAGGCAGCACAAGAAAGAATCATCAGATTATTATGCAGAGGTGGTTAAAAACCGAAGTTACTGAATCCCACTCACTTGTTTTGCCCTTCAGATGAGCTTTTGAAGAAGTTCCTGACAAGTCATAAAAGAAGTAGAGTTTCGGAGCATACATTTACAAGGAGAAGGGAACAGAAACAGAGTAGTTGGCCTTACTGTGTTTCTGGACAATTAGTCATTGGAATAGAACTTGCAGAAAAATTGTTGTAAGAAAAATCTATTGCACTGCAAACATTTAAATTAAACATCAACTTTTTTTCAGCTTGAAAAAGGCAGCCAAAGCCCAAAGCAAAGTACTCAGCACACTCTCTGATCATTAGCCTGCTAGAGAATTTACTTATTCCATAACATATGGAAAAATCAACAACATTTTATTGCAAAATCAAAAAAGAATGTAAGAAAACCAACATACACGCGGTTAGTTTTCTGCACAATCCAGACTGGAATTGATCCAGTTAGCAAATTACTTGTCAAATACCTAAAAAGTGACCAACATCATTTTATATTTATCAGAAGGTTTTTACTATTGCAAAAGGATGAGACATGCTATTCTCTGGAAAGAGTAATATAACATAATCTTTTTCATCTTTAAAAGATACTGAAATATGCTTGCTTACATGTTTTCTAAATAATATAAATTTCCATCTTTTGGAAGATTCCCCGTCAATCTGTTGAAACTGAGATCTCTGCAGAAACAGGTTAATGTTACACTAGCTACGAGAAAAGTTGTTAAACTATAAAGTTCACTGTTGGCACAAATAACAGTCCAAAACGTGGAAATAAATTAATAAGCATAAAAGTTAAAAGGTAAATGAACAAGGAATTACAAAATTTTCAAATTTGGCATTTTTGTTACGTAGGCAGGTATAATTCCAGATATGTTGCAGTTACTCAACATCCTGCATAAGAATATCATCCTCATGTAAGGGTCAGTTAATCTGATTAAAGCCTTCAAAATAATAATGACTCACAAATACTTCAATCGTCCCATGTTTGCCAAGTGTGGAAACTTTGAACGTTCCCCGGTTAAATCACTAATCCTTCTGCAAAGCACAGGAAAATAACCATACAATGTTTCCTTGGAAAATGAGAAGAAACTTGAAGTTTCATAGGCAACTGAAAGGTACAACTTACAATTCAGTTATATTATTTAAGACGGAAATGTTTGAAGGAATGGGACCTTCAAAACCACTTGCTTGAAGCTCGCTGTTAGCACCCAATTTAAAAATGAATTCAAGTTTCTTTTGAAAATTTGTGCTGAATCTAATTTTTTTGATATAAATACAAGTACGTACAGCTTTTCAAGTTGTTTCCAGTTCTGAATAAAAGTTGGTATTTTTCCGCTAAAATTGTTACCGCTAATCCTACTGTATAAGAACCAATATGGAAACAAGATTAATACACAAAAATTCTTAGGAACTCAATCTGATATTTGAAAAAAAAAAAATTATGACAAGCACTTACAGCTCAGTTAATTTGGTAATCTTAGTGAGAGCTAGAGGTAATTCTCCGGTGAGATTGTTGGCACTAAGAATACTGTATCCAATGAAGCAAAATAAATAGAAAACTTCTAAGTTTTGAGAACTATATAAAATTTATTTAAAATGTAAGAAGAACTTACAGATTCACCAAATTACTCAAGTTTCCAAGTTCAGGAGGTACAAGTCCATAAAACATATTGTTCTGGATGCTCCTGAGCAAAAAAAGAAAAAAAAATCAAGACTAGTACTAAGCTAAAGAAAGGTAAGATAATTGTCGATTAAGAAAAAAGATATGAAAAGAGACACTAAGAGAGCTGTATTACAAGTATACAAGCGAGGTTATGTTTCCCAGGAAACTTGGTATTGTTCCTGTTAAACGGTTGACTGTAATTGACCTGCAGTAGATGAGCATGTGAATATGAGTATCTATTTGACTATACTCATATGTAAGTACTGCAAAACTTCCTTACAGATATTCTAATTTTGTAGAAGCCCATTCAGGTGGTATATTGCCACTAAGATAGTTACGAGTCAAATCTCTGTAGACAGATAAAAGAGTTATGGTCATCAGAACTAAAGGTTATAGCCAATTTAACAAGATTACAAGATTTTTTTTTTTTTTTTTTTGATAAGCAAAACCTTTAGTTTATTGATAATTCAGGAAAAACCCACTTGAGAAAAAATACTGAAGTGATGCCGTACCTAAACTAAGCATAGAAAATGGTTTAACAAAACAAGAACAGCCCCCACAGCATAACAGCGACTCACAATGCTCCTAACCCTTACAAACACAACCAACACATAACTAGAACCAAGCAAACAGCGAAATGGAACCAAAACTGACCAAACTAATAACCACAACCTAAAACCCGATAAATAACCTACCATAGCAGCATTTGAACAAACTAAAGCACAATCAACAAGACTTATCAGAACAGCCTGCATCTTCATCTCTACCAGACAAGACTAAACTCAACCAAGAAGCTTCAACAGAATTAAAATAAGGGATAAATGCATAAATGATGTTTTTTCACTTTTATTACGGTGGTGATTGAACAATTTTTTTTTAATATATAATTAGGTATTTGAACCCGTTAAAATTTTTTAATATAATGTGTCTACCAAGGTTAAATTGATTATATGTCTTATTTTAAATGATAAATTGACTTAAATACCCTTCTTTTATATTAAACTTTGTTTTCTTAGATATTTTAGTTATTTTTAAATTATTAGAAATAAAAAAATTATTTTTTATTTTTCATATTAAATTGAAAAAATTAAATATTCTTATTTTTATTTTTATTTATTTATTATAGTGGTTGAATTTAATTTTTATTCATGATTTTAGTCAAATGAAATTTTTATTCATTAAAAATTTATTTTATTTTTATTGTTTAATTATAATAAATAAAATTTTATTTTTATTTTTATTTTAGTTAATTAAATTGTATTTTTCTCTTCATTTTTCATGTAAATTTAAAATAAATTTAATGTTTTTATTTTTCAATAATAATTGTTTAATTATTTTATTTCCATAACATTCAATATGTTTCTCTTTCATATATATATATATATATATATATATATATATATATATATATATATATATATATATATATATCACATTTAGATAAATTCACTGCTTAAAATAACATATATAAACATTTTAACTTCTAAGACATTATTTTAGAAAATATTTTACGAAAATTCAGACACCTAATTTAAAAAAAAAAAATTGTTTAAACACCAACAAAGAAAAAGTGAACAAGTTTAGACATTATTTATATATTTATCCCTTATAACAACAGCAATCCCTAAACACATCATTTACAACAAGAGAACAGGTTCTACAGCAGTATGAGCAAAGTATAGCAGTACTAACACGTTTAACAATAGCACCTGATATACGATCCCGCAAAAAGATATTACAGTTTTTGCAATCATTTCTTACAGTGATTTAAGGTAAGGCAGCTTCACAATTGATGATGGAAGAACACCAGCAAGATCTTGACCTTTGAGAAATCTGCAATCCAGGAATATATACATATAAGACTTATCAAAATCCAATTAACATAAATTGAAGCAAAATATAAAGTATACTTACAATTCAACAACATGGCATATGCCATCTGGGCCTGTGCAATTACAGTAGAGACTATTGTTGTACAATGGCATGTTCTTAGATTTTGGCGTCTGCCAGCTTGACTCATTAATGCAAGGGTCTACCTTGAAATTCCAGTCTGTTTTCCCTACTTGTGTTGCTATTTCTTGCAGAGCCTCAACTGCATACACGCATCAAAACATAGAATATTTGGTCACAAATACATCACTGTCACACTAAAGACCTCTACAAGATAAGAAACGTTTATGAATTCCTGAAATAGCTCATAACTTGTCTGAACTTACATACCTTCATCTTTTGGAAGATACGGAGACTGTGCTTCAACCTTCATGAGTGCTCCCATGCACATGAGCAAAACAGTAGACAGAATCAAGCTAGAGGTGGTTCTTAAAATATCAGAAATTTGCGTCATCTTTTCACTCGCTAACTTATTAGTACTACTTGAAGCTTGAAAATCTTTATATTATAAGCAAATTGAAGCTGCTAATACCCTTTATATATATATATATATATATATATATATATATATATATATATATATAAAGGCCACCTACATATACATGAAGCTTTGAATTATTTAGCCTTGTGCAGTGGGATTGACTTGTTCACTTGGTCCTCCCATAATTTTCTCTTAAAAATAAAATAAAAATTAATTCTATAAATTGAAAAAACAAAAACATAAATTACGGAATTAATTGAATGGAATGTGACTCGACATGTTACCATGTTTCTCTAAGAATTTTTTTTACTCGAAATGCACAAAGTGAATCCATGTGTTAATAATTGAAACCTCACGTACACTTTTGCTTTCACATTTGAAAGAGACTTTCCTATGCACTCTCAAATTAAAATTTAGTACTTTTCACTCTTTAATAATTTAGTTTTATCATTCAACAACAACAATAATAATAACAACAACAACAACAACAATAATAATAATAATAATAATAATAATAATAATAATAATAATTTAGTTTTATAATAAATTACATTTTTTTCATTTTTTTTTTCAAAATTTTCGTTTAAAACTTAATAGTTGGCGATATTTTAAAATGTTTATAGAAACTCTTAAATATTATATATAATTGTTTTAGTTTAGCTGCGATTTTTTTTTTTTTTTTGCTTATACAATTGTTTTATTAGATTTTGTTCGATATTTTTCTCATAAAGTAACGCTCAATTTTTTTTTTATTGTATACTATACTTGAGCAAAATTAAGGTCCAAGTATAATGTTAAAATTTTGTCTATGTACATTTATTTCCAGTAAACATGAGCATTTATTTTTGTTATGGTATTCTTTTCTATTTGTTTATATTTACCAGATTTTATTTTCATTATTAAAATACTGAAAATTAATTTTGAAGCTAATTTTACCCAAAAATTTAAGATATTATAATACATAAAAAAATTTACTTATTATTTTTTATTATATTAAATATTTATAACATATAATAAAGATAAAAATATAAAACTGTTAACTTATAACTCGCATAAAGCACATATGTCACTCACTAGGATGTGGATAATTCGAAGGAGTGACATTACTTAGCATGCATCATAAGGAAACTACAATTGGGAAACTTTTTCTTTGTTAGTTTTTTTTTTTTTTTTTTTGAAAGTATTGGAAGAAGAGAATATAGCTCATGAAGTATTTTTTTTTTTTAAAAAAAGGTATTTCATTCTGTAAAATTATAACTTACAAAAAAAATTGAAGAAATAATGGATGTAATTAAGGGACATTTGCCAAGTCAAGAAGGTCAACTTCACTTGGCCCATGGGGTTATGGCGTTTCTTATCTTTCAACTTCGGTCACTCTTTTTTTTTTCCTCATAGACACAATCACAATCAGCCAATAAATGTGATATCAAGTTTCGTGGGCCATAAACTGAATTAGACAAAAAATTCTATCATTCCCTCTAGGGAATTTTTTTTTAAAAGAAAATTCGAACTTGTATATTGAGTTTGTGAAAGTTATTACCTTTCTCCATGCAATACATTTAAAAATAATAAAAGTTATAATTTACTCAAATCAAATTAGATTAATAATAATTCAATGTATATTTAGATAATTTAGAAAAAAAAAAAGTTAATTTTTTTAAAAAATTAAATTTTATAAAAATTTACTAAAAATGCAATTTTTAAAACTTATAAACAAGAAAATACCCAATTTTTCATTTATTATATAAATGCCCTTCTTATTTACATGCACCCCCTTATTTCCAGTTTCTCCAACTTCCTTGATTTGTCATTGTTTTGCTCCATTTTTTTGTGGGATTTTAATTTTTCTTTTTCCTTCTTTTTATTTTCACTTTTTTCTTCTCTTTTTATTTTTATTTTTTCTTTTCTCTCATTATGTTTTTTTTCCTCCTTTCCTTCTCTTTTCTTTCTTTCTGTTTCCTCTTTTTTAATTTTCTCCTTTTCAAATTTTTCTTTTTTAATTTTTATTTTCTTCTTTTTTTTCATCTTTTTTCCTTCCTTCTTTTTTTTTTTTTTAAAAAAATTAATGAAGCAACAGCCAATATCATTGGCTCTATATCCATATATTTTTTGTGGAGATTACTTTAAAGGTCTCATTGCATAAATCTTCAAATATCATATGGTATTTAATTTTTTTCTCTTTATGAGCTCTTGTGTTACTTTCTTATCAATGTTTCTTTGAATACTTATATACATTTCTCATGTTCATTTTGCATGAAAAAAAATGGAAAAATGATGATAGGTGGTATGGAGTTAAAATTCAAGTGGTCATTGAGGGAAATTTGACAACTTACACATATTGTTAACTAGTAAAATTACCTGTGTTTCCCTGCAGGATAAAAAAATAATAAAAATAAAAAAATTGAACATAATATATAGTTCACATATTAATTATTAAATTCACACTTTTTTTTTTTCAAAATGGAGATTAAAAAAGAAGAAAAAACAAATCAGCTCATCCAATGAAGCACAACGTGGAATCACTTGTCCAATCCATTAATCCTAAAACAAATGAAAATAGGTCAATATATTTACAAATAGTCATAATTTATTATGTAAAAACACATTGTTTGTTAAATGTGTTTATGTCACGACCCGAACCCGAGGGCACGTGACCGGCACTAGGGAATGGGTAGATATAAGGCCCCTGAAACCCGTAGTAAGCCTAATGGGAAAAAAAATAAAACCATTCATATTTTAAACTTTAATTAAAAATAGAACATATTATAAATTGAATTTATGTCTTATACATCAATGTGTTTCGTACAAACAAACTACATAATTAAGTTTAAATCATACAAATCCTCAATACATATACTACTGCAGCATCCTAGATTAACACACAGTACAACTTACAATGACCTACATAAAATAGCCGGTGAAGAAGAAATCCGGCGTAGAAGTAGTCTGAGGTCGAACTCCCAAGCTCCTGAAAAAAATAAATTGAGGGGAATCAGACCTCACTGAGTAAGTCAATAAAAGAGTTGTACGGTTTGAAAACCTTTTTGAAAACTAATACGTTTATAGTGAAAAGAATTTATAATATATAATTATAGCTTTTTGAAAAAATTTCGGTAGAACCCTAAACCCAAGTCTAAATGGCCAACCGGGCCCACTTATTCCAACTAGACTACCGGTCCCCAAGAGCAAAGACATCAACCGAGGCACCAAGCCGTAGTCATTCACTTAATCCAAATATATGGCTCTGGCGGTCCCCGAGAGCTAAGGCATCAACCGAGGCACCCATCCCAGTCCATTATTGACTTTCCAATCACTAGCGGTCCCTGAGAGCAAAGGCTTCTACCGAGGCATCCATCCCAGTTTAACATTCATCAATCATAAAATTTTCGGATCCATCTCTCAATCTCTACCATGTGCACATAGTCCTGGTGAAGCCCACCAGGTAGCTCGTTCTACCAAAATTTCTCAAATCGATTTTAAATAAATAAATTGCATTTAAATCATAAATGATAGCATTAAATTAAATAAATCATATAATCAATATAATAGAAATACGAGCGCATGCATTCTTTAAATAAACACATGCACAAATCATTTTATCGACTTACAGGATGAATGCGAAGGCTGACGATCACGCGTCAGCCTCGGTCTCACAGCTTCTGCTCCGATATGCTCTAAAAGAAAAATAATGAATCGACTTTTTAAAACATGACTAAGGAATCGAAATCAGGAATCAACAAAATAATAAAATTCCAGACTGACTCGATGAAAACCGGACGAGACTCGACAGACAGGATTTAACCTAACTAACGGTAGGAATTTTTACGGATATCACGTTTTACGAGAAAATCTACCGAAATTTCAGCAGAGTCTCCTCTGTAAAACGGACATCTCTCTACCAAAGGTAGAGCCAGACCTGCATAGAAAATGCACTTCCAATATACACAACCATTCACACTCGAGTCGGGCTCCCAAACTACAATTTGCTCCGACCGAGATCACAACTCAAACAAATATCAAAATTTTATAATATTTATTTCTCCAATTATACACATACTAAAATAAATAGCATATATAAAATCTTAATTATCCAAAGTTAAACAATTAAATTTGTATTCCATCACCAAAAATTATAATTATAATTATTATCCACATTAAAATCTTTGCAATATATTATATATATATATACATTATTTGAAATTCAATATCCAAAATTTACTCTACTTAGGTGATTACATCAATTAACTTATAAAAATTGTCTCAACCCGTTAAATATTAATAAACTAATTAAAAATATATATATTTATCATATTTAGTGTAAAATTACATTTTTACCCCTAGTATATATATAAATTACATAATGTGCTATATATATATATAAAAAAATTTTCCTTAAAATTATCCAATCATCTAAAACTAATTTTTTTTTTTGGCATAAACTCAAATATATTTATAAAAATAGTATAAAAATCTCAAAAATTATAATTTGTGTTCTAAAATTTATAATATTCACTAATAACCTCATTTATCAAATTTCATAACTTTTTAACCATAATTTTCAAAATTAGCCTAATTCTTTAATTTTGACATAAAGTATAGAAATTCCTAAAAATTGTATAATATTCTAAAAAAAAAATTATCTTCCTTACCCTAAAATTTATATCAACACATAATAACACAAAAATGCCAATTATTATTATTATTATTTGCTATTTTTGTAATTAATTCCAGAAAATTCCTAAAATAGTATTAAAATTTTCAAAATTCATCAAAAATCAAAATAAATTCCAAAAATAAAATTTAGTTTACTCAAAATAATTAATAACAATCACCCTAGTTATGAATTATACTCAAATTACTATCAAATAAAGCCAATTAAATACTAAATAATTTCTGGAAATTAACTAAATTACCAAAAATTCCAAGAAAATTTAATTCACTCACAAATAATTAACTACAACCTCCCTAATTACTAATTATACCTAAATAAACCAAATAAACATTAAATAAATTCTGGAAATTCAAATAATTACCAAAAATTTCAAAGAAAATTGAAACTAACTCAAATGCATGTTAACCAACACTAATCATCCTAGAATTACCAAGATCAAGCAGAAAATTGAAGGAAGAAAGGAGGGATAAGGTGAGTGTTACTCACTGCTTGCAGGACGAAGAAGATGGGAAGGATGAGCTTGCTGTCGCCGGGAAGAAGAAGAAGAAGAAGCAACATAGCTGAGATGGACAGCAACGGCAAGCGGAGGATCAACTGGCAGGAAGGTACTGTCGCGCGTAGGGAGGGAGCTGGCTGCCTGACGGAGGAAGAAGAGGAAGAAGAAGAAGAAGTGCAGCAGCAGCTGCCAGGCTTGGGAGCTCCTGAAGCACGGCGGAAATGGAGTCCTCCGGTCAAAGGCGAAGGCAGCACAGGGACGGTAGGAAGCAGCAGGGTGACGGACGGGGAAGGAGGGGCTGAGGGATGTGTCTTCTTCAGTTTTCTGGTTGTTTCTAAACTCTAACTATACATTTATATATATATATATATATATATATATATATATATATATATATATATATATATATATATATATATATATATATATATATAAAATATACTTATTATACTGTATTATAACTATATGCATATATATATACTACATATATACCATATAAATACATACACACTTGTGTATTCAAGTATTTATTAGTGTACATATGTATATATATATATATATTTTATATGTATATGTATGTAAACATATACTACATGAAAATGTATACATATATATATATATATATACACATGTATATAATTATACTTTATACTATATTATATATACATATATATATATATGCACACATATGAATTGATATGCACTTTTAAACTAATATGTGACCTAAAATATAATGTTAACACAATTATATTTTAATATAATGAAAATTAACTATTACTAGTACTATTAGAGAAAAAATATATCCCTTTTTATTAAAATAAATAAATAAATAAATATATATATATCTATATATATAGGGTATTACAGTCTCCCCTCTTTATATGAATTCGTCCTCGAATTCAAGAAAAGAAAGAAAAAAGGAATTACAAAGCTAAGAAGGAAAAAGATACGGGAAGGAAACTCGCATCTCGGCTTCAGTTTCCCAGGTGCAATCCTCTGCAGAATGGTTACTCCATAATACCTTCACCATCGGTATCTCCTTAGTCCGCAGCTGTCCTATTTGGCGATCCACAATCGCCACCGGGTACTCCTCATAAGTCAAATCATCGCTAAGCTCTACGGCTTGAGGTTGCAACACGTGAGACGGATCAGGGACGTATTTTCTCAACATGGACACATGAAACATAGGATGGATTCTCGATAGCTCTGGTGGTAACACCAACCTATACGCCACTTCACCCACTCTAGATCGAATCTCAAACGGTCCAATGTATCTAGGAGTTAGCTTACCCTTCTTACCAAATCTCATAACTCCTTTCATTGGAGACACCTTCAGGAACACCATGTCTCCAACCATAAAGGATACATCCTTTCTCCTAGGGTCAGCGTAGCTCTTCTGTCTACTAAAGGCTGTCTTCAATCACTGTTGTATAATGGGGACTTTCTCTGAAGTGGTCTGCACTAACTCTGGTCCCGTTAACTGCCCTTGTTGCACTTCATATATGATTCTCTGCAACTGGGGGTCTCTGCTCTGAGCTGCCTTAACCCGATCCAAGTATACTGATCGTACACTAAATTGAGCTAAAAGGCACTTTCAAGTAACTTTCATTTGCAACCCCTGGTCAATCAATCCATGCAACTCTTTAATAATGGGCTTTCTCTCTGTGCTAATATGGGCAAGGCTGCCTGCAGATTTTCTACTCAAGGCATCCGTAACAACATTCGCCTTGCCTGGATGGTATAAAATGGAGCAATCATAATCCTTAAGGAGTTCCATCCATCTCCTCTGCCACAGATTCAAGTCCCTCTACTGGAAAATATATTTCAAGCTCTTATGATCTGTGTATATCTCACACGTCACTCCGTACAAGTAATGCCTCCATATTTTTAAAGCAAACACCACGGCTGCCATCTCTAAGTCATGAGTAGGATAGTTATGCTCGTGCTTCTTCAACTGCCTCGAAGCATAAGCAATCACTTGGCCATTTTGCATCAACACACAGCCCAATCCTACTCTAGAAGCATCACAATACACTGTATAACCTTCATTCCCAGAGGGTAAAGTTAGAATTGGGGCCGACGTCAACATGTCTTTCAATAACTGAAAATGCTCTTCGCATTTGTCCGTCCATACAAACTTAGCACTCTTCTAGGTCAACCTTGTCAAAGGTGCAGCAATTCTAGAAAAGTCCTTCATAAATCTTCTATAATAGCCTGCTAAACCCGGGAAACTCCGTACTTCCTTAACTGTAGTTGGCCTTGACCACTCTGTAATAGCCTCTATCTTCTTAGGGTCCAACTGTATGCCATCTTGAGAAACCACGTGGCCTAGAAATGCCACTTGATTCAACCAGAACTCGCACTTTGAGAATTTGGCACACAATCTGTGCTCCCTTAAGGTCTGAAGTACCCTTCTCAGATGCATCACATGCTCAGCCTCACTCTTAGAATAAACCAAGATATCGTCAATGAAAACTATCACAAACTGATCCAAGTATGGCCTGAATACCCGATTCATCAAGTCCATAAAGGCTGCTGGAGCATTATTCAACCCAAAGGACATTACTAAAAACTCATAATGGCCATATCTTGTTTGAAAGGTTGTCTTGGGCTCATCACCTCTTCTAATTCTCAACTGATGATACCCAGATCTTAGATCTATTTTAGAGAAGCATGTAGCACCTTGAAGTTCATCAAACAGATCATCAATCCTCGAAAGTGGGTACTTGTTCTTGATGGTGACCTTATTCAACTGCCTGTAGTCGATACAAAGGCGAAGGCTACTGTCCTTCTTTTTCACGAACAACACCGAAGCACCCCAAGGCGATGTACTGGGTCTGATGAAACCCTTATCAAGCAACTCCTGCAACTGCTCTTTCAGCTCCTGTAGTTCAGCTGGTGCCATTCTGTAAGGTGGCATAGAAATAGAATCCGTACCAGGTATGACATCGATACAGAACTCTATCTCTCTATCTGGTGGTAATCCTGGTAATTCTTCAAGAAAGACATCCAAAAATTCACACACCACTGGCACTTGCTCAATTGCCATGTTCTCCTTCTCAACATCTTTTACCACTGCCAAGTAAAGCATCTTTCGAGCTGTAATGACAGAAATAAGATTATGAGGCATGGAGCTCTTTTCACCTTTGAAATAAAATTCTTCTTCACCTGGAATTCTGAACACCACTTCTTTCTCTCTATAATTCATAAAGGCATAATACCTCGACAACTAATCCATGCCCATAATGACATCGAATTCCAGTACGTCGAGCAATACTAAGTCCACCAATAGTTCTCTATCATCAACTATCACTGGGCACGAAGGAAAGAAGACATCTGTCTCTAACTCATCACTAAGAGGAGTCAAAACAGATAGAGGAAAGGACAACCTAAAAGGCTGCCACTCGATTCTCAAAGTGAACACAAGAGAAATGAAGGAATGTGAAGCACCGGGGTCAAACAACACTCTAGCATCGCATGCACAAACTGAGAGAATACCTGCTACCACTGCATTCAAAGTCTGAGCATCCTATGATGTCAAAGTGAACACTCGATCCTGATCACGACCTACCTGCTGAGAAGTCAAAAGCTGCGCAAAACCACGTCCGCTAGGTCTACCAACTGAACCTCGACCCTGCTGACTCATAGGCTGAGGCGGTCTCTGCTGTGGCTGTATGGGTGCTCGATACTGTTAAGGCATCGGATAGTAGGGCTGAGCCACTGAGGAAGACGAACCCTGAACGTACTGTGACTAGTATCCGGAGTGGGGACAAGCTCTGGCAAGATGTCCAACCTGCCCACATCTGAAGCAAGCGCCCGACAGCATATGACACGGGCCCTGATGAAATCGTCCACAACTCGCGCAAGCACTAGCTCCAGACCCAGAACTACTCTGCCCGGAACTCTGCCCACTACTGCTGCTATTAACTCCTGCACCGAATCTGTGACTCATGCCGGTTCTCCTGTTTGAGGCATATCCATGTCGGCCAACTCGGTGAGTCCTGGACCTCCTACCACTCTGTTGAGAATTACCCGCAGCCTGCTGACTCGAACTACCGATGTGAAATGCTGGCTGCTGGTACCCGGGAGCTACACCATATCCACTGCCCCGACCATATAAGGATCTATCATACTGCCCTGGCGGATGTGTCACCTCTCTATCAAACGGGCCTCCTCAATCACACTCTCTAGGGTGCGATCCTCAGTACGCATACCAATAAAAGTGGGTCCCAATCCTGTAACATACAGCTCCATTGCTCTGTAAGGGTCCCTCCTGATATCCTCGGCATGTCGGGACAGCCTATTAAACTCTCTGGTGTAATCCTCCACTGATCTATCACCCCTAGTAATGTGGAGTAGTTGCCACCTCTAGGCATCTCTGGTGGCTGGAGGACAGAAAAATCTTAAAAAGTGATCCTTAAATTCTAGCCAAGTCAGCTCGTGCATCGATGGCTGAATCGACTGCATAAACCAGTCCTGAGCGGCCGCCTATATCGAAAACTCCATAATCATAATCCTCTGATAATCTGTGTGCCCCGTTCTGGTGCGTGCCTCAATCGCATTAATGAAGTCTAAGGCATCACCCGTACCATCGAAAGAAACTCTACCGATCCAGAGTAAAGAAGGGCTGCTTCAGTGTCCGACATCCCCTGGTACCTCTGCTGAAGCATCTGCTGCACAAGGGGTATTGCCTGATTTAATGCTGCTAGACCCTGATTAATCCTTACCAGTCCAGCTGCAAAGGCTGTAGGGTCAACAGCTGGGGCTTCCGGCTTGACTGGCTGCTGATAAGGAATCTCAGCTGCAGCTACCCTGGCTCGGCCTCTACCTCTACCTCTGCCCCTACGACGTGGAGCAGGAAGGGGAGCCTCATCGTGCACAGACTGCTCATCTAGCCTAAGGGTCGAATCAACATCTGGGTCGGTACGCACACGCCTCATTCTGAAAAGAAGACAAGGAGAAATTGAATTTAAAACGGGGTAAGAATATTTAAAGCAACGCGGAATTAGATACAAGAACATCTCAAAGACAATTATCAATCCTAAAGCTGCAATAGTTACATAGAAAGACAGACATAGACAATTAATCGAACTTATGCTCTGATACCAACTTTGTCATAACCCGAACCCGAGGGCACGTGACCGGCACTAGGGAATCGGTAGGCATAAGGCCCCCGAAACTCGTAGTAAGCCTAATGGGAAAGAAAATAAAACCATTCATATTTTAAACTTTAATTAAAAATAGAACATATTATAAATTGAATTTATGTCTTATACATCAATGTGTTTCGTACAAACAAACTACATAATTAAGTTTAAACCATACAAATCCTCAATACATATACTACTGCAGCATCCTAGATTAACACACAGTACAACTTACAATGACATACATAAAATAGCCGGTGAAAAAGAAATCCGACATAGAGGCAGTCTGAGGTCGAACTCCCAAGCTCCTGAAAAAAATAAATTGAGGGGAATCAGACCTCACTGAGTAAGTCAATAAAAGAGCTGTACGGTTTGAAAACCTTTTTGAAAACTAATACGTTTATAGTGAAAAGAATTTATAATATATAATTATAGCTTTTTGAAAAAATTTTGGTAGAACCCTAAACCCAAGTCTAAATGGCCAACCGGGCCCACTTATTCCAACTAGACTATCGGTCCCCGAGAGCAAAGGCATCAACCGAGGCACCAAGCCGTAGTCATTCACTTAATCCAAATATATGGCTCTGGCGGTCTCCGAGAGCTAAGGCATCAACCGAGGCACCCATCCCAGTCCATTATTGACTTTCCAATCACTGACGGTCCCCGAGAGCAAAGGTTTCTACCGAGGCACCCATCCTAGTTTAACATTCATCAATCATAAAATTTTCGGAACCATCTCTCAATCTCTACCATGTGCACATAGTCCTGGTGAAGCCCATCAGGTAGCTCGTTCTACCAAAATTTCTCAAATCGATTTTAAATAAATAAATTGCATTTAAATCATAAATGATAGCATTAAATTAAATAAATCATATAATCAATATAATAGAAATACGAGCGCATGCATTCTTTAAATAAACACACGCACAAATCATTTTATCGACTTATAGGATGAATGTGAAGGCTGACGACCACACGTCTGCCTCGGTCTCACAGCTTCTGCTCCGATATGCTCTAAAAGAAAAATAATGAATCGACTTCTTAAAACATGACTAAGGAATCGAAATCAGGAATCAACAAAATAATAAAATTCCAGACTGACTCGATGAAAACAGGACGAGACTCGACAGACAGGATTTAACCTAACTAACGGTAGGAATTTTTATGGATATCACGTTTTACAAGAAAATCTACCAAAATTTCGGCAGAGTCTCCTCTGTAAAATGGACATCTCTCTACCAAAGGTAGAGCCAGACCTGCATAGAAAATGCACTTCCAATATACACAACCATTCACACTCGAGTCGGGCTCCCAAACTACAATTTGCCCCGACCGAGATCACAACTCAAACAAATATCAAAATTTTATAATATTTATTTCTCCAATTATACACATACTAAAATAAATAGCATATATAAAATCTTAATTATCCAAAGTTAAACAATTAAATTTGTATTCCATCACCAAAAATTATAATTATAATTATTATCCACATTAAAATCTTTGCAATATATTATATATATATATACATTATTTGAAATTCAATATCCAAAATTTACTCTACTTAGGTGATTACATCAATTAACTTATAAAAATTGTCTCAACCCGTTAAATATTAATAAACTAATTAAAAATATATATATTTATCATATTTAGTGTAAAATTACATTTTTACCCCTAGTATATATATAAATTACATAATGTGCTATATATATATATAAATTTTCCTTAAAATTATCCAATCATCTAAAACTAAATTTTTTTTTGGCATAAACTCAAATATATTTATAAAAATAGTATAAAAATCTCAAAAATTATAATTTGTGTTCTAAAATTTATAATATTCACTAATAACCTCATTTATCAAATTTCATAACTTTTTAACCATAATTTTCAAAATTAGCCTAATTCTTTAATTTTGACATAAAGTATAGAAATTCCTAAAAATTGTATAATATTCTAAAAAAAAAATTATCTTCCTTACCCTAAAATTTATATCAACACATAATAACACAAAAATGCCAATTATTATTATTATTATTTGCTATTTTTATAATTAATTCCCGAAAATTCCTAAAATAGTATTAAAATTTTCAAAATTCACCAAAAAACAAAATAAATTCCAAAAAATTCAATAAAATTTATTTTACTCAAAATAATTAATAACAATCACCATAGTTATGAATTATACTCAAATTACTATCAAATAAAGCCAATTAAATACTAAATAATTTCTGGAAATTAACTAAATTACCAAAAATTCCAAGAAAATTTAATTCACTCACAAATAATTAACTACAACCTCCCTAATTACTAATTATACCTAAATAAACCAAATAAACATTAAATAAATTCTGGAAATTCAAATAATTACCAAAAATTTCAAAGAAAATTGAAACCAACTCAAATGCATGTTAACCAACACTAATCATCCTAGAATTGCCAAGATCAAGCAGAAAATTGAAGGAAGAAAGGAGGGATAAGGTGAGTGTTACTCACTGCTTGCAGGACGAAGAAGATGGGAAGGATGAGCTTGCTGTCGCCGGGAAGAAGAAGAAGAAGAAGCAGCACAGGCGAGATGGACAGCAACGGCAAGCGGAGGATCAACTGGCAGGAAGGTGCTGTCGCGCGTAGGGAGGGAGCTGGCTGCCTGACGGAGGAAGAAGAGGAAGAAGAAGAAGAAGTGCAACAGCAGCTGCCAGGCTTGGGAGCTCCTGAAGCACGGCGGAAATGGAGTCCTCCGGTCAAAGGCGAAGGCGGCACAGGGACGGTAGGAAGCAGCAGGGTGACGGACGGGGAAGGAGGGGCTGAGGGATGTGTCTTCTTCAGTTTTCTGGTTGTTTCTAAACTCTAACTATACATTTATATATATATATATATATATATATATATATATATATATATATATATATATATATATATATATATATATATATATATAATATACTTATTATACTGTATTATAACTATATGCATATATATATACTACATATATACCATATAAATATATACACACTTGTGTATTCAAGTATTTATTAGTGTACATATGTATATATAGTTATATATATATATATATATATATATATATATATATATATATATATATATATATATATATATATATATATATATATTTTATATGTATATGTATGTAAACATATACTACATGAAAATGTATACATATATATATATATATATATATACACATGTATATAATTATACTTTATACTATATTATATATACATATATATATATATATATATATATATATGCACACATATGAATTGATATGCACTTTTAAACTAATATTTGGCCTAAAATATAATGTCAACACAATTATATTTTAATATAATGCAAATTAACTATTACTAGTACTATTAGAGAAAAAATATATCCCTTTTTATTAAAATATATATATATATATATATATATATATATATATATATATATATATAGGGTATTACAGTTTAAAAATACAACTTCAACAAAAGCAACTGATTCTCATTAAATTAAATTCACTAACACTGGAAAAAAAGAGTTCAAAGTCTAAGAAAACAGAATTTGTAAACTTAAAACTCTTATATATACACAAAAAAACCAAGCACTTGTGTGATTGGATTCTTATTATACTATATTTTCAAAGCAACTACAATATACATATACACTCTATTTTAGGGCTAAGCCACCATGAGAACAAACCTTGACCCATTTTGAAAGTGAATAAATCCAAGAAATTCTCAATAATACTAAAATAAAAATTTTTACTGACTGAAATTTTTTTTAAAAATTGAAAATAAAACATAATTTATATAAAAAAATTATGATGTCTTTTTTAAAGAAATAATTACACTGATCCCAAAAATTCTCTAATCATATGAACCAACAAATAAAAAGGCAATTATTATGGTAAAAAAAAAAATGTCAGCCCAAACATACCCATATGAACATGGTTGTGTAATATTCTTGTTGAAAATAAAATTTACCTACCAATCTGAGGAATAAATTAAATCAGAAAGGCAAATCGAAAATCTTTTGAATAGTTCATAAATTATTATATTTAAGAAAAAAATTAATAGGATATATCAAATTGAAATTTAAAATGCAAGTGACGATTTTGGGTGTTGGGTCATGCACTTCAGGCTTTCTGTCTATAATTATCGTCTGTTTTCATTTATGCATGTTGCTTGGTTACCGTTGATCGAACCCCTTCTAAAATATTCCTCCAAATTATCACACTCACACCTAATCAATTAGTTTAGAGTTCATGGCTCTATCCATAATTAACCACACACACACACAACTGCCTTTCAGATTACAATCATCCCTTATTATTATTTTTTATTTCTCAACTTCAATTAAAAAAAAATTGTAGCTAATCCTCAGCTTTGTAAAATCCATATTCTTTAGGTTATTTGATCAGGAAAGAAATTTACAACCTTCATTTAAAATAAAAACTTATACAAATATCAAAATTTAGGGTAAACAAAAAAAGACATGGGAAAACTTACAATCTATTCAAATCAGCATAACTGAACATACTTAGCTTGAAGATGCTCAAGCTGTGAACTAATGTTAGGGTTTTGAACTTAGTGTTTGATTCCTTCTAAAGAGGAAAAAAAAAAAAAATTTGAAGAGTGAGTGAGTAAGTGAATTGCCATATCACCTCCATATTCTGGGGAGCGCCAAAAGTAACGAAATCAAATTACTTAAACAAAAATCCTCTCAAAAAGCCAGAAATATAGAGCGGCCGCAAATCATCTCATCCTTCACCGTAACAAAAAGCAAATAATATGCAGAATATGAAGAGGAGAAGGCAAAGCTGCAATAAAACCTATAAGGCAATAGGGAAGAAGAAGGGGAGAGGGCTGCTGCGGGCTGGAGATAAAATTAGCGCTTCAATTGACCAAACAAACTAAAGTGACAATATTGTCCAACTGGAAGGGTACCGTTGTTAGATGTCTAAGGGCACAAATGGTAGTCTAATGAAACGACATCATTTTGAGTAGGGCTGCTAGCAGTGGCAAAATTATGATTTTGGCAAAATCAGAAGCTGATTTAATCACTGTTCATCTACACTGAAATTTGCATCCAACTTTATTTATATAAATAGATATGACTTTGCATATATATAAGTGATGATGTTTTATTTGATTAAAAGCAATCTCCTTTGCTGGCACATGTAGTCCAATACATCGCATTACATGTGACAAACGGTTGTTATCACAAAATTTAAGATATTACATTGTATAGAGATACCCTTAACTTCAATAATTACTCTAATATGGGAATAAAGATGAATTTGTTGTAGAATTAAGATTGAATTGTTTAGTTTGTTATAGAACTAAATTTGAATTTAGTAATATTTAATTAGAAAAAAAATATTTTATAGTAAAATGATTTTAAGAGAATTTAGAGAGAGTTTGGAGAACTATAATATTGAAAGAATTTGAAGAATAATCTATCTTTTTCTATATCTTCTCATTAATGAATTTCAATCTCTTTATATAGAGATTTCTTTTCACTATTTGATAACTATTCTCTCACAAGCAATATACTGTTCATTCATAAGCAATATATTGTTCATTCATATTCATAATACTCCCCCTTGAATAACAATATTTTGCAACCGTCTCGTTAAAACCTTGCTAAATAAAACTCAGTGGGAAAAACTTTAGCTTAAGGAAAAAGAGTACAATGCATGATTTTCTCCCCCTTTAATTGATATGTATAATCTTCCTTCACATAGTATGCACATGTCGCATACTAAAGATTGTAGTTGAACGCGTTTTCTAAAGATTGTAGTTGGAAGCGCCTTTGTGAAAAGATCAGTTGAATTCTTGCTAGACTGAATATACTTGATATCTATATGATTGTCTTTTATTAACTCGTGAGTGTATGAAAAGAATCTTGGAGGTATATGCTTGGTTCTATCACTTTTGATATATCATTCCCTTAACTGTGCAATGCATGTTGCATTATCTTCATACAAAATTGTTGGACTTTTGTTGACTGGAAAACCATAAGATTCTTCAATATGATGTGTCATTGATCTAATCCACACACACTCTCTACTTGCTTCATGTAGTACAATAATCTCAGAATGATTTGAAGAAGTAGTGACAAGCGTTTGTTTCTAGGAATGCCAAGAAATTGCAGTTCCGTTATTTATGAACACATAGCCTATTTGAGATTTCGCTTTATGAGGATTAGATAAATGCCCTGCATCTGCATAACCAATCAATTCTTGTTTTGAATTGTTAGAATAAAATAAACCTAAATCAATATTTCCTTAAAGGTATCGAAGTATATGTTTGATCCCTTTCCAATGCCTTTTTGTTGGAGCTGAACTGAACCTTACTAATAAATTGACTACAAAAGAAATGTCAGGTCTAGTACAATTAGCACGATACATTAGAGCTCTAATGGCACTGAGATATGGAAATTCAGAATCAAGAATTTCTTCATTTTCTTTACAATGTCAAAATGGATCCGTCTCAATATTGAGTGATCTGATGACCATTGGAGTACTTAAAGGATTTGCTTTATCCATATTAAAGCATTTTAAGATCTTTTTTTGTGTAATTTAATTGATGCACGAATATCCCATTGTGCATTTGCTTAATTTGTAAACCAAGGCAATACGTAGTTTTTCCAAGATCTTTCATTGCAAATTCTTCCTTTAAGTATAATGTTGCTTTATGGATCTCATTTTTTGTTCTAATGATATTTAAATCATCAATATATACAGCTATAATCACAAATCTGGATATTGTTTTCTTAATAAAAATGCATGGGAAAATAATATTACTCACATATCCTTTATTAATCAAATAATCGCTTAAACGATTATACCACATACGTCCAAACTATTTTAACCCATATAAAGATTTATGGAGCTTGATCGAATACATTTCTTTGGGTTTTGTACTTAATGCTTCAGACATTTTAAATCCTTCAGAGATTTTCATATAAAAGTCACTATCAAGTGATTCGTATAAATAAGTAGTTACAACATCCATAAGACGCATTTCTAATTTCTTAGAAACTACTAGGCTAATCAGATACCTGAACATAATTGCATCCATAACAGGAGAATGCGTTTCATCATAATTAATTCCCAGCCTTTGTGAAAAACCTTGGGCTATATGTCTAGCTTTGTACCTTATTATTTCATTTTTCTCATTTCTCTTTTGTACAAAGACCCACTTGTATCCTATAAGTTTCACAGTTTTAGGCATAGGAATAATTAGCCCAAAAACATTTCGTTTATTTAGTGAGTCTAGTTTAGCCTGCATAGCATCTTTCCATTTTATCCAATCATGCCTATTTTGACATTCCATGACTGATTTTGGTTCAGGATCATCTTTGTCATTTATGATTTCACATGCAACAATATATGAAAATATTTCATCAATACTTTTCATCTCATTTTTATTCAACAGTTTTCTTGTATTGGTATAATTTATCAAGATTTCTTGATTAATATCATTTATACCTTTCATTTGGGGACTTTCTTTATTTTCTATTTCTTCAGGGATATTTTCCTCACTATCAATATGATTATCTACTCCCTTTCTCTTTTAAGGATTTTTATCCTTAGAACTAATTGGTCTTCCACGCTTTTGGCGTGTTTTAGACTCATGAGTGTCTTTACTCTCAGGTTTTATTTTTAGAATTTCAATACGAGCAGGAGCATTGGCTACTGGTCTATATGATTTAGTCACTCTTTTTGTATCAGTAAATACATCTGCCAACTGATTTGCAATTGCTTGTAAGTACATAATCTTTTACACTTCTGATTCACATTGTTTTGTGTGAGGATCCAGATGCAATAATGATGGTTCATTCCATGAAATACCCATTTTCCCTTCTTTCTCCTTTTTTCCTAATGTTGGGAAAACAACCTCATTAAATTGGCAATCAGAAAAACATGCTGTAAAGACATCACCAGTTAAAGGTTCAAGATATCTAATAAAAGAGGGTGTTTCAAACCCAACATAATTTCCCAATCTTCATTGAGGACCCATTTTTGTGCATTGAGGTGGCGTAATGGGTACATATATTGTACAACCAAAAATTCTGAGATGGGAAATATTTGGCTCTTGACCAAATGCCAATTGTAGTGGGGAGTATTTATGATATGCACTAGGTTTAATGCAAATTAATGAAGTAGCATGTAGGATTGCATGACCCCAAACTAAAATAGGAAGCTTTGTTCTCATTATTAATGGTCTAGTAATAAGCTAAAGACATTTAATCAATGATTTAGTTAAACCATTTTGAGTATGTGCATGGGCAATATGATGCTCAACAATGATCCTAGTAGACATACAATAATCATTGAATGCTTGAGATGTAAATTCACCAGCATTATCAAGTCTTACCCTTTTGATTGTATAATCAGGGAATTATGCTCGTAATTTAATAATTTCAGCTAGCAACCTTGCAAATGTAACATTATAAATTGACAATAGACAAACATGTGATCATCTACGAGATGCATCAATTAATACCATAAAATATCTAAATGGTCCACATGGTGGGTGAATTAGCCCACATATATCTCCTTGAATTCTTTCAAGAAACATAGGTGATTCATTCTGAAATTTAGATAGTGAAGGCCTCAAGATTAATTTTTCGAGAGAACAAGCTATACATGACATTTCATTTGATTGAGGAATTCTTTGGCCTTTCAATGGATGCCATATGAATTCTCAATTATCCTTCACATCATTACTAATCCAAGATGACATAATTTTTCATGCCATAAATTTATTGTTGAAGATCATAAGATTTTTCTTTTACTACCATATGTGATTCAATTACATGTATATATGTGTAATGCAATCCAATAGGGAGTTTTAGTAGTCTTTCCAATACTTGTATTTTTCCTGATTCATAGAAAACTATATTTAAATATTTGTTACCATTTATAGTAATGGATTGGGTATCACCACACCCATTTCGATATATGTCATCAAAACTCAACAAATTTCTTTTTGCTTTTGGTGAAAACAAAGCTTCATCAATTATAAATTTTGTTCTATTTGGTAACATAAATTTAGCTTTGCCAATTCCTTCAATTAGACCTATAGGACCTGATATTGTTTTTACAACTGCCTTTGTGGGCTTTATTTCAAAGAAATAATCTCTATTTTTCAATATAGTATGTTTAGTACCATTATCTGGTATGCAGAGATCTCTAATATTGTCTTTATGTTGAGTACAATCCATATTAAACTTTAAAATAGATAAACACATAATTAATCAATTAAGGTAAAGACATAAAATAATTGTAAAGTAGGACATTTTATTAATTTAAAAATAACATACATAACAATTACATATTCTTCAGAATTTAAAATAAAATAGGTAATAACAACATACTTAAAATTATAGTTGTCTCAATTTCCATTATCAGTAAAATCATCAGTAAAATCATAAACATCTTGATGAGTTATATCATTAACAGGAGTATGATGCTCATAGAAGTTCATTTTTTTTTGTCTTTCAATGATGCCTTATAAAGTTGGCAAAGATGTGGTGGTGTATGACAAACTCGTGCCCAGTGTCCCTTACTACCACATCTGAAACACACAGTTTCAGACTTATGTTGGGGCCTTTCTTGAACACCACTGATGACTGATTTTAACTTCTTTTGAGGTTGAGTCTGAGTTTATTGTGGAGTATTATTATATTTATTTTCATGACCAAGGCTAAAGAATTGACCTCTTCCACGTCCACGACCTCTACCTCTCCCATGTCCATGGCTATTGTAATTTTTATGTTTGGAATAATTTGTAGCATTTGCTTCTAGAAATGCTACTGAGCTAGTGGGATGGGACTAATGATTTTTCATAAAGAGTTCATTATTTTTTTAGCTACCAGTAGGCATGAAATTAGTTCAGAATATAAAATTTATAGCTTGTCTATTTATAATGAAAAATATAGCCATTTGTTACCGTTGGTAATAAAAATAGTCGTTAGATTTTTTTTTATAATATAATATATTGAGAAATAAATTATATAAAGTATTAATAAATAATGTTGATATGATTATTTATAGTAAGTGAGTTAACATAATGATATGTATAAATATGGGGCAAAATCGCCCATTAATATAAAATGGGGTATAGCCTTCCATTAACATAAATAATAAAAAAATATAAATATGCATAAATATAAATTGGTAGGAGGCATAGCCATCCATAAGGTTAGAACCATTTCTAGCATTTTTTGCATTAATGGTGTAGTTAGTAAAATAAAATAAAAATAACAATTAATATAAAGTTAGATTGAAAAAATAAATATAAATATGAATAAATATAAATTAGTAGGAGGTATAGCCATTCATGATAATATATAATCAAATAATATATTCATAAATATTAAATATTAAGAAATATGTACCTTATTATTTTGATCGAGAGTTTTTCGTGCTAATAACGTGTTGTAGAATTAAGATTGAATTGCTTAGTTTGTTATAGAGCTAAACTTGAATTTAGTAGTATTTAATTAGAAGAAAAATATTTTATAGTAGAATGATTTTAAGAGAATTTAGAGAGAGTTTGTAGAGAATTTGGAGAACTATAATATTGAAAGAATTTGAAGAATAATCTATTTTTTTTCTATATCTTCTCATTAATGAATTTCAATCTTTTTATATAGAGATTTTCTTTTCACTATTTGAGAACTATTCTCTCACAAGCAATATATTGTTCATTCAGAAGTAATATATTGTTCATTCATATTCATAATAGAATTTGATTTTTTGAACTTTTTAAAATTCAATAATTGAGTGTTTCAATTTTTAGTTTCATTATTCCAATCAAATCATGAACACTTAATTATTAAAAACTTTGATTTCAATTAAGGGTAATTCTTCTAAAATACCTAAAGATCTCTTGAGTTCAATTAAGCATGTCAAGATTAAGATTTAACCTACTCTCATAATTAAGAAATTAATCCTAACTCATTAAGCTTCTTAATAATTACTTTATCCCTAAAGAGCTCACCTACTCTTATGGTTAAGTGGTCTAAGTCCTATGAGTCTAGAGCTAATAAATTCTCCTAACTCTCATTGGTGAAATCTTCAAATCTTCACACTCTTAGTCATTCCGTGCTATTCTCGTATTATTAAGCGTGGATGCTGCCAAGTGAGACCTTTGGATACTCCTTCTCTAATATTTCATTGGAGTAGATTCAGAGCATAAAAAATGAAAATTTAAGTATTGCTCTAAAGAAAAGAGAGATTTTTTTTTTCTAGAATTACAAACCAGAATGTATTCTCTCCCAAAATCAGGTTCAAATTCAATCTCCAAATTCAAGTTTAGGTTATAAAAACTAAATTTTTCATACATAACAACCATATAAAACTATCTTAATTAATAAACCATTCAATAATTAAATAATTAAATCAAGAATGCACACTTATCCACTATCCCCCTCTAATTGCAATTGAGCATCAATTTTGTACAAAACCAAAATAAAAAATTTTAAAGATAAGCTTTACCATAAATGTGGTGAAATCGAGTTGATAGTTAATGAATCTTGCCATTTTTTTATTTTCTTAATTTAAGTAATACATATGCATAAATAAATAAAACACACAAGCATAAAAACATAATTCTAACATTTGGCATCCTCCGCCACACTTATCGATGGCATTATCCTCAATGACAAAAATATTAAAAAAAAAAATGAGGACTTCCCTAATAAGCTTTTGGCTTTCATTTATGCTTGCTCCAAATGCTTGAATGACCTATAAAACAAAATAACAAAAACTAAGAAAAATAAAAGGAAAAACTCAAAATGAACTAAAAAAAGAAATAAATAAAAAAAACTTTGGATTGCCTCCCAACAAGCGCTAATATTAGGTCATTAGCTTTATTCCTTGAATATGTAGTATCATGAGTGCAAATAAACATGAGAAAGTGTTTTTGGAAGCATCTTCCTTTTCTTTCTTTTTGGTAGGCTCCCTTTTGGCCAAGTAATAATGTGCAGATTCCATATGCCAATTCTTTGGTTCTAGAATTACTTGAAGAATGTAAGGCTCTTCATGTGGGTTTTTAGATAGTCCAACACCTTTCATGGATTCCTCATATATGACCATAATAGGATATGGAACATATGCATTATTATCTATAAATGGCTCATCTTCATCTTCATCCTGTGTAGCTTCAAGTTATTTTATGATTTTCTCATCCAACTCCAACTCATCTTGAAATTGAGTTGAGTGACTTTGTACCTCGTCATCCTTGATGTTTACAGACTGATTCTTATTATAAGAGACTTCTTCAATTTTCCTTAGTGATAATCTTTTATTGCTCATTGTGGCAAAACTCAAAAGTGACTTCATCATCTTGACTTAAAGTGTTTTCATCATCCCATGAACTTTCTTCTTATGCTAGTTGCTTTGAACAATTGACTGGTACACATATTTTAAATTTTTGAAAGCTTGCTTTTCAAATTTTTATAGTTAGATTTATTTGTAATTAGTTATTCTTTAGATCTTTTATTAGTGCAACTAAAGCTTTTATATATGTAGTCATTTCAGACATGAATTACTCCATTTTTATCAACAATAATTGTTCTTTAACACTCTTGGCCTCCTTTTATTGAAAACTCCAAGTATGAACCACACAATTGTCTAAGATGGGTTATAGAGAGGTTGTGGAGGTGAATATGAATAATATGGCAATACACCCTATTGTGGTTCTCTCCACACCAATTACAAACTTGAAAAGAAGATGGAAAATAATTAAATGGCATATGTTCAACATTATATATAGTATCATATGCATTCGAACTCAAAAATTAATAAGAAAATCTACCATTATCCATGACAAATTACTTATCAATATTAAAAATAAAATAAAATAAAATACTAGTCTAGGAGAAGTAAAAATTAAATTAATATAAATATTGGCAATCCCTGGTAATGGCGCCGAAAACTTGTTGCGTTCAAAACCTGTAAGCGCACGAATTGTGAATTATAGTATAAAAGATATCATTCCCATGAGGATTGTATATTGTGTACTAATATCTTTACCTTATGATCTTAGCTAGCAAATCAATAAAGTAATTTAGAAAACCAAAAATATAAATATAAATAATTACAACGAAGAGAAAAACAAATGATAAAAAATATAGATTTTTAGTCTACGTTTCACTATTCCAAGTCAGGTCGTGAACATTTAATTATTAAACACTTTGATTTTAATTAAGGGTAATTCTTCTAAAATACCTAAAGATGCTCTCGAGTTTCAATTAAGCATATCAAGATTAAGAATTAACCTACTCTCATGATTAAGAAATTAATCCTAACCCATTAAACTTTCTTAACAATTATTTTATCCCTAAAGAGCTCGCCTACTCTCGTGGTCAAGTGGTCTAAGTCCTATGAGTCTAAAGCTAATAAATTCTCTTAACTCTCATTGGTGAATCGACCCATAAACATGCAATGAATTAGGCCTTTAATTGAATACAAGACATGAAAAGCAACTCATAAAATTAATTAAAAATCAATTTAATAAATAAAACTTGTGTTCAATCACATCATGAAATAGTTACTCCTAACTTAAACCCTAAAGGAATTTAGCCATGCGCATACTTATGGTGAATCAAACAAACATAATTAAAAGATTAAATATGAAAGAAAGAAATAATGAAATAAAACTCTTGAATTCTTGAACTAATTATCTTCAATCCTAGTTTAGCTCCTTATTTGTTTGCTTTTTGAGTGCTGAAGATGAATCCCCCCAAATACCTCATAGCATCACTTTATATAGGAAAACGAATATGAGATCTTTTAGCCCTTAAATTCTCTTCCTTTCTTACTTAGGAAAAGTCTCTTTTTCTTGACACACACCACAACATAACCATGTTGAGTTGGTGTGACATTAATGTTGAGTTGGTGTGACATTAAAATTTTTGGCATAGGTTTTAGCACAACTGTGCATGAGCTCTAATTCAGATTCTATAAGGTTGCACATTTTCAAACACAATTAGTGCCTAAAACGCATGCTGCACTTTTAAAATTTCTTCAATTTGAATAGAAAGATGTACTAGTAGCAACACACTCATGTTACGCCTATGTGACATGAAGCTTGTATTCCAGTAGATTGCATAGGCAATGACATAGGCATGTGCTAAACTATCTTGGCCTTAATATTATCTTCTTATGCAAATCCTTAATTTCTTTGAAAACCTTAGCTAGTTGTCTAAGGGAAAAAGAGAATATTTATTAACACTTGAATAAAATTCCTAATAGAAATAAATTAATACCAAAAACAAATAAAAACTAAATAAAATATCAAACCAAAATAATTCTTGTTTAGGCCTAATTCTTACCCCAAATTAAATTGAAAATTTATAGAAAACTCATTAAAATTCAACTCAAATATATATGAATAATTACACATATAATAGTTATAAGTGGATAATAATCCATGTAAGGTTGAGTTGTTTCATGCTAAGTTTTGGTGTAGGTGAATGATATTCATATATAATTTATATTGGTAAATGGTTGCAACTCCTTATAGGTAATTATGTTGAATATGATCCTAATAATTTTACTAGAGTAGTGTAGTCATACTTTTAAATATGTGTTATATTAGATGTTCATTTGCTACTAAAGAAAATGATGAAAATTAAAAAACTTGGTGGGAAATGGACTTGGCTTAATTTTCATTATAAGAGACTTATCGTTTGCTATTTTGTATACGGTATTATAGGGAACATAGAGGATTTTTGTGAGATGGTATTCTCTACTGAAGAAAAGCTTTCCTATGAAAATGGTCAATAACTTGTTGTTCAAAATCATCAGAATCAAACTCAGATTGGTGCAAGATGATTGCACACTAGTCCATCGGTCAAAGAGATGAGATGATGATTGATTCATTCTATAATGATGGGGATAAATTTCATAAAACTTCTAATAAGATAGAGAGATATGATAACTAACAAAATGATTATGGGAGTTAACAAGGGCAAGAGTGGAATGATGAGGGCAATATTATTATAAAAGTTAAAAGGTGTAGGATGGAGGAGAAGCTAACACTCACTATTGATAATAGGTTGAATCTAAGCCACTAATGGTAGCTTTGTCAATCAGCCCATCAATATTAATTAGGCTCTACCAAATGCTTCTTGTTAAATTGCTTTAAACTTCTAATCCTCTCTTTTGGTGGTGTATGGTGAATTTTAATGACATTTTAGCTAGCCATGAGAAGATGGGAAGAGTTGATCATTCAAAGTGGTTACAAAGTAGATGGTTTTCAAAGGGCCATTGACGATTGTAATTTTGCTAAAGTTCTTATATTGGGTAGGCAATTTACTTGGAGAAGAGGTTGAGGTATTGAGAATTGGATCAAGGAGAAGCTTGAACTTTTTGGCAAATAAGGATTGGCACTTTTTTTTTTATATGAGGCTCAGGTGTGAATCTTGGTGTGTCATCTTTTGATCATATGCTAATTTTTATTTTTCCTATGCAAGTATGAGCTGTGCAGTATAAGTGTAGATTTAGCTTTGAAAATTAGTGGCTTTATGAGAAAAATTATAAACATATAGTCAATTCAAATTAGAATGTTGACAGTTTGGCATCTATTCCTTGTTGTATTGCTCAATGCAATGAAGATTTAGGAAGATTGGGGAAGGAGTAAAAGAATTAATTTTTAATCAAAATTAAAGCATTATAAGGATACTATAACTTGGATTTAATGGGTTACAAGGTGTTTGAGTATGTTCGTGCTTATAATGAGGCAAAGAAAAATTATTTTGAGACGCTTTCTTAGAGAGAAGTAATCTGGAAACAATGTGCAAAGCAAACTTAGTTAAGGGAAGGGGACCTTAATACTATATATTTTTGATTCATTTGCTACTGGCTCATCGAAAAAGAATAAAATTGAATGTTTAAAGGATAACAATGGCAATTGGTATTTATGGGGCATAGGTCTAGAGGATTTGATATTTACTTATAGTGATTATCTCTTCACTTCATGTTAACATGTGTTTCTTGAGGTTGTTGTACCTCATGTTACTATAGAATAAAATGTTATTCTTCTAGCTCCTTTTTCTGCCCAAGAAGTGAAAGATGCGTTATTCTCCATGAATCTTAATAAGTCTCTAAGTTCAAATGGCATGAATCCTTCTTTATTTTAAAAAATGTTATGATATCATCTCTTGGGATGTCACTTGTGCTTGCCTTGTTTATTTGAATAGTTATAGCTTACCATTGGGTCTCCATGACACATTTATTGTTCTTATTCCTAAAGAAGAATCCTAAAGTAATGAGTGATCTCCAACTAATAGCATTGGTATTGTGGCTATATGCTAACTAGTAGACTAAAGATAATTCTTCCTTACATTGTAAATCCTAGTGTGCATTTATTCCAAGAAGAATTATTTTAAATAATATTATGTTAGCTTTTGAGTTGCTTCATTATATGAAGAGGAAGTCTTAGGGGAAAGATGGCTATGTGGCTTTAAAGATTCATATTAGTAAAGCTTGTAATAGGCTTGAGTGGAGTTTTATAAAGATATAATGATTAAGCTTGGTTTCATCGATAGGTGGATTAATTTTATTCTTATATGTGTTACCATTATTCGTCATAGTATTTTTTCATGATGGGTGATGATCTTGGTCCTATTTTTCCTTAATGGGGTCTTCATCAAGGTGATCCCCTTTCTCCTTATCTATTTATTCTTTGTGCTGAGGGTCTTTTTATGCTTATTCATTATAGAATTTCCATTAGAGCTCTACATTGTGTTAAAATTACTCAGGGTGATCCTATTATGCCTCATATATTTTTTGTGAATGATAGTCATTTTCTCTTTAAAGCTAATCAAGAGAAGGGTGGAATTATAAAATATATTCTTAAGGACAATGAGCAGCATCTGGTAAATCTATTAATCTTTTAAAGTTATCTCTTTTCTTTAGTACAAATGTTGGTGATGCCCATTAATCTTTTATTAGTATGAGCTTAGGTATTCATAGGGATGGTAGTCATTATCTCTATCTTCTCCTTCTATCTCTCATTGGGAGGAACAAGAAAGAAAATTTAATCTTTTATCAAGTGAGGTAGTTAGACATAAATAATGCTTTCTTGAATGGAGATTTGCAAAAAGTTGTTTATATGCATCAACCTGAGGGTTTCATTGACAAATGAAAACCTAATCATGTATGCAGATTTAATAAGGCACTCAATGGGCTTAAGCAAGCTCAAGAGCATGGTTCAATAGATTGAGGTTAACACTACTGAATTAGGGGTTCAAGAATTCAAAGTGTGATTTATCACTCTTCTTTTTTATCATTAGCAGTTAAATAACCTTAGTTCTTATTTGTGTAGATGATATCATTGTGATTAGTAGTAATGCAATGTCCTTACAAAGATTTGTTAAGAGAGTCCATAAGTTGTTTTGCTCTAAAGGATATAGGAACTCTACATCTATTTCTGGGTATAGAAGTTAAGAGAGATGAGATAGGTATGTATCTTACCCAGAAAGATACATTGATGAACTTCTAAAGAGAGTTGGCATGAAAACGCTAAACCTTGTTCAACTCCTACTGTAATTGAGGAAACCATTGAGAGCTACAGATGGTGAACCAATGAAAAATCTAACTCTCTATAGAAGCAAACTTAGGTCATTATAATATACTACACATACAAGACCTAATCTATCATTTATCATCAATAAATTTAAGCCAATTCCTCCAAAGTCCCACTGATAAACATTGACAGGTAGTTAAAAGAGTTCTTAAGTATTTAAAAAGGACAAGGAATATGGGACTCCATATAAAACATAGCTCAAGAGTAGCTCTATAAGGATTTTCATATGCAAATTAGGCTTGCTACCTTAAAGTAGAAGGTCAGTTGTAGGGCATTGTTGTCACGACCCAAAACAGGGGCCATGACCGGCGCTAGGAAAACGGGAATTCTTTCGAATCCAGAACCCATAGCAAGCCTAAAATAAAATAAGCATGCCATAATAACAGTAACAGTATAATATGCAGCGGAAAATAAAAATCATAATATCATAATATTATCCATATCAACTGGATATAAATAAAAATCTCATCCCATACATAAAATTCTTTTATAATACAATCCAGTTTCAACATAATATATCTCCTTTAAAATAAAGTACATGAAATCCAATACTTAATTTACAACTACTGCAGTGTCTAGATAAAATAAATAAGACTCAAGTAGACAATTTACATAAAGAAGCCGGGGCGGAAGAAATCCGGCGTATCGACCTGCTACTGAGGTATGAGGAAGTTGACTCTCCTGAAAAATAGTCAACGGAGGGGAGTCAGACCTCACTGAGTGAATTACTATAATATATACATACACACTAAGTGATAATGCATACAGTCAACAGTATATATGTAATATGTATATATACAGGCAAATTCATACAGATGCAGAAAAATCATTTTATATATTTTACTGAAAAATTCCAGTTTATGAAGGATCACATAGAACCCTAGAATATCGCAACCTCAGAAAATAGTGTTAAACAACACTCTGGCCATACAGGCTCACTTATCCAAATATATCCACTTAATCCATTTGGACAGTAGACTGGCCCCGAGACACTAAGTCAACCGAGCTCCAGCAGTCTGACTGCCAGTGTGATTGGCCCTGAGACACTTGGTCAACCGAGCTCCAGCAATCACACCCAAACCACATCTCACATATCAATAATCATAATCAAATCAATATCCACAAATAGTTAGTAATATAGCCTAAAGCTATAGGCGTACCGGTACGTACTCGGTCCTAGTGCTGCCCACTAGGTAGCACGTTCTATTGATATCCTTCATCATTAAATATAAAACATTCATTCACAATAAATGATGCATGAATATAAATGAAATAACAATATAAACCATATATATATACCGGAAATATACCAAACATAAACCAGGTATATTTTGAGTATATATATGTCAAAATAAATCCAATCAAATCATGAATTAAACTAAAAATATATTTAAAAACATTTTAAATATATTTTATTAACAAAACATGTATATAATTTATTATATACCAAAAATATACTTGAATATAAATCACATTATTTATGCATATTCAGTCAAAATAAAACATGCATTTTCTAAATCATGCATCCTAAACATATATATATAGTATAGTAACTCACCTAATGCGCTCCACGAGATAGGTCCGACGGGCCTGGTCCACTAGCCCTCGGTCTCGGCGCAACTAAACAAGCAATAAATAACCGACATTAGAATAAACCTAACAGAAATCCTAGAATTCAATCTAGAGTATTAAAATACGGAAACAGAATTAGGGTTCGACTGGACATCACGTTTTACGAGAATTCTACCAAAAATTCGCAGAACCTCCCCTGTAAAACGGACATCTCTCTACTCAAAAGAGTAGAGCCGACCCTGCAAAGAAACACACTTCGAAAAACGAGCTCAACACAATCAAAATCCCACGGTCGGACTTCAAACTACAGTCCACCGACCGGCGGTCCACAAACACAGAATAATTCCAGATATACCGAAAATATCCTTAAATCACAGAAATACATTTCATACGTCGAAATTACATAATTAATCTTGAAACACTGAAACACTGTAAAAATCGATTAAAACTCATTTTATTAGAAAAACCGTATATTATATATATAATTGAAAATAATTCCCGAAAAATAGTTTCAATTAGTTAAAAATACCAAATATTTTGTAGAAATCATTTTTATACCTTAAATAAATATTAAAACCAATTAAATTACATTTTTAGACAATTTAGGGTAAAATTACCAAAATACCCCTATATATATAAATATACTTAAATTACTTCAAAAATTCACCAAAAATCATACAATTATCCAAAATTAATTTTCTCAACATATTTATCAATAATATTAATAATTAAACTCAATTAACCAATTAAATTCAATTTAAAACACAATTAACCTAATTTTCCAAAATCACCTAAACTTCAATAATTAAAAATAAATACTTAGAAATTCATAAAAATTCCAAATAAATTCCTATAATTCATTTCAACACCCAATTTAACCATAAACTCCAATTTCATAATTTAAATAATTAATTTCCGAAAATTAGAAAATAATATTAAAATATTCAAAAATACCCAAAAATCCAAACAATCTCTAAAAATTCTACAAAAATTCATACATGAAGATTAAGCTACTAGGAACAACATTTGTGAAGGAAGTTTCCATGAATCATCCAATTCAAAGCTCAAAAAAAATCAAAAACCCTAATAGGCCGAAATTGACAAATCGAAAACTAAGCAATTCTAGACCATTTTAGCTCAAACCGAAGCTAGAATCACACTCACCGGAGCTCAAGGAGAAGAAAGAGACCGGCGGGTGTCGAAAACGGTGGCCGGAGGAGGGAGAAACGGCGGGTAGCTCGACTTTCGGCCTCCTAAGCTAATTCCGGCCAAACTCGTCGGGAAAAGGGGCTGCTGGCGGCGGGGAACGGCTGGAGACGGAGGTGGCTCACCGAGAGGCACACCGACGGTGAAGGAACGACAGTTGCAGACGGTGGAGGTGGGTGGTGGTCGTCGGGCGCGGGAAGGAGAAGAAGAAGAAGAAGAAGAAGGAAGCTCGGGGGCAGTTTGGTAATTTTCCAAAAATTTTTTGATTTTGATGTATATATGTATATATATATACTTTATACTATATATTAAAATAATATTAAATTACACACATCAAATATACACCACACACATAAAAATATTAATATTTTAATAATTTATACTAAATATAATTAATTAAATAACAATTTAAACAATTAAATACTTAATAAAATATTAGGGAATTAATAAACCCTAATTAAATAAATATACACACACCGACTTTATTTAATAGTTTAAAAATATGTATGAGTTCATGCAAGTCCGTAAATACATCTAAAATAATTAATAATAAATCGTTTACTTGAAAATTTCCCCGAAAATGCAAGTCCCGGGAAAATTTTACGTAAAACACTGTATATAAAACACATTAATTAAAATAGGTCTAAAATACATATCAACTCGTAAAAATATCATATAAAATACAGAATTCATTAACTCTGCATATCCCGGTACTGTGTAAAAATATTTTAAAAACACGGGATATTACAGTCTCCCCCCCTTACAAGAATTCGTCCCCGAATTCCAGAAAACAAGATTACAGAATCAGGAAGGAAAGAGATACGGGTAAGAAGCTCGCATCTCAGCTTCAGTCTCCCACGTATGCTCTTCAACTCTGTCGCTACGCCACAAAACCTTGACCATCGGAATCTGCTTCGATCTCAACTGTCGAACTTGAAAATCTACGATCGCCACAGGTTCTTCAACAAACGTCAAATCTTCACTCACTTCTACACTGTCGGGCTACAACACGTGTGAAGGATCTGAGATATACTTCCTCAACATCGAGATATGAAATACTGGATGCACCTGTGACATACTCGGAGGCAAATCCAACCGATATGCAACAGTGCCAACTCTCTCCAGAATCTCAAACGGTCCAATATATCTCGGTGTTAACTTACCCTTCCTGCCAAATCTCATCACACCCTTTATCGGAGATACTTTCAGAAAAATGAAATCTCCAACCTGAAACTCCACATCTCTGCGCCTAGGATCCGCATAACTCTTCTGTCTGCTAACTGCGGTCTCTAATCTGCGCTTAATCACGATGACTTTCTCTGCAGCATCTTGAACCATCTCTGGTCCAGTCAAAGCTCTCTCACCAATCTCATCCCAACTCAACGGGGATCTACACTTCCTTCCATACAACGCCTCATATGGTGCCATACCAATACTGCTATGGTAGCTGTTATTATATGCAAACTCAACAAGCGACAAATGATCATCCCAGCTACCTCTCAAATCCAAGACACACATCCTCAACATATCTTTCAGTGTCTGGATCGTCCTCTCAGACTGACCATCTGTCTGAGGATGAAAAGCAGTACTGAAATCCAACCTAGTGCCCATCGCTTCTTGCAACTTCTGCCAAAAACGAGAAGTAAACACCGAACCTCTGTCTGACACAATGGACACAGGTACTCCATGAAGGCATACAATATGCTTCACGTACAACTTCGCCAATCTAGCAACTGAATATGTGGCTTTCACAGGCAAGAAATGTGCAGACTTCGTCAATCTGTCTACAATCACCCAAATGGAATCGTATCCATCCTTCGAACGAGGTAAACCGACCACAAAATCCATAGCTATCCTTTCCCACTTCCACTCGGGAATAGGAAGAGGCTGAAGCTTCCCAGAAGGCTTCTGATGTTCGGCTTTCACTTGCTGACACGTCAAGCATTTAGCAACATAATCAGCAACATCCTTCTTCAATCCATCCCACCAGTATAGATCTCTGATACTGTGGTACATCTTAGTAACACCAGGATGAACGCTGTAGGCTGTAGAATGTGCTTCCTCTAGGATCTCTTCTCTTAAATCATCCACATCATGAACACACAATCTACCACTGATCCACAACACACCATCATCATCAAGTGTGAAATCAGTGAACTTCCCTGCTCTGACATTCTCTACAAGCTCTTCCAGAATAGGATCTCGGCTCTGAGCTGCTTTAATCCTATCCCTCAGTACAGATCGTACTTTAAACTGAGCTAACAATCCACCTGATCTACTAATCTTCATCATCAGACCTTGATCCACCAACAAATGCAATTCCTGGATCAATGGTCTCCTCTCAACACCGATGTGAGCAAGACTACCTGAGGACTTCCTACTCAAGGCATCTGCTACCACATTAGCTTTACCCGGATGGTAAAGAATCTCGCAATCATAATCCTTCAACAGTTCCAACCATCTTCTCTGCCTCAGATTCAAATCTCGCTGCTGAAAAATGTACTTAAGGCTCTTGTGATCAGTAAATATTTCACAAGTCACCCCGTACAGATAATGTCTCCAAATCTTCAAAGCAAAGATCACTGCAGCCATCTCAAGATCATGTGTGGGATAGTTCTGCTCATGCTTCTTCAACTGCATCGAAGCATAGGCTATCACCCTTCCATTCTGCATCAACACACAACCAAGACCAATTCTAGAGGCATCACAGTAAACTATGAACTTATCTACACTATTAGGCAAAGCTAATACTGGCGCTGTGGTCAACTTCTCCTTCAACAACTGAAAACTATTCTCACAAGCTTCTGACCACTCGAATCTAACATTCTTCTGAGTCAAGCGAGTCATAGGGGCTGCTATCCTGGAAAAATCCTGCACAAACCGCCTATAATACCCGGCTAAACCCAGAAAACTCCGAATCTCAGTAACTGAAGTAGGTCTAGGCCATTCAGATACTGCCTCAACCTTCTGTGGATCAACCTGAATACCTTCTTTAGACACTACGTGTCCAAGAAAAGAAACACTCTCCATCCAGAAATCACACTTCGAGAATTTAGCATAAAGCTGATGATCTCTCAGTGTCTATAGTACAATCCTCAAGTGATATACATGCTCTTCCATACTCCTCGAATATACTAGTATATCATCAATGAAGACTACTACAAACTGATCCACATACGGTCTGAATACTCTGTTCATCAGGTCCATAAAAGCTGCTGGTGCATTAGTCAAACCAAAAGACATCACCAGAAACTCATAATGACCATATCGAGTGCGGAATGCTGTCTTAGGAATATCGGATTCACTGATCCGCAGCTGATGATAACCTGACCTCAAATCGACTTTAGAAAAGAACTGTGCACCCTGTAGCTGATCAAACAAATCATCTATCCTCGGGAGAGGATACTTGTTCTTCACTGTCACCTTATTCAACTCTCTGTAGTCAATGCACAGTCTCAGGGTACCATCCTTCTTCTTCACAAACAAGACTGGTGCACCCCAAGGAGAAACACTAAGTCTGATAAAACCCTTATCCAACAACTCTTGCAACTGCTCCTTCAACTCTCTCAACTCTGCAGGAGCCATACGATAGGGTGGCATAGATATAGGAGTAGTAACTGGAACCACATCTATACAGAACTCAATCTCTCTATGAGGTGGTAAACCTGGTAACTCCTCGGGAAAAACATCAGGAAACTCACAAGCAACAGGAACATCTGTGAGTGACAACTTCTCCACTGACGTATCCCTAACCAATGCCAAAAACCCCTGACAACCTTTCCTCAACAACTTCCTAGCAGAAATAGCAGAAATAAGATTCTGAGGTGCTGAACTCCTATCACCAACAAACTTAAATTCTACTTCACCAGGAATTCTGAAAATCACCTCCTTATTCCTGCAGTCTACCACGGCGAAGTGCTGAGATAACCAATCCATTCCCAAAATAACATCAAACTCCATCACATCCAACAAAATCAAATCAACGGGTAATTCTCTAACTCCCACAAGAACTGGACAACCAGAAAGAACAATATCGGTGTCCAAGGAATCGCTCAGAGGAGTGGCAACAGACAAAGGAAAAGCCATCCTCGAAGCTTGCCAACAAGATTTAGAAGCAAAAATAGGAGAAACAAACGAATGCGTGGCACCCGGATCAAACAAAACCAAAGCATCCAGGTAACAAACAGAAAGAATACCTGCCACGACTGCATTAGATGCCTGAGCATCCTGCTGAGTCAGATGGAAGACTCTGGCCTGACCTCGACCTCCCTGCTGACTGGTAGAAGCCTGGCCAACACCTCTGGCACCTCCTCTAGTACCTCTACCACGACTCTGCTGTGGGCATACCAGCAAAAGCTGAACCCAAACCAGTAACATACGTAGTAACAGCAAAATACTGATCTCGCATCAGATCCTCAGCATATCTACCCAGACGAAGAAACTCTCGGGTATACTCCTCTACAGATCGATCTCCACGAGAAATACTGGTCAACCGGAGACGATAGCTCAAACGAAGAGGCTCTGGACAAAATCTCCTCATGAATCGCTCTCGAAACTGAGCCCAGGTCATCGTCATCATAAAGGGCTGGATCATCTGAATGAACCAATCTAGAGCTGGTCCCTCAACAGACAACTCGATGATCATGATCCGCTGGTACTCGGTATGAGCAGTCCGAGTCCTAGTCTCAATCGCATGCAGAAAATCTAAAGGATCAGAAGTACCATCAAAAGCAATCCTGCCAACTCTGGCATAGAACAAAGCTGCCTCAGGGTCAGACATACCCTGCTGATAGGCAGGCTGAACAGGCTGAACAACTGGAGGAACAAGAACATCAAACTCAGGCTCAACAGGCTCCTCGTCCTGTAACTCTCTCTGCCTACGGTGACCTGCCGCTCCTCGAGGTCTACCCCTGCCACGACCTCTACGTCTAACTGGCTGCTCAGGAGGTAAAACCTCGTCCTGAAAAGACTCATCATCCTCGGCCTCAACGACCGGTGGAGCGACACGCGCTCGCCTCCTCATTCTGAAAAGACAAACGGAAAGATCCAGACAAAACAGACAACGGAGGAATAACGCTGAAAACTACAGCAAGGAATACTCATCAAGACATACTCGAACCTAATACACTGCAGTAGTCCAACAGAAAACACAACTTTAAAACTAGGGCCACAACTCACATAACTAAGCCCTGACACAGAACTCCACTCTGATACAAACTTCGCTCTGATACCAACTTTGTCACGACCCAAAACAGGGGCCATGACCGGCGCTAGGGAACGGGAATTCTTTCGAATCCAGAACCCGTAGCAAGCCTAAAAATAAAATAAAGCATGCCATAATAACAGTAACAGTATAATATGCAGCGGAAAATAAAAATCATAATATCATAATATTATCCATATCAACTGGATATAAATAAAAATCTCATCCCATACATAAAATCTTTTTAATACAATCCAGTTTCAACATAATATATCTCCTTTAAAATAAAGTACATGAAATCCAATACTTTAATTTACAACTACTGCAGTGTCTAGATAAAATAAATAAGACTCAAGTAGACAATTTACATAAAGAAGCCGGGGCGGAAGAAATCCGGCGTATCGACCTGCTACTGAGGTCTGAGGAAGTTGACTCTCCTGAAAAATAGTCAACGGAGGGGAGTCAGACCTCACTGAGTGAATTACTATAATATATATACATACACACTAAGTGATAATGCATACAGTCAACAGTATATATGTAATATGTATATATATAGGCAAATTCATACAGATGCAGAAAAATCATTTTTATATATTTTACTGAAAAATTCCAGTTTATGAAGGATCACATAGAACCCTAGAATATCGCAACCTCAGAAAATAGTGTTAAACAACACTCTGGCCATACAGGCTCACTTATCCAAATATATCCACTTAATCCATTTGGACAGTAGACTGGCCCCGAGACACTAAGTCAACCGAGCTCCAGCAGTCTGACTGCCAGTGTGATTGGCCCCGAGACACTTGGTCAACCGAGCTCCAGCAATCACACCCAAACCACATCTCACATATCAATAATCATAATCAAATCAATATCCACAAATAGTTAGTAATATAGCCTAAAGCTATAGGCGTACCGGTACGTACTCGGTCCTAGTGCTGCCCACTAGGTAGCACGTTCTATTGATATCCTTCATCATTAAATATAAACCATTCATTCACAATAAATGATGCATGAATGTAAATGAAATAACAATATAAACCATATATATATACCGGAAATATACCAAACATAAACCAGGTATATTTTGAGTATATATATGTCAAATAAATCCAATCAAATCATGAATTAAACTAAAAATATATTTAAAAACATTTTAAATATATTTTATTAACAAAACATGTATATAATTTATTATATACCAAAAATATACTTGAATATAAATCACATTATTTATGCATATTCAGTCAAAATAAAACATGCATTTTCTAAATCATGCATCCTAAGCATATATATATAGTATAGTAACTCACCTAATGCGCTCCACGAGACAGGTCCGACGGGCCTGGTCCACTAGCCCTCGGTCTCGGCGCAACTAAACAAGCAATAAATAATCGACATTAGAATAAACCTAACAGAAATCCTAGAATTCAATCTAGAGTATTAAAATACGGAAATAGAATTAGGGTTCGACTGGACATCACGTTTTACGAGAATTCTACCGAAAATTCGGCAGAACCTCCCCTGTAAAACGGACATCTCTCTACTCAAAAGAGTAGAGCCGACCCTGCAAAGAAACACACTTCGAAAAATGAGCTCAACACAATCAAAATCCCACGGTCGGACTCCAAACTACAGTCCACCGACCGGGGTCCACAAACACAGAATAATTCCAGATATACCGAAAATATCCTTAAATCACAGAAATACATTTCATACGTCGAAATTACATAATTAATCTTGAAACACTGTAAAAATCGATTAAAACTCATTTTATTAGAAAAACCGTATATTATATATATAATTGAAAATAATTCCCGAAAAATAGTTTCAATTAGTTAAAAATACCAAATATTTTGTAGAAATCATTTTTATACCTTAAATAAATATTAAAACCAATTAAATTACATTTTTAGACAATTTAGGGTAAAATTACCAAAATACCCCTATATATATAAATATACTTAAATTACTTCAAAAATTCACCAAAAATCATACAATTATCCAAAATTAATTTTCTCAACATATTTATCAATAATATTAATAATTAAACTCAATTAACCAATTAAATTCAATTTAAAACACAATTAACCTAATTTTCCAAAATCACCTAAACTTCAATAATTAAAAATAAATACTTAGAAATTCATAAAAATTCCAAATAAATTCCTATAATTCATTTCAACACCCAATTTAACCATAAACTCCAATTTCATAATTTAAATAATTAATTTCCGAAAATTAGAAAATAATATTAAAATATTCAAAAATACCCAAAAATCCAAACAATCTCTAAAAATTCTACAAAAATTCATACATGAAGATTAAGCTACTAGGAACAACATTTGTGAAGGAAGTTTCCATGAATCATCCAATTCAAAGCTCAAAAAAAATCAAAAACCCTAATAGGCCGAAATTGACAAATCGAAAACTAAGCAATTCTAGACCATTTTAGCTCAAACCAAAGCTAGAATCACACTCACCGGAGCTCAAGGAGAAGAAAGAGACCGGCGGTGTCGAAAACGGTGGCCGGAGGAGGGAGAAACGGCGGTAGCTCGACTTTCGGCCTCCTAAGCTAATTCCGGCCAAACTCGTCGGGAAAAGGGGCTGCTGGCGGCGGGGAACGGCTGGAGACGGAGGTGGCTCACCGAGAGGCACACCGACGGTGAAGGAACGACAGTTGCAGACGGTGGAGGTGGGTGGTGGTCGTCGGGCGCGGGAAGGAGAAGAAGAAGAAGAAGAAGGAAGCTCGGGGGCAGTTTGGTAATTTTCCAAAAATTTTTTGATTTTGATGTATATATGTATATATATATACTTTATACTATATATTAAAATAATATTAAATTACACACATCAAATATACACCACACACATAAAAATATTAATATTTTAATAATTTATACTAAATATAATTAATTAAATAACAATTTAAACAATTAAATACTTAATAAAATATTAGGGAATTAATAAACCCTAATTAAATAAATATACACACACCGACTTTATTTAATAGTTTAAAAATATGTATGAGTTCATGCAAGTCCGTAAATACATCTAAAATAATTAATAATAAATCGTTTACTTGAAAATTTCCCCGAAAATGCAAGTCCCGGGAAAATTTTACGTAAAACACTGTATATAAAACACATTAATTAAAATAGGTCTAAAATACATATCAACTCGTAAAAATATCATATAAAATACAGAAATCATTAACTCTGCATATCCCGGTACTGTGTAAAAATATTTTAAAAACACGGGATATTACAATTGTGTTTTCTTTAGAGATACTCTTATATCTTGGAGTTCTAAAAAGCATCCTATTGTAACAAGATCAAGTACTGAGTTTGAAATATAGAGCATTGGCTTAAGTGTCCTATGAAATAGCCTGGCTTGAATCTCTCCTAAAAGAACTCAATTTCCCTCTACCAAGTGTATTAGTGACATGGTATGATAATATAAATGTAAGTGCGCTTGCAGCAAACCAAGTATATCATGCTAGAACTAAACATATATAAGTGGATGTTCATTTTGTTCATGAAAAGGTTTTAGGAAAGAAACTTGAAGTTCGATATGTGTCATCTCATAATCAAATATTAGACTGTCTAATAAAGCCACTGTCATACTCAATATTTCAATTTTTAAGAGACAAACTTAAAGTTATTGAGAGTCCTCTATCACTGCCAAGTTTGAAAGGGGATGTTAGAGAATGAATTTCAATGACTTGTAGCTTAGGCTTCTTACTTTTCCTTCTTGTATAATTGTCTATTCCTTTTAATTTTGTTTTCACTTCACTTGATCCAATAGTGATTATTCTTGTTGTACAAAGTGATGCGTAACTCTTTTGATGGACAAGATGTTAGGGCATCAGTGTAACTCTCAATATATAAATGAAATGTTTTCCCTCTCAACTGCATTAAACTGAGTTGGCTCCAATATCAAGTTACAAACTTTAACTATTTGTACTTTACCTAAATTAAAGCTTAAATCCTAGCTTAAAAGCTCCACTTTACACATTACTATAATTTAAGCCACTTGGTGAAAGATTATAATTAATTTAAGACTTAATTTAATTTAATTATTTATTTATTTTAATAACAACAACTTAGTATATCAGAAGGCATGGATTTACACTTGCCTGTTCTCCTCCATAATTAAAAAAATGGTTCCTAGGGACTTATCCCTAATTGCATAATTTTATGTTCTTTGAGTGGATAATTTATACTAGTAGGAATCAGATTGATATGGATAAAGATCATGAGCGGGTGTAGATAAAGAACTAGTCCATATTTTATCCGATGAACACACAAGGGACTGAGTTTCACTTATTGAGCTCTCATGTAAAATTTGATCATATTATTTTCTCATGGCCTTAAACCTGTGTTTATTACCATATAAATCTAGATCCGTTACCAATTCATCACTATCACTTCACCCTTCAAGCATGCTTACTATTGTTGACATTGTTGGCTTAAGTCCTGGTGATGGGTTGGTGCAAAATAGTGCTGCTTTAATCACTTTAAATACTTCTTTATCATCCTTGGACTCCAAATCCAATGTTAGATCATCCAGGTTCATTAGATTTCCCTTTTGCTTCAACACAAGTGCTTGCAATAACCATTCAAGAAAAAAAATATGTAATTGAAGTAAATATATTTTCTTTTCTAGAACATGCATTACAGGTCTTACCCACTCTAGGAGGTAGACATAATCATCTTACCCAATTTAGGAGGTAGAAATAATCATCAGTAGAATGAGGTTTCATATTGCTTTCCCTAGAAATAATTTCCAATGCTATAACCCCAAAGCTATAAACATTAGCCTTATAGGTCAAGAGACCTCATAATGCATACTCTGGTGCTATGTATCCTTTGCAATAATAAAGATAATTGTATGAGCTTATCTTCACTAAATTCTATGAGGGCATTGCATTATGAGGATAATTCTTGGGAAATTCTTGCCTATACCTAATGGTTCTCATTTTTGTTGGTCAAATAAGAAAAAAACTTAGTAATATAGGTCATAAATTTAACCATTGGATGTAATAAATTTATAGCATATAAGAACCATGCAAAATCTTATAAACAAAAATATGATGAGGTCAATAATTACAACAAAAGAAGAATGTGTATAACTCACAAAGTTCCTGCAATTCTAGTATTGATATGGGTGTTCTCTTCTTCATCAAGTTTGGCCAACCCAAAATCAGATATCATCGCATTTAGATCCTTGTCAAGGAGCACATTAGTTATTGTTATATCTTTATGAACAATTTTTAGAGTGCATTCTTCATGTAGAAAAGATAGGCCTTTTGCTATACCAATACAAATGTTATGCCTCATAGGCCAGTCTAATTTCAATTGTCTCTCTTTTTTTACATATAATTAACATAACATCTCTTATCAACAAAGATTGGCCAAATATCCCTGAACATTACTCATTTTTTTTATATCCCCTGTTAACTTTCATTTTGTTCAATTTCACCTATTAACTTATATTTTCACCTATTTAATCCTTCTTACACACTAGAGAGACGTGTGTATTTAGCTCACTCTAAGTTTAAATAAATGTAAAATAGAAGTTAAAAGGTGAAATTAATGAAAAATAGAAGTTATGTATGCTAAATAGGTGAAAATAGAAGTTAAGAGATGAAATTAAACAAAATAAAAGTCAAATAGTGACATAGAATAATTAAGTAAAGTTCATGAGTGAAATTGTATATTCCACCATAAATCATTTATCTTTATTTTTCTTAATCTAAGCACTGATACAATGTAAATATGCATAGTTATTTAGGTATTATAAGTATTATTTTGTTTAATTTTAGTTTAGTTTGTGTGTTTATTTAGTTATGTAAATGCTATTTTTAGTTCCAGTTGCTTTTTGTGGTAGTTTGTATGTTTTATAGGTTCAATTGATGTATGGGAAGGACTTTGGACTTGTTGGAATGAAGTATGAAGCTTGGGAAGCAAAAGGAAGTTGAATTGAAACTGGCACAAGTCATTATAATGGGAACAAGTCATGGCAGAGGCATGCCGTGCCAAGTCATAGCCAGTCACGAGTCATCCTAGTAATGTCTTTCCAAAGGGTTGCAACTTTCTAGCTTTAAGAAGTTTTCATATTTTGGCCATAGCGTCCTCTATAGACATTCAAATAAGGTGATTCAAGTTGCTCTAAAAAGATAACTCAGAACTCTAATGAAGGATGTTCTTAAGATAGGGTTATATGGAAGGACAAAAATGCCATAGAAGTTACTATATTTACATAGAGTTGTGACCCTTTGTTTAAAAGGATACCTTTCCAATTGTAACTCCTTTTAACCACCTATAGGGTCTATATATAAATCAATTATGACCTAAGACAAAAAAAAGGAGGATGATTCTAAATATATAACTTCATTAGAGTAATTATTGCTTAGACTTAGTGTTTGAAGATCAACTAGAAGGAGATCAAGTAAGAAGCAAAAAAAGAAGATTGCTCTACATCAAGCAAGTGCTAGAAGATTTAGTAAAAAGGGTTTTATCAATTCTCTTTTTTCTTTTCTTATTATTGTCTAACTATGTTTTTGGCTAAGTCTTATTTGAGAAGCAATGATGAATTAAATAAGAACTACATTTTCTATCTTATTTTGTTTATGATTTAATTTCAATTAGTGCTTAATTAAGTTATTTATGATTGATCACTATATGTAACTTGTTTTAATCAAAATTACTTACAACGAGAGTTGGAGTAATTTGGTAGACATATAATTGAAATTACTTAAAACTTGGATTTACTTAGAGACAAGGAATTCATTTTAAGGGAAAAGAATTAGTATAATTACTTTGTAATTTTTGTCTATCTCTACAAAGACACAAGAATGATTGTAGACTCTAGATGGAATCATTCTTGATTGACAATGAGAGTTGCTTTTAAGGATTTATTGGTATAATGTGATTTATGATTTTATCTTATCTCTACAAAACAATGAGAGGGCTTGCAGACTCTAAGAGGAAATACTTCTAATTGATAACGAGAGTTACCTTTAGAGACTCTAACTTTAAATTGACAATGAGAATATCTTTTAAAGATTATATACACTAATTTACAATCAATATATTTTATGATAATCTTTTATAAGTTCTTTTTTACATTTTGAATTATGCTTCTCTTATATGTATTTACATTTTATTTCTGTTTAGTGTTATAGTAAATTAGTAGTAATTAAATTCTTTAATTTATTTTGATTTAGTTTTGCCTATCCATCTAAGTAATTATCCGGTTAAAATATGAAAGTGTCTTATAGGAAGGTGAATAGGACTATCAAACAAAAATGGGAAATTAAAGGAATTCTTAGCAAGAATTAAGTAAGAGTTGAGAAGGAAGAATGAAGAACACAAATATTTAAGGAGTTCGGATTCAACAATAATCCTACGTCTCCACCTAACTTATCCCTAAGTTAGGATTTTTTAATCACCCACAATCTTATTAACAAGATTGAGAATAAAAAAGAGTTTTATGGCTCACTCTTACAACCTTACAACTTGAGTTTTCAAGGCTCACTCAAAAACCAAATTACAAGTGTTTTCAAGGCTTACACTAAAACCAAATTCCTAAGTGTTTTAATGGCTAAACACTTAAACTAATTCCTTTAGAATAGAATCTCACTTCCCATTTTCTAAACCCAGAAAATAGAAGAATAAGAATGTCTATTCTAATCACTCACCAACTCTCATAAGAGTTATACATATAGAATTTTTTTAAAAGAAAGTTTAAGAGCTCAATTGAATGTTTAAGAAAATGATGAATGATAAACAAGTTTTCTTAACCTTTCAATTGAATTCTAAGTTGTGATTATATAGAAAAACACTTAAAAATTTAGTTTTTGAAAGTATCAATCATGTCTCCAATGTTTATAATTGATTTTGAATCAATTCTTGGACTTTTGGCAGCTCAAAAGATGCTCACGGGCGGCTCACGAGTGAACAATGCTCGTGAGGGGTGAAAATATATTCGTTGCATTCAAAAATTCCCATTGGAATGTTGTCAGTGGTTCTCTCACAAGCAAGTCATGAGCAAACAGCTCATGAGGAGTGCTCATGAGGGGTGCTACCATTTTTTGGCAAAAGTGTGCTCCAAAGGCTGCATTGAAGGATAACTTGTGATCATTTCAAAAGATGCTCATGAACGGGACTAAAGAAAATCGATTCAGCCAAAATGTTCATCATAAAAGTTGTAGATAATTGTCTTATATTTCTATAAAACTTTTAATCACCTCAATTTGGCATCTGTGTCTCAAGATATTACTAAAATACCAAGAGCTGTGCAAACTAAAATGCAAGCTGCATATGCTAACTTCAACTGAAGATTTGCATACCCAAATGAACTTGGATTTTGACAATCAAGCTCAATCTGGAAATCTTAAGATGTATAATTCAAAAGTGAAGAAGCTCATTTTCTCATTTAAGAACTCTAAATATGTCAAAAGTCTTCTTCAATCTCAGAGATTCAATCAGCCTAAAAAGTCACTATTCATCCAAAAGTGTATATGCTTGGTATATAATTCCCTACACACTTAATTGAAATTATTAGTATAAAAATTGTTTGTCAAAGTCCAAAATTAGGAGTTTAATCTTGCAAATGGTCAATAATCTCCCCCGTTTTGGCTTCGACAACCAATTTGAAAAGATGATAAATAATATATGTGTGTGTAAAAAATAAATAACATGTATAAGTACATTAGATAAAAATAGCTCCCCCTTTCAAATTAGATAGATGCAAAAAGAGAAAATATTTTGCTCCCCCTTAACATGTGCATAAATTAAATATTTATCATGTATCAGAGCATATAAATAAATGAATTATCATAGCATGTATAAGGGTTTAACAAATATATTCCTTTAAAAAAATGTATTTCTTTATTTCTCCTCCTTATTGGACATGATAAGAAATATAAATAAATTTTATTATCCTTCTTGTCAAAAATAAAGACAACATAAAAAGTTATAAAAAAAAAGCATGGCCTAACATAACAAATGATGATAACATGATTAAAAAAATGTTAGGCAATGTGAAGGAAATAATTTCAAACATATACGCATATAGTGTTACCATAATGCATCACAAAATAGTATATATGCTATATTCAAACATCACATGATCATGTAGAGTTTAACTAGTCAATCAATCATACATAATCATATGGTACTTAGCATACAATTATTTATCTCCTAAGCACATAGCTTCTTCTCCCCCTTTGTCAAAGACAAAAAGAAAAGAGAGAGATATATAAGGGGAAATAGACCTAAGGAAGCCAAAAATACTAAAGGGAATGAAAGATCAAGAACCAAAACAATGTAAGCAAAGATATTCAAAATCTTTATGGAATATATGTCATAATAAAAGATAAAAAGCATTCCCAAGAAGGATTTATAAATGAATATGAATTTTGCATGAATAAGCACAATAAATAGTCATGCAAAAAAAATTCATGTCATATAAAAACAAAGTAAGCAAAACAAAGCTGTTTACCACAAGGACAAAACTAGCCACACTTACATTGTTATTATGCATGAGAAAAAAATTATGTGAAATAAATTCAAACAATTTTCTCCCCCTATTTCAATGGATTTAAAAAATTGATATTAAGGACACACTATCATATAGTTATGTCACTTACATAAACATATCTTTGGAAAAAAAATTTTACCTTAAAAGAAATTAACTAATTACACATGCAAACTCAATTATTTTTCCTCCTTTGTCAAAATGCAAAGATAGACCAAATTTTAAAAATATCCATGCATTATCAAAAATATCCATGCATTATCAAAGATAAAAACAATTCCTAAGAAAACACAATAAATAAAAATATTAAAGAAACCTAAATATTTTCTCCTCCCTTATGTCAAAATGCAAATAACATTGCTTTAAAAAAAAGAGTTACAATGATATTAAAATACCAATTGTAAACAAGACATAAAACTAACAGTTCATGTCTTATATTTAGAAAATATCTAGAAAATAAACCAAACTGAAATTGACACAAAATAATTATAAAACAGACTAACAGCTCATGGTTTATATCTATAAAATATCCAGAAAATAAACTGAACATAAACTAACGAAAAATAGTCATAAAAACACACTTAACAGCTCAAAACTTAGATACGAAAAGTATATTGAAAATAAACTAAACAGAAACTGGCATAAAATGAATTTAAAAAATAGACTAACAGCTCAAAACTTAGATACGAAAAGTATACTGAAAATAAACCAAACAGAAACTAGTAAAAAAATAAAAAAAAAATTTATTGAGGAGGAGGAATATTTATGCTAAATTAAAATAATTAATTAATTGAATTTAGCTCAATAATTAATTATTAATTTGCAAAATAGGAGGGCTTTTGAAAAAAAATTGAATGAATCCATATAGATCAAAATCAAACAAAATTAGTACAAAGCTCATGCAAATGGGAAATACAATATATCATGTATATGAAGTAAATTTGCTAAAGCAAATACTTTCAAAACAAAATATATACATGATGCTGAAAAATAATTTTTCTAAAGAACATAATCACATAAGAATCCAAACATCAATTCATCAATTTAGCAAGTGATCAAGATAAGCTTGAGCCATCAATCATACCAAGTTCATGCTTAATAAAATTTAATCTTTCCTCACAAAGAGGCTTGGTAAAAATGTCTGCTAATTGATGATTAGTATCAACAAAATCAAGAAAAATATCACCATTTTGCACATGATCATGCAAGAAATGATGTCTAATATCAATATGCTTAGTTCTAGAATGCAGAATGGGATTCTTGCTAAGGTTTATAGCACTTGTATTATCACACTTAATTGGAATGTGATTAACATCAATGCCATAGTCCAAAAGTTATTGTTTTTGCCATAGAACTTGCGTGCAACAATAACTAGCCACCACATATTCTGCTTCAGTGGTGGACAAGGCAACTGACACTTGTTTCTTACTAAACCAAGAAACAAAGCAATTTCCTAAAATTTGATGAGTTCTGAAAGTGCTTTTTCTATCTACTAGGCTACCGACAAAATCAGCATTAGAATAACTAATCAAGTCAAAGGAAGAACTACTAGGATACCAAAGTCCTACATGCATTGTACCATAAAGATATTTAAAAATCCTTTTGATAGCATTTAAATGAGACTCTCTAGGACTTGATTGAAATCTAGCACACAAGCAAGTAGCAAACATAATATCAGGTCTACTAGTGATTAAATAAAGAAGGGATCTGATCATACCTCTAAATCACTTTTCATCAATTGATTTGCCATTCTCATCCTTGTTGAGTTTGGTTGTGGTGCTCATTGGAGTTTTTCTTGATTTTACTCCTTCCATTCTAAACTTCTTGAGAATTTCCCTTGCATATTTTATTTGATTAATGAAAATCCCATCTTTACATTGCTTGATTTGAAGTCCAAGAAAGAACTTGAGTTCTCCCATCATACTCATCTCAAATTCTCCTTGCATTAGCTTAGAAAATTCCTCACACAAGCAATGGTTAGTAGCATCAAAAATAATATCATCAACATAAATTTGAACAATTAATAAATCATGCTTGGATTTCTTTATGAAAAGAGTTGTGTCAACCTTTCCTTTAGAGAAACCTTTCTCTAGTACAAAGTTACTCAATCTTTCATACCAAGCTCTTGGAGTTTGTTTCAATCTATACAATGCTTTTAATAATTTAAAAACATGATTTAGAGAGTCAAAATTTTCAAAACCTGGAGGTTGTTCAATATATACCTTCTCTTCAATAAAACCATTTAAAAATGCACTTTTAATATCCATTTGATAAAGTTTAAAATCCATGTATGATGCAAATGCAAGAAACATCCTAGTAGCTTCTAACCTTGCAACGGGGGCAAAAGTTTCATCATAATCAATTCCTTCCTCTTGATTATAACCTTTAGCTACTAGTCTAGCTTTATTCCCAGTTATGACACCTTGTTCATTCATCTTATTTTGAAACACCCATTTGGTGCCAATAATAGGATGATGTTTAGGTCTAGGAACCAAGGTCCAAACTTTGTTTCTCTCAAATTGATTTAACTCTTCTTGCATAACAAGGACCCAATATTCATCACTCAAAGCATCATTAACATTTTTGGGTTCAATTTGAGAAATGAAAGCTAAATTAACAATATACTTGAGTTTAGATTTAGTAGTTACCCCTTTTGCAGTGTACTTATAATGAGGTCTTGGGGGTGAGCTTTCTTGAATTGCCAATCCTTTGGAAGTTCATCCTTCAAGGTAGGTTGAGGTATCTCCTCATTTTCCTTCTTGCTTGGATTTTCAAGTTCCAAAGGCTTACTAGCATTTTCTTTTTGTGTTTCCATAATCTCATTGTCACCTACAAGATCATCAACACTACAAACATCCTTTCTAGGATCAAGTCAGTTTGATTCATCAAATACCATATGCATTGACTCTTCAACTACTAGAGTTCTCTTATTAAAGACTCTATATGCTTTGCTAGAGATTGAATAGCCTAGGAAAATTCCTTTATCGGCTTTGGAATCAAATTTCCCAAGATTATCCTTAGTGTTCAATATAAAGCACTTGCTTCCAAATATTCTTAGATATGAGATTTTTGGTTTTCTATTGTTCCATAGCTCATAAGATGTTTTATTTAAAATTGATCTTTTGAAAACTCAGTTTGAAATATAACAAGATGTGTTAATGGCTTTTGCCCAAAAGTATAGAGGCAAATTATACTCATGAAGCATTGTTCTAGCCATTTCCATAAGAGTTCTATTTTTCCTTTCAACTACCCTATTTTTTTAAGGAGTTTTAGGAGATGAAAATGTATGAGAAATACCATTTTCATTACAATATTTTTTGAAAAATTCATTTTCAAATTCAGTTCCATGATCAATTCTAATGGATGAAATACAAAATCCTTTTTCTTTTTGAACTCTTTTTGAAAAATTTTCAAAAGCTTTAAATGCATCATTCTTATGATCAAGAAAACACACCCAAGTATATCTAGAGCAATCATCAACCAATACATAAGCATAGTGCATTCCACCAAGACTAGTAACTCTAGTTGGTCCAAACAAATCCATATGTATAAGTTCAAGTGGTCTAGAAGTGGACACTACATTTTTTAGCTTAAATAAAGACTTAGATTGTTTTCCTTTTTTGACAAGCGTCACAAGGTTTCTCCTTAGTGAATTCAAGCTTAGGTAAACTAATCACAAGTTAATGTTTACAAAGATCATTCAAAAGCTCAAAATTTACATGTCCTAACCTTCTATGCCATGTCCATGTGTCATAGGAAATTGACATTAAGCATTTTATGTCTTTGTTATCAATTTTATTCAAATCAATAATATAAACGTTATCTACTCTTTCACCACTAAAAATTACTTTGTCTTTATCAAAACTACTAACAAAGCAAATTTTAGGATAGAAAGTCACCTTATTTCCCATATCAAATAATTGACTTATACTTAGCAAATTATGTTTAAGACCATTAACAAACAACACATGATGTATAGATAAGGATTGACGATTACCTATTTCTCCAATACCAATAATTTTTCCTTTTGCATTGTCTCCGAATGAAACATATCCTCCATCTTTAGCATCAAGTTTGTTGAATTTCTCCTTGTCTCCCATTATGTGCCTTAAACATCCACTATCAAGATACCACTTGCTTTTTGTTTTTACGAATTTCAAGCACACCTATATAAAATATTTTAAATGTTCTTTTGAACCTAAAACTTTCTTGGTCTAGGTTGGTTAGTTTCAAGATAATCCAAAGGAAGTAAATTCATGTCTAGTTTTCTATAGAAGCACACATTATTGGTATGTCCTTTAATCATGCAATATGAGCATACAACATTTTCAAATTTATTTCTCCTAGGATGAAATGCTTTCCTAGTGTGTGCAACATGCCTTTGGTGTTGTGTGTATCTCTTATTGTTTTGTGACATAGAGTGAGACATACATTGGCAATGGTGATGAGTATTTTGATAAGTTTGTGCAATATATTTATGTGCATTGTATTGTGCAACATGCCTATTATAATTATGTCTAGTGTACATATAAGCATGCTTAGGTTAAGGTGCTCTAGTTTGAGCCTTACCTCTTTGTGTTAATGAAGGGTTAATCTTATGAGACTTTGCCTTGCTATTTAACACTTGAGATTTTTTTGCTTGAATCTCATTAGAGGTTGAAGGAGTAGACTCATATGAAGCTTTAACAATAGTAATATGTGATGAGGATGATGAAGACATTCCATTTTTATATCCAATTCCATGGGTATCTCCATGAAATTTTTGAGAGTAAAGAAGACTATCTAAAGTATCTTTTCCTCTCTTAAATTTAGCAATGGAATTCTTTAATTCTAAGACTTCCTTAGAAAGCTTATGATTTTCATCATTTGCTTTCTTAAGTTGGTCTTCCAAAGAATTAGAAGACTTAGCATCACTAATAAGTTTTTCATTTGATGCAACAAGTTTAGCAAAATCAATTTTTAAACATTCAAAATCCTTACTTAAGCTAGATAACTCATGTTTATATTGTTTCTTCTTAGATAACAAACTTTTGCATTTAATAAGTAATTTGCTCACAATAGAGCTCTCATCATCATCATCATCATCATCACAATATTCATCACAATCATCAAAGGAAGAATAAGAAGTGGATGGTCCCTCATTTTCATTTTCAATGGCCATGAAATAAAGATTGGCAACTTCTTATTGTTCCTCTTCCTTTTCAGATTTAGAGGAATCATCCCAAGTAGCTTTGAATGCCTTCTTCTTTTATTTTGCTCCCTTGCTCTTAAATTTGAGTTTGGGACATTCACTTCTAATGTGTCTCGATTTCTTGCATTCATAATAAGTAACCTCTTTTATTTTCTTCTTCCCATCTCCTTCGAACTTTTTGTTGAAGTCCCTTGTTCTTGAGAAATTTTTCTTTCTTAAGAACTTTTTGACATGGCAATGTCACCATCTTCATCACTAGAATCTTTGATGCTTTCCTCTTCATTATCTTCTTGAAGAGCTTTTAGAGCAATGCTCTTTTTCTTTTCTTCTTTCTCTTCTTGTTCTTCACCTATTTGCTTGATGGTGAGCTCATGTGTCAAGAGCTTACTAATGAGCACATTAGTTGATAGAGTAGAGAGGTCTTAAGCATCCTTAATTAAGGTAACACAAGATTCCCAATCCTTCTTAGGTAGGATTCTTAGAATCTTGTTGTTTACCTCTTCCCTGGAGAAATGTTTTCCAAGTTTCTTAACGGTTATGAGGAGAGCATTGAGACAGTTTGTCATCTCCGTGATTGATTCTTGAGGCTTCATTTTGAAGAGTACATATTCATACATATAAAGTTGAACCTTCTTACTTCTTACTTGAATATTACCTTCATAGTGATTCTCTAAGGTCTCCCACATTTCTTTAGCCGAAATGCAATATTGAAGCTTACCTCTTTCTTTTCTTATCATAAAGGAGACTAGAGTAATTATAGCCTTTTTATTTTTGTGATTTTATTCCTTTTGATCAACACTCCATTGACTTCTTATAAGAGTAGTTACCACACCATCAATGATAGTTGTAGGTGGTTCCCAAACTCTTAGGACAATATCCGAAAGTTTGATGGAATCATAATCAAGATATAATTCCATTTTGAATTTCCAATGTGGATAGTCACTACCATCAAAGAATTGTCTAAGAGAAGAGATGTTTTGTGATTCACTCCCCCATGATCTTGTATTCTAGTAATGAAGTACCTAGAATTCAAGCTCTGATACTAATTAAAAGAGTCCTAGAGGGGGTTGAATAGGACTATGGAACAAAAATGGGAAATTAAAGGAATTCTTTGCAAGAATTGAGTAAGAGTTAAGAAGGAAGAATGAAGAACACAAATATTTAAGGAGTTCAGATTTAAAAGTAATCCTACGTCTCCACCTAACTTATCCCCAAGTTAGGATTTTTTAATCACCCACAATCTTATTAACAAGATTAAGAATACACAAGAGTTTTATGGCTCACTCTTATAACCTTAAAACTTGAGTTTTCAAGGCTCACTCGAAAACCAAATTACACGTGTTTTCAAGGGTCACCCTAAAACCAAATTCCCAAGTGTTTTAATGGCTAAACACTTAAACTAATTCCTTTATAATAGAATCTCACTTCCCATTTTCTAAACCTAGAAAATAGAAGAATAAGAATGTCTATTCTAATCACTCACCAACTATCACAAGAGTTATACATAAAGAATTTGTTTAAAAGAAAGTTTAAGAGCTTAATTGAATGTTTAAGAAAATGATGAATGATAAACAAGTTTTCTTAACCTTTCAATTGAATTCTAAGTTGAGTTTATATAGAAAAATACTTAAAAATTTAGTTTTTGAAAGTATCAATCATGTCTCCAACATTTAGAATTAATTTTGAATCAATTCTTAGACTTTTGGCAGCTTAAAGGATGCTCACGGGCGGCTCACGAGTGAACAGTGCTCGTGAGGGGTAAAAATATATCCATTGCATTCAAAAATTCCCATTGGAATACTATCAATGGTTTGATCATGAGTAGGTCATGAGCAAATAGCTCATGAGGGGTGCTACCATTTTTTGGCAAAAACATGCTCCAAAGGCTGCATTAAAGGACAGCTCGTGACCACTTTGAAAGATACACATGAACAGGACTGAAGACAATTGATTCAGCCAAAAATTTCTTCATAAATAATTGTCTTATCTTTCCATAAAACTTTAAATCACTTCAAGTAGAAATTTGTGGCTCAAGATATTGCTAAAATACCAAGAGCTATGCAAACTAAAATGCAAGCTACATATGCTGACTTCGACTGAAGATTTGCATACCCAAATGAACTTGGATTTTGACAATCAAGCTCAATCTAGAAATATTAAGATGTCTAATTCAAAAGTGAAGAAGCTCATTTTCTCATTTAAGAGCTCTAAATATGTCAAAAGTCTTCTTCAATCTCAGAGGTTCAATTAGCCCGAAAAGTCACTATTCATCCAAAAGTGCATATGCTTGGTATATGTTTGGCATATAATTCCCTACACACTTAATTGAAATTATTAGTATAAAAATTATTTGTCAAAGTTCAAAATTAGGATTTTGATTATGCAAATGGTCAACAAAATAGAATTGCCAAAAAATTCTCGAGTGTTCGATACCATACTTACTCTATACTAAGTCCTAGAGACTAGGGTTATACAATTCTACCTGCATCAGAATTTGGCGCCATTACTGGGGAATTTTTGGATTAGTAATTGTTATTAACTTAAGGTAGCGAAAGGTTTTTTTAGGCCTCATTTTAATTTGTATTTCTTTATTTTGTTTTTATTTTTTGTTTTTATTTTCTAGTTATTTTTGTTATTTATTTGATTGTGAATTTACATGCTCACTAAAAGTACTAGTGATAGTAATTTGAACTTTGATCATAAAATTGATTTGATTTTACATGCTTTACGTAGGGAGCAAAGACAAAGAAGAGAGAACCAACTTAATTTGAATAAGATGGCTCAATTGGAGAGAAGGACATTAGGCGATTTTGCGATGCCTGACATCTTAGGTAGTTTTAGTGGAATAGTGGCTCCAGCTATTGCTAATAACAATTTTGAGATCAAGCCAAGTATTACACAAATGGTGCAAAATAATCAATTTAGAGGCTTACAAGGAGAAGATCCTTACGCCCATAATTTTGACTTTCTTCAATGTGTGTGTAACCTTCAAGATTAATAGTGTGACAGATGATGTTATAAGGTTAAGACTCTTTCCATTTTTAGTTAAGGACAAAGCACAACTTTGGCTTACTAGTTTGCCAAATGAATCAATCATAACATGGGATTAATTAAAGTGAGCATTTCTACATAAGTATTTTCCACCACACAAGACGACCAAGTTTTAAAATGAGATTATTACTTTCAATAAAAGTGGAAGTAAGATAATCTATTCGGCTTGGGAGAGGTTTGAGGAACTTAAATGGTAGTGTCCACATCATAGCTTGTCAGAATGGATGATTCCTTAAATTTTCTATAATGGACTGATGGATAAACATAGAAACATCATCAATACAGTGTCCAGTGGAAAATGGATGGATAAAACGACTAGAGAAGCCATAACCTTGCTAAAAGAACTTGCATCTCAAGGGTACATGGGTGATGAAACCATAATGGCAAAAGCAAGGGGAGTTTTAGAACTTGACATAATTAAAATGTTGAATGCAAAGGTAGATGCTCTTACTAAATTGGTAAGTAATTCTCAAATTAATTCATTAGAATGTGCTAATGTTGTTTGTGAGACTTGTGGTATATTCTCAATGTAATGTAACTGCAAATAAGGATGTAAATTATGTGCAAAGAGGTTTTAACCAACGAATGGGGCTGAATTCCAATAATTATAACCCTCAATAGAGGAACCATCCCATATTTTTATGGTCAAACCCATCCTCTCAATTAAACCCTCCATATAACCCAAACACCAAACTTCAAAACCCACTTGGATTTCCTATGAAACAACAAACCTTTAGTCCTACCCATCCTAAACTTACCCTCAAAAATCTTATGGAGCAATTTGTTAATCAACAAATGTCCATAAACAAACAAAATGAGGAGCAATTTAAGCAACTAAATTCTAAACTTGAATAAATTATTACTCATAATCATATCTTTGAAACCCAATAAGCCTTTTCATCCAACATTAAACCTTTGGGAAAGCTACCTAGCCAACCATAGTATTATAAAAAGAGTCTTGTCAAGCAATTACCTTTCGCAATGGTAAGGAGGTTGAAAAAGATCTCAATAAGAAAAAGAGAGTGGTTGATGATGAGGATGATGGGGTAGAGATTGAGGAGGTGGATCTTAGAAGTAAAAATGATGAAAAGTATGAGAAGAAAAGTAATAAGGAAGATGCCTTACCATTAAAGAATGAGGAATCAAAGGTGGATATTAAAACTCTTCCTTTTTCATAAAGGTTCATAAGGCGTAACTTCGACAAGAAATTTGGAAAATTCCTTGATTATCTTAAGGAAATTACTATCACCATACCATTTGTGGATGCTATTAGAGATATGCTAGCTTAGGGTAAATTCTTAAAGGATATTATTAATCATAAAAGCAAGCTTGAATATTATGGTTTAGTATCTCTTGTTGAAGAATCCAAAGCTATATACTCTAAGTCTCCACCAAAGCTTAAGGATTCCAGTTCTTTTACAGTTCCTTGTATAATTGGAGGTACACATTTTGATAAAGCATTATGTGATATTGGTGCTAGTGTTAGCCTTATGCCTTATTCTATTTATAAAAAGCTAAATTTGGATGAGCTCAAGCCTACCAATATGTGTCTTTCCATGGTAGATAAATCTGTTACATATCCACTTGGCATTATAGAAAATGTGCCAACTAAAGTGGGTAAGTTTGTAATACCAGCTGACTTTGTTTTGTTAGAAATGGAGGAGGATCTTGAGATCCCAATTGTTTTTAAAAGACCATTTTTGAGGATAGCAGGAGCAATCATTGATATGAAGAAAGGAAATATCACGTTAGAGGTGGATAATAAATGTATGGAATTCAATGTGCTGAATGTAATGAAGTCAACACCAGTGGAAGTGGCAAGTGGAATTGATTCTATTGATGTTATTGATGAATGCATTGAAGAAGTAATTCATGAATGTTTGAGGAATGATTCTATGGAGCTATACACGATGGAAGAAGCTAATAAGCAAAATTTGGAGGTAATTTCATATGAACCTTTTCAAAGGACATCAAGATTTGAACCTTCAAGGAGAGAGGATGATCCAAAAGATACTACATCAAGTGAAGAAGTTGAGTTAAAGCTCAAACCTCTACCTTCAAATCTTAGATATGCATTTTTTTGACTCTAATCTTAAATTTCCTTTTATTGTTAATTCATCTTTGCCTAGTGATAATATTGATGCCTTATATGATGAGTTGAATGGACATAAGAATGCCATTGGTTATTCTATAAGTGATTTACAAGGCATTAGTCCTCATATATGTATGCATAGAATTTTTTAGAAGATAATGCTAAGCCTTCCATTGAAGGTCAAATATGATTAAATCGTACTCTCAAAGAAGTGGTAAGAAAAAGAATGACTAAGCTGCTTGATAATGGAATCATATATTCCATTAGTAATAGTAAATGGGTGAGCCCCGTTTAGGTTGTACCAAAGAAAGGAGGGTTAACCATTATTAGAATGAATCTAATGACTTGATACCTACTAAAACTATCATAGGATGGCATATGTGTATTGATTATAGAAAAATAAATAAAGCAACTAGGAAGGATCACTTCCCATTGCCTTTTATTGACCATGTTCTTGAGTGGTTCATTAATTTTTCTTATTTTATTATTTGGATGGACTTAGTAGGTTCTATTAGATTCCTATTTATCCTGAAGATCAAGCTAAGACTACCTTTACATATCCATATGGTACTTTTGCTTTTAGGCGTATGCCTTTTAGTTTATGTAATGTGCTTGCAACTTTCCAAAGATGCATGTTTTCCATATTTAGTGATTTACTTAATGATTGTGTATAAGTTTTTATGGATGACTTTAGTGTCTATGGTACTGACTTTTCTAATTGTCTAGATAATTTATCTAAAGTTATTGACAGGTGTATTGAGCATGGATTAGTTCTGAACTAGGAAAAGTGCCATTTCATGGCACAAGAAGGCATAGTTCTTAGACATTTAGTTTCAAAGAGAGGCATTGAAGTTAATAGGGCAAAGATCAAAGTAATTGCTAATTTGCCACCTCTAAAATGTGTTAAGGATATAAGAAGTTTTCTTAGACAGGCTGGCTTTTATAGAAGGTTTATTAAAGTTTTTCTAAAATTGCAAAGCCACTATGTAAAGTGCTTGCCAAGGATGCTACTTTTGAGTTTGATGATGCATGCCTAGAAGCATTTCAAATTTTAAAGAAGGCTCTTATTTTAGCACCTATTTTGTAGCCACCTAATTAGCACTAACCATTTGAGATAATGTGTGATGCTAGTAACTTTGCAATGGGGGCTGTTTTGGGGCAAAGAAAGGAAGGAAAGCCTTTTGTGATTTACTATGCTAGCAAACTACTTTATGATACTCATATTAACTACCCTACTACAGAGAAGGAGTTTTTTGCTATTATTTATGCATTTGATAAGTTTAGAGCATACCTTGTGGGGTAAAAGGTGATTGTTTATTCAAATCATGCTGCTCTTAAGTATCTTTTAAGTAAGAAGGATGCAAAACCTAGACTCCTACGATGGATCTTATTGCTTCAAGAATTTGATTAGGAAGTGAGAGATAAGAAAGGAAGTGAGAACCTTATTGCAGATCACCTATCAAGGCTTGATCAAGATGGATTGAAAAAGAATGATGATGTTGTGCTAATCAATAAGACATTTCCTGATGAATATCTCCTAACTATTGTATCAAAAAAACTTCCATGGTTTGCAGATATTGTAAATTATCTTGTATGTGGTATTCTTCCTTATGGCATGTATTATAGACAAAGGAAGAAGTTTTTACTATTGGGAGGAGCCGTTACTTTACAAAAGGTGTGTGGATGGCTTAATTAGATGATGCATTCCCCAAGATGAAGTCCAAGACATTTTAAAGCATTGTCATTCTTTAGAGGTTGGTGGACATTTTGGAGCATCAAAGATAGCATCTAAGGTACTTTAATCTGGATTTTGGTGATCTACTTTGTTTAAGGATGCTAGAGAATATGTGCTTACATGTGATAGATGTCAAATGATGAGAAATATATCAAAGAAACATGAGATGCCTTTGAAAGGGATTCTTAAAATCGAGATCTTTAATGTTTAGGGAATAAAATTTATGGGTCCATTTCCTAGTTCCTTGGGTTACAAATATATGTTCATCATGGTTGATTACATCTCTAAGTGGGTAGAAGCCATGCCAACCTTGACAAATGATGCTAGAGTGGTTAAGAAAATGATTAAGAAAGTAATTTTTCCAATATTAAAGCATTGATAAGTGATGGAGGTTCCCATTTTTGTAACCATATGATTGAAGCTCTCTTGAAAAAGTATGGAGTAACACACAAGGTTGCTACTCCATATCACCCATAAATGAGTGGGCAAGTCGAGGTGAGTAATAGAGAAATTAAATGGATTCTTGAGAAAATAGTGACTTCATCAAGGAAAGATTGGGCATTGAAGCTTGACGATGCATTGTGGGCATATAGGATAGCTTTCAAATCTCCAATTGGTATATGGGAAGTCATGTCACCAACCTATTGAGCTTGAGCACAAAGCATATTGGGCAACAAGAGCTTTGAATTTTGATATGATGAAGGCAGGTGAGAAAAGGCTACTTCAACTCAATGAATTAAATGAATTAAGGATACCTATGAAAATGCTAAGCGATACAAGGATCATACTAAGCTGTTGCATGATAAGCATTTAACTAAGAAGGAATTTCATGAGGGTGAGCTTGTTCTCCTTTTTAATTTAAGACTGAGGTTATTTCTAGGAAAGTTGAAATCACATTGGTTAGGTCCGTTTAAAGTTGTTAAGGTATTTCCTCATGGTACAGTGGAAATTGCTAATAATAAAAAGGAAATCTTCAAGGTAAATGGACATCGTCTGAAACCTTACTTGATCAGTGATGCAATTGATCCAACCCAATCTATCTCCCTTTCTACATCTTAATGAAATTATGGTAAGGTCAAGTTATAGACTTTTAAATTTAGCATGGTAAGACTAAACACATTTTTCCTTTATTTTATAACACATTTTTATATTCTATGCTTTAATTTCATTCTTATTTCATTTTATTTTAGTTAGCAAAAGTTCTATCAATAATATTTTTGAATTCACACATTTTTTTAATTATTTTATACTATTTCTTTTTCTTAGTTTATTTCACTCATTTATTCATATTTCTTTATGATTAGTTTTGGTACATGTTTGGTTTATGATTAGTTTCTTATGTTTATGCATTCTTTCATATATTGTTTCATTGAAATTATATTTGCACATTAGCATACTGTCATGACTCGTTACACAATCATGAGTCATTATAGAAAGATAGCATGTCAAGTCATTTTGTAATGGATGACTCGACCTAGGAATATAAGACGCTGTAATGAGTCATTACATAGTCACAAGTCGTTATAGAGAGTCATCGTGCTAATTCGTTATGTTTAGAATGACTCAATCCATCATGCAGGAGGTCGTAACAAGCCGTTCTAGTGGAATGACTCGATATAGAAAGCGTCCGTGCTGACTCAACACCTTGTGCTGAGTCATCCCATCAACATACTTATGTGCATTTTACACATATAGTTACACACACTTGTAGTAGCCATTAGTTATCACCTTTTTACACCTTTTTATTACTATTTATTTATTTTTAATTCAGGTTTAGATTTGAAAAGTTATCTTTTTCTTTTAAAGAAGTCATGTCTTTCTATATCTATACACACCTTTTCACATTTCTCTTACATAACCTTTCCCCATCTCTTACACCCCTATACTATCTATAAATAAACCCTTTTGACCACCCAATCTTCCATATCTTCCATTCTCAAATTTCCAAATGAATTTTAAAACTTAAATACATTCACACACCTCTTATTCCTTCATCTTCTTTATTCTTTCTTCCATAAACACAAGACTCTTCATTTCTTCTCTAAATTAAACCCTACTCAAATCACCACTACCCTTCCTATTCCATCTTCTTTCCTCTATTTTTCCATTTTCATTTCTTACTCTCTATATATTTTTGCACTTCCTAACTTCATTCAATCAACACTAACAACATGAGAAAGACTAGAGGATAATCATCCAAGAGGCCACACATTGAACAATCCCATTAACAGGAGGAAGAAAATCTGAGCAAGACTTACAAGGCTAAGTTTCTAATCCTTTCATATGTAGAAAGTGCTAAATTGATAACAATTAGGTTTAGAAAAATCTTGGGTTGTAAGTATATTCCTAACTCTCTCTTGAACAATGTGGGTATACTTGAGGTGTTTGACCAAATGTTAACTCAATGTGGCCTTAAGAAATTTGTTTCTATGCATGAGGACACCTATTGATTTAATTACTGAATTCTACACTACCTTGGATGTTAATGAGAATAATTCTCAAATTTTGTAATTTAGGATGGAAGGAAAGAAACACCAATTAAACTATTCTTTCATGCATCATGTGTTTGGTTTTAAAAAGGATAGGTTATGCGATCCCCCATCTAACTTCAAGTGGAATGAATTTTGGACATTTTTAACTAATTTACAAACCCCTTTTCAACCTAAAAAAGCTAAGGCAATGTTCATTAAAGACATGAAATACTAGTTGTTGCATAAGGCCCTAGCATGTGTGATTTTTCACAAGTCTGAGTTTAATAGGGTTTCTGCGTAAGAAAATTTTCTTATGTGGTGTATTCATAACAAGAAGAAAATTTATTGGACTTATTGGATATTCAATCAGTTATTATCCTGTGCTTTATGTAAGGATTCACCTTTAACACGTGGACATGTGATCACAATAATAACTAAGGCTTTGAATGTTGATCTTGTCGGTTATACTAGCAGGGTTGAATGCTCTTATTTTACTAACCATGCTTTTGTGAGAAAGGAAGTTATTGATGCATGATTTCAATTTATTCCCACCTGATCACGTTCATGTTGGCTTGGACTTACTGGATCATCTCGGGTTGAGGAGTCTCCAACTATTTATCCAATAGAAAGTGAACTGGAGGAAGAACTTCCTCAATATCAACCATTTGGAGATGTTCCTTTGCTAACCTATCCTCTTCAAAGTGCACCAAGCTCTTCATGTGATCACCCTCCCATTTGGGACCAAATTCTACACAATCAAATTGCCTTGCAAGGGAAATTAAATGAGATGGAGTTTCACTAAAAATAATTGGATTGTCATCAACAAAAAATGGGGTACAAGTTGAACCAATACTTTGCTCAATCTAGATACTCCATTGAGTCTCCTCCAACTACTCCAACCGACAACTAGGGCAGTATTTCTATCCTTTCCTTTACTTTCTTTTCTTTACATTGAGGACAATGCATGCTCTTAAGTGTGGGGGAAGGGATATACATTAGTATTAGTATATTATTCAGTTATATATTAGGATGTTAATTTAGTTTGTGTGTTTATGCTTCAATTTTGTGTATTTGCATTAATTTTATTATTCATTTTGCTTATATATTCAATAAGTAGCCATCCTTAATAGTCTTTTTAATTTTAATGAAGCCAATATGTTTTGTTAATAATGAATTTCTTATTGCTCAATTGGTAGAAGTTTAAGTTTCATGTAGTATAAGTAGTAAGTTTATGTTTTTTTATCTCTTTTTTATTATTTTTAAAGTTTAAAGAATGCTTTAGTCAACTTGCTAACTATGCTTAAGGCTAGGTAATAATGATCTAAGCTTAGGTTTTCTAGAGACTTAGGTAACCTTAGGGAAACTATAGCTATAATACATATGAAAATTAGTTTTCAATAATGGATGAAGAATTAAAAAAAGAAAAAGAAGAAAAATAAAATATTAATAATGCTTGTAAGTTTATGCATCTTGAGTAAGTTGTGTACAACTGAGTATGCTCCTTAGTTGCATTCATTCGGAAAGAGATGTATAATGTCACAAGTAGATGGATCTCGAATAAGTTGAGTGCATTTGTGTTTGCACCACATTTGCATTCATTCAGAAAGAGTACATTTAGTAAGTATGCTTATGAATAAAATGTATAAAAATGCCATGAGAAAAGTATATTGATATGTGTGCTTAACATTGTCTCAAGGTTACTTTTACCTCTAAAATTCCTAAGTTTAAAGCACGATTATTTTGGCTTTACCTCTAAAATTCCTAAGTTTGAAGCATGATTATTTTGGCTAAGTAGCTTAATTAAAACTTTGACTTTGCATTTTTTATTTTATTCTTAGTAGATTGAGATAAATTAGTAAACTTATTGCCTATGCTATGAGACTTGTTTATTCTATCATTATTGAGCATTAAAAATTTACTTACTGAATTATCCTTTTTTAACTTTATTCATGATTAAAATTACTTGATAAGGGTGCTACCCTTGTTTTGGAGTAAAAGATAATTTTTTTAATTTCTTCATATTTGATCTATACTTGCTTGAGGGCAAGCAAGGTCTAAGTGTGGAGGAATTTGATACAATGCAAATATGCATAGTTACTTAGGTATTATAAGTATTATTTTGTTTAATTTTAGTTTATTTTATGTGTTTATTTAGTTATGTAAATGCTATTTTTAGTTCCAATTTCTTTTTATGGTAGTTTGTATGTTTTACAGGTTCAATTGATGTATAGGAAGGACTTTAGACTTGTTAGAATGAAGTATGAAGCTTGACAAGCAAAAGGAAGTTGAATTGATACTGGCATGGGTCATTACAGTGGGAACAAGTCTTTATAGTGGAAACGAGTCATGATAGAGGCATGTCGTGCTGAGTCACAGCCAGTCACGAGTCATCCTAGTGATGTCTCACCTAAGGGTTGCAACTTTTCAACTTTGAGCAATTTTCATATTTAGGCCATTACTTCCTCTACAAACATCCAAATAAGATGATTCAAGTTGCTTTAGAAAGATAGCTTAGAGATCTAGAACTTTTATGAAGGGACATTCTTAAGATAAGGTCATATGGATGGAAAAAAATGCCCCGAAAGTTACTATATTTACATAAAGTTATGACCCTTCATTTAAAAGGGTACCCTTCCAATTGTAACTCCTTTTAACCACCTATAGGGTCTATATATAGATCAATTTTGACCTGAGACAAAAAAGGGAGGATGATTCCAAATATATAACTTCATTAGAGCAATTATTACTTAGACTTAATGTTTGAAGATCAACTAGAAGGAGATCAAGTAAGAAGCAAGAAGAGAATATAGCTCTACATCAAGCAAGTGCTGGAAGATTTATTAAAAAGGGTTTTATCAATTCTCTTTCTTCTTTCCTTATTATTCTCTAACTATGCTTTTTAGCTAAGTCTTGTTTGAGAAGCAATGATGAATTAAATAAGAACTACATTTTCTATCTTATTTTGTTTATGATTTAATTTCAATTAGTGCTTAATTAAGTTATTTATGATTGATCACCTTATGTAGCTTGTTTTAATCAAAATTACTTACAATGAGAGTTGGAGTAATTTACTGAACATATAATTGAAATTACTTAAGAATTAGATTTACTTGGAGACAAGGAATTCATTTTAAGTGAAAAGAATTAGTATAATTACTTTATGATTTTTGTCTATCTCTATAAAGACACAAGAGTAATTGTAGATTCTAAACGGAATCATCCTTGATTGATAATAAGAGTTACTTTTAAGGATTTATTGGTATAATGTGATTTATGATTTTATCTTATATCTATAATACAATGAGAGGGCTTACAGACTCTAAGAGGAAATACTTCTAATTGATAACGAGAGTTACCTTTAGATACTTTAACTTTAAATTGACATTGAGAATTGCTTTTAAAGATTATAAGCACTAATTTCCAATCAATATGTTTTATGATAATCTTTTATAAGTTCTTACTTACATTCTGAATTGTGCTTCTCTTATATATATTTACATTTTATTTATGTTTTGTATTATAATAAATTAGTAGTAATTAGATTATTTAATTTATTTTGATTTAGTTTTGCCTATCCATCTAAATAACTATCCTATTAATATAAAATTGCCCAAAAATTCCCAAGTGTTTGACACCTTACTTACTCTATCCTAAGTCCTAGAGACTAGGGTTATACAATTCTACCCACATCTGGCACAAATTGAAGAGCTAAATAATAAACTATTTTACCAAAAAAGCTTGTGCAAGGCTATTGTTTTGCATGTATTCATATACCAATAAGGACTGGCTCCCTTCAACACAATATCCATACAATCTAACAAGATTTTGATGTTGTATAGCACATATCATGCCTATTTCACTTATAAATTCTCAATAACCGTATCTTTATTTGGAGAAAATTTGCTTAACTGTAACTATAGTTCCATTAGATAATATTCCTTGTAAAGCATATTCAATGTAATTCTTTCATTAAGCCCTGTATAAAGAAACATAATGTAATATTATAAAGTTGCAATATACTTTATACACAAGTCCAAAGCCACCATCTCCAATCTTGTTTTTCATACCAAAATTATTAGTGGCAGCTTTAATTTGTTTAAAGGTGAATGTCCCAGTTTGTAAATCTAAATACCCTAGCCCTGTTAAAAAAAAGGAAAAGAACATGTCAAATTCTTGGACATTTTCCTTGTGTGTCACAACTATTTCATTCTTTTCTTTAGGCTAATTTTTATACCTTGTTCTAGTAATGTCCTGCCTCTCAAACAACCTTTCCACCAAAGAATGCATGTAAGAATGATAATGAAGAAGAATGGCATAAATACCGCTATAGCAAAAATGGTATTTTTCCAATTTTTAGAAGGCTTGAATTCTGCACAATTTTAGAGCATGAGGTAAAATGATTGTTAGATTTTAGACAAATGCATGAGATTTTTCACGTATAAGCTAGATTCTGCATTAATGGCAGATATAAAAGGACCGTGTATTCCTCTCCTCAGAGAAGTTATTGTTCCTTTACCAACCCATTAGAATTGGATCTCTAAAGTTCCATCTTCAATATTAACAACATTGAACTCTTTAATGATCACTTTATCTGCACCTTGTACTTCCAGTTTGATTTTGAAATCTTTCAACACAATTTCACCTTATTATAATACACTAATCTAAATTAAAACCATTCTCTTTGTAAACAAGTGCTAGATTGCAAAAAAAAAAAACCTGAAGTACCTAAATACAAACATCAAATATCCATCTTTTGAGACTATAGAATGATCTGTTGTCCCTAATAATTATCTCTACAAAGTGAAGCTTTATTGTGTAACTACCATTTGCTAAACATCACACATATTATGTCAAAAAGAGAGGGTAGAAGCGTGCTCTTGTGTATAATTTTGAGTTGCTCATGTTGAGCACTAATACATTTTTTGTTATATAGTCTTTTGATGTAGCACTGAGATCCTAAAATGACCAATAGTGCTAACTTCCCATTTATCTTGCAATGGAATATAATTAGCTAGTCTTCCCAGTGTTTCTTCTTCTTTATAGTTGATTTTTCCAATAGTTGTTTCTTTTCCACTATAATTTATATATGCATAATATTGGATTGTTATAGAAATAATGACAAATTTAAAATCATGTTAATGTGTTTTCAACAAAGGATTGTATATGTTAACCACTGCATTTGAAGCACACCAAGCTCTAACATATCCAATTTAATCTAGGTAAGATAACAAGCACTATTTCTCCTTTTGATGTAAAAGTATACCAAACTTTCAAACAAGGTTAAATATCTAGGCACTCCCCAGCCACTCTATGAATGCAACATAAGAAAGAATCGTCAGGTTATTATATAGTTTCATAAGAAATGAGACTCACTTACTTGTTTTGCCCTTTATATGAGCTTCTAAATGTTAGGAAATGCACATTAGTCATGATATTATTGCACTAATCTGATAATATAAGTTTAGTTTGATAATGATTATTGTTAATATCTATATGTTTGTTATAGCTCCCTCTTTGTACTCTATATATACTTATAAAATTGTTACCAATACATCAATACATATAATAACTAATTTCACTTTCTAACCTATAGCTTTATATCAAAGCTCAAAATGGGCCAATAATATTGCCATAACCACTAATGTTACCACCCAACCAATGATTTCTTCTCCTCATACCCACCATACCTTCACACTTAAATTAACTTTTGAGAATTTTCTTACTTAGAAAATATAGTTTCTACCCTTACTAAACTACCAAAATCTCATGCGATTCATTGATGGCAGTACACTGGCTCCTCCTAAAGAAATTCCTAATCCTACAAACATTGCTAAGATGATTTCTAATCTAGATTACTAAGTTTGGTTCACCAAAGATCAACTTCTTATGACATGGCTATTGTCCTCTCTCTCTCTCTAAAGAGGTATATTCATATATTATTAGCTTAAAATCTTCTCTTCAAGTTTGGAATGCCCTTAGTCAAGCTTTTTGATGCTGTCTCACAAAACCATCAGTTGTAATTACATATCCATTTACAAGAATTAAAATGGCATGATATGCATGTGTCCCTTTATTTACAAAAGGCCAAAGGCCTTGCTGATGAACTTAGTGCTATGGGTCATCCCCTTGATGTTGCTGAATTCAATCCGATTATTTATCATAACATTAGTAGCTAGTTCACTCAATTATCACTACCTTAAACTTACAAATTGAACCAGTCCCCTTCCCTGAACTCCATGGTCAGTACATGAGATTCTCTTGAAAAGTGCTAATGAGCTTCCTCAAGCTAATGTGGTTGTCCCCAATCAATTGCCATGATTTTGTCCAATGTTTAATAATTTTCTATGCTTAAACAATCCAATGCTTAATAATTTTCCATGCTTAAACAATCCCAGTAATTTTTAATGTCATGGAAAATGCCAAATCTATGGTTTTGAAATCACATAGCTGACATACATAAGAGAAATTATCAACATCCATCCCCTGCCAACAACTATCAAAATTACTCCAGATCTCTGCAAGCCAATTACACATCCCTTTATGGCTCTTTCCCTAGATATGGGTCTTTTGCCCTTAACATTGTTAGTAATCCTACCTTAGCACCTTAGCATTTAGACTCAGTTGCAACAAACCACATGACACCAGATTTATCTTCCCTCTTACTCACCAATGAATATAAGGGCCCTACTCAAGTTCATACTGCCAATGGTCAAGGTTTACAAATTTTACATACTGGCTCTTCTCGTATTCTTTCAAAGCATAGAACATTACACTTAAAAAATGTTTTACATGTTCCTTTTCTATTTAAACCTTTACTTTCCATTAAAAAGCTTACCAAAGATAATTCTTGTTTCTTTGAGTTTCATCCTAACCATTTTTTCTGTCAAAGATCAAGTCACCAAGGATATCATGCTCCAAGGACTAAATAGAGATGAGTTATACACAATTAATACTCCACCATCCACATTCAATGTTGAAGTTCCTTCCATTCATAATTGGTATGCTTGCCTTGGGCACCCACAAAAAAAACCGTCTTCAAAATAATTAGTGATTTTCAATTACCTTGTCAAAAATCTTCTTCTATTTTAAATTATGTTTCATGTCATTTAGGAAAATTATCCAAGTTTCCTTTAGCTAGTTTTATCATAAAAGTCTTATTCCTTCTAAAATAATTTATTCAGACAATTGTGGCCCTGCACCCATGAGTTTTTCTAATGGCGTTCATTATTTTGTTATATTTATGGATGATTTTACATGATGTTGTTGGATATTTTTTTTAAACAGTGAAGTGGATTATACCACACATTCATAAACTTCAGCTCATATGTTGAAAGGCAATACCAAACCAAAATAAAAGCCTTAAATAGTGACTAGGGAGGTGAATATCACAAGCTCAATCATTTTCTCATATCTCAAAGAATCATACTCATTATTGCTTGTCCACACTCCCATGAATAAAATGGGATTTCCAAAAAAAAAAATAAGGCACATAGTTGACACTAGTTTGACTCTTTTAGCTCACTTTAAAGTTCCATTTAAATACTAGTCCTATGCCTTCAAACATGCTATTTCACTAATCAATTACTTGCCAAGTTTGGTGTTAGCCAACAAATCTCCTTTTATCAAGTTCTTTAATAAAGATCCAAAATATCCAAATTTTAAGATTTTTGGTTATTGCAGCTATCCCTTGCTCCACCCTTACAATAAACATAAGTTCAACTTCAGGTCTAAACAATGTGTTAACTTAGGTCTAGTTTAAAATCATTTTGGTTATAATTATCTTGATCCTGATTCTGAACATATTTATATTGCACATTTTATTCATTTTAATGAGAAAATTTTTCCCTTTCATTTTCTCTCTAGTTTCTTAGGTGCTTCCTCCAATGTCTCCTCTACTCCATGGTTATCAATTGTGATGCCTACTCCTACTCCACCTCCTTTAGATCAGGTACAAGGTGATCTCATCTCTATAACTCCTACTTCACTACCATCTATACCTCTCTTATAGACTTTAACCCAAAATACATCTCTTACCCAATCCATAATCAATTATAACCCCAACCAAACACCATCCTCCTCAACTAATATCCCACTATTAGATATTCCAGCCATTAATTTAATTATCAGCTTAGACAATGTTTTACCATCAATATCTACTTCTCATCAACCACCTCCTGACCACACCCATCCTAAGGAACTTTGCCCCTTCAGCTTACAATGCCGCCATGCAAATCTAGTCACTAAGCATCCATTTTTAATTCCTAAGATTGATTATTTGCAAATTGAACCTATCATATACATTTAAGCCAAACAGTAACCTCCATGGCAAAGTGCAATGCAATAAAAGATAAATGCTTTGATCAATAATAAGACTTGGCCCTTTGTTCCATACCTTACAAATAAGAACATCGTTGGTAATAAATGGATTTTTCACATTAAAAAATGACCAGATGGCACTATCAAATGATACAAAGACCATTTGGCTACACAAGGATACAACCAGCAGCTTTGTGTAGACTATTTCAACACCTACAAACTTGTGATTCTAGCTACTACAATCTGAACAATGATAATAATTATTATCTCTTATGGTTGGTCTCTTTGATAAATTGATATGTCTGATGCCTTTTTTCATAGCTCCTTAACTGAAGAAGTTTATATGGTTCAGCCTACTTGATTCATTGATAAAGAAAATCCTAATCATGTGTGTCTTCTTCATCACTCTTTATACGTACTTAAAAAAGCCCCTAAAGCTTGTTTCAACTGCATGGCTTCTTTCTCACACTATCATTGATTTCAGAATTCTAAAGTTGATAGTTCATTGTTTATTCGAGTTCATGGTTCTAATAAAATCTTCCTTTTGGTCTATGTCGATGATATAGCCATTATGGGTTCATGCCAAATTGAAGTTGACACACTTATTACTACTCTTTAATTTGAGTTTCTATTTAAGGACTTAGGACCTTTAAGCTATTTCCTTAGTGTCAAGGTCATTTGTAACTCCAATGGTTTGTTACTTTCTCAATAAAAATATGTTCTTAACCTTTTAGAGGAGACTAAAATGACTGGTGCCAAGCCATGTAACACACCAATGGCAACTACTCCTATTCTCTAAACACATGGGCATAACTCTTAACAATGGTGCAATTTATCGCCAAACAGTAAGTGCATTACAGTATTTGACTATCACCTATCCTGACATTGCTTTCACCATCAATAAGCTTTGTCAACATATGCATTGTCCTACTAATGTCCATTGTCAGGTGGTGTAGCGATTTCTTTGCTATTTGAAGCACACGGTCAGCATTTCTTTATTAATCTTACCTTCCAAAAATTTCAGTTTACAATGTTATACAAATAGTGATTGGGGCATATGCCCTAATAATAGGCATTCTACATGTGGATATGTTATTTACCTCAGTCATAATTTGGTGTCTTGGATGGCTAAGAAACATCCAACCATCACTCGTTCCTCGATTGAGAGCAAGTATAAAGCAATTGCTAATGCGATAATAGAGTTAATGTGGCTTCAGTCCCTTTTGTAAGAGCTCAAAATCTCTATTCCCTCACATTTGGTGTTGTAGTGTGATAATGTTAAAGCTATTTATCTCTCTGCTAACCCTATGGTTCATGCTAGAACCAAACATGCCAAACTTAACTACTACTTTGTTCATGAGCAAGTTACCTCCAAGTAGTTGACCATTCAATTTATACCACTAATGATCATATAGCGAACCTTCTAACTAAGCCCTTGTCCATCACCAAGTTTCTTAAGTATAGAGAGAAGCTTCGGTTGGTCTCTCACCTACCCTCAGCTTGACGAGGGTGTTAATAAATATACATTAGTCGCGATATTATTACACTTATCTAATAAGATAAGTTTAGTTTGATAAGGATTAATGTTCATATCTAATTATTTGTTATAGCTCCCTCTTTATACTCTATATATACTTGTAATATAGTTACTAACACATCAATACATATAACAATTAATTTCACTTTCCAAACCATAGCTTTTTACTATAAGTTCTTGATGAGGCATAAAAGACATGAAGTTTTAGAGCATACAAAGGGAATTTGAAAACACAAGGGAAAGAGAAAAGGAAAGAATAGTTGGTCTTACTGTGTTTCTTGATAATTAGTTAGAATAGAACTTGCAAAAAATTTATTATAAGAAAAATCTACTACATTGTACACATTATCAACTTGTTTTTTAGCTAAAAAAAGGCATTGGAAGGCCAAAGCATAGTATTGAATACAATCTATGATCATTACCTGCTATATAGTTGCTTATACCATAAATTATTGAAAAATCAATAAATATTTATTGAAAAATCAACACATGATGTAAAAAAAACTTACACAGTTATTTTTCTACTCAACCCAGTTTGGGAATGATCCAGTTAGTAAGTTGTCAGATACCTAAATAATGAACAACATCATGTATTTTTATGAGATGGTACTTATAGTTGTAGAAGGATGAGAATAATCAAGATAAATTAGACATACTACATACTATTCTCTGAAAAGGATAACATAACATAATCTTTTTCATCTTTAAAACATGCTAAAATACACTTGCTTACGTGTTCTCTAATTTCTCTAAATTTCCATCTTCTAAAAGACTTCCCATCAATTTGTCAAAACTGAGATGTTTGCAAGTTAATGTCAGTTAACTAGTTATAAGAAAGGCACCATAAATAGTCCAAAATGTGGAAGTAAATTAGTAAGCATAGAAGATAAAAGGTAAGGAACAATGAGTTAGAAACTTTCAAATTTGGCATTTTTATTATATAGGCAAGTATAGTTCCAGATATGTTGTAATTACTTAACATCTTGCAAAACAATATCATCTTCATGTAAGGGTCAGTTACTTTGATTTTAAGGCCTTGAAAATAATAATGACCCATAAATACTGGAATTGCCCTATGTTTGCTAATTATGGAAAATCTAATTCCCAATTAAGTCCATAATCCTTTTGGAAAGCAAAGAAAAATAGCTATATAATATTACCATATAAAATGAATGGAACTTGAAGTTTCATTTGCAATGAAAAGGTACAACTTACAGTTCAGTTAGATTATTCAACACAGAAATGCTTAAAGGAATGAGACCTTCTAAACCACTAGCTTGGATCTCTCTATTAACTCCCAATTTAAAAATGAATTCAAGTTACTTTTGAAAATTTGTGTTAGATCTAGTATTTTTTAATATAAACACAAGTACATATAAATTTTAAAGTTTTTTCCAATTCTGAATAAAAGTGGGCAATTTTCTGCTAAATTTGTTACTACTAATCCTATTGTATAAGAACCAATATAGAAACAAGATTAATGTATTTCATAAGAACTTGATCTGATTAGAAAAAAACTTTGACAAGAACTTATAGCTCAGTTAATTTGGTCAACTTAGTGAGTGCTGGAGGTAATTCTCCAATGAGATTATTGGCACTAAGAACACTGTATTTAATGAAGGAAAGCATTAAAACAAAAACAAACAAAGAATTTTTTATTTTTGAGAGGCATGTTTATATGACACAACCATGTTAGAGAGCTTAATTTTTGATGAAGATCATGCACGTCTGCTGATATTAGAACAATATTAAAGGAAGAAGTTTTACTTTAAAGGGGAGTTTTTCTTACGAATTTCAGAGGAGAAAACTACTAAAGAACACACAAACTACCTTAGAAGATCAAACAAACAAATACCAATGGAGATTAAAGAAGAATTGGTCCAAGATTCAAGAGCTTTAACTATTAATTCTTCTTCATCTTTAGTTCTTTTTATTATGGTTGTATTTATTGCCACAATTATATGTTGCTAAATTCCTTTAGGATTTGGATTTGCGTAGCTAGTCTATTACTTTTTTTGGATTCTTGTTTCCTTTTAATAAATTAATTTTAGTCAATTTTACAAGTTGATTTTAATTATTCTTGTATTTAATTTTAGGCCTGATTAAGTACATGTTTTGTGAAAATTAGAGACAATCAAAGTTGCATAATTTATCGGCTTATAGACTTATAAAACTTAAGAACCTCGACCATAAAAGTACATGAATCCTTTCAGGAGTAATAAACTTCTGAAGGACTTAATGAACCCTAATTAATTGATGTGACCAAAAAAATATGTTGTAATTAGCTTTGGTATCCTTACATGAACTCAAAAGAGACTCTAGGTATTTTGAGTGGTTTACCTTATACTAAGTTAATAAGTTGATTTGTGAAAACATCCTATAATCTAAGTAATCGCTAATGAAGCAAATCTAGGCTTTAAATTTTTAATTATTGAATTTTAAAAGAATTTTTTCATATTTAGGTTTCTTATTTTTTATAGTTGATTTATTATTTCATTCCAATTTAGCTTGTGGAAATACAATTAGGGCTGGTACATGGTATCAATCTCCTTATGGGAATGATACTTATACACTCTCTTTACTACTTGTTGTGATATGTGCACTTGCAAAATTTACCTAACAAGTTTTTGGTGCCATTGCTGGGGAAATCCTCAATGCCAATATTAGCACACTTTTTATTTCCACTAGATTAACATTTTTATTTTTATTTTTAATAAAGTTAGAGGAAAAATCATTAAGAAGTGCACCAGGGGATCCTAATTAGGTTGGCACACCTTTAGCACTCTTATCATATGCTAAGAAATCATCCCTTTATTAAATAAGAAAAAATAATAAAAGAGTTTGCATACAACCCGAGACTTGGGCAACACAAAAAGAAATAAATCAATGACACCTATATGATTAACATTAACCAATGACAACATGAAGTCATTGGCCACCATTGACATTACTGAAGTCAAAGACCCAGAGAAGTAAGTTTATCTGCCACTTGCTTTCCTTCACGGAAGATATGGCTAATATGAACTTGCATTGTGCTTAATTGATTAATGCACACCTACCAATAAGCTTAAACACTCCAAGGGATCATTGCACTTCCAGATAAGAGAAGCTTAACCACAAGAATAGAATCAAACTCAATCCAAATGGAAGACAACTGAAGGTTTGATTTTTTTTAATTGCAATAACTAATGCTAATAGTTCAGCTTTAAGAGTTGATTTTATACCCACAGGAGCCACAAAAGAGGTAATTGCCAAATCATGACAATTATGAAGAATGCCAACAGTAGCTGCTCTTCTAGGTGAGCCCAAAGCAGACCTATCACATTTTATTTTAATCCAACCTGCAAGTGGCTGACGCCATAAAATAGGAATAGCAGAAGGCATTTTTCATGGGATAGCAACTACTAAAGATGTCTTAAAATAAGAAAATCTATTTACAAATTTATCATTTGCCATAGTCAAAGACTTCATCATCTTTGATGCACTAACATATGAAGCAGACAGAAGTAGAAATTAGAATAAAGGAATTCTTAAGCAACAAACTATTCCTAATATGCCATATCCCCCAGGTTATAGCATGAATGCCAACCAACAATAAAACTAAAATGTAAGAAGAAAATCAAACCTTACTAGCTTTAATAAATAAGTTTCAAAATTTAGAAGATAAATCAATCAAAGTCCTAAATAAACTACTAAAAGTGAATAAAAGAGAAGTGGCATAACAGCACTTAGTAAGAATATGCTCACTTAAATCCTCAGCTTGGCCACAAAGACACCATTCAGAAACTAATGGAATGCCTTTCAAGTGAAGATGCTCCATAGATGGTAACTGACCATGTAATGCACACCAAACTAAAAAAGATATGGATGAACGAAGATAATGTTGCCAAACTTCTTTGCTCCATGCAACTTTAGGCAACAAAAATAAAAAATGATTATAGGTCTACTTGTAAGTAAGAGAACCAGTTAAAGAAAAATGACAAACATAATCATCAATTGGATAAGAAGAAATGACCACATTAGAAATGTTAGCAACAACATTAGGCAAAGCATTACAAAAGGATTCCATCAGGTGCTAAAAGCCATCATAATATAAGTCAGAAATAGGGCATACATAAATTTGTGATGAGTAAGGGGAACCTAAACATGATCCACTATTTTATATTAAAGCCAATTATAAAACCAAAAACTTAAGGAAGATTGAGCATGAACCATCCTGTAAGCGACCATTTGTATATTTGTTTAGGACATGTAGTAGGTCTTTCCGTTTTTGAGTGACATGGCAACTTTACTAAATAGGGACAAATGATTGGTTTTGGAGGGATGAGACACTTTTGATTTTGTGGAGTCGCCACCCAATTTTTAGAAAATTAGGAAAAGAAAGGAACAACATTGGGTCATTCAGTGAGTATTGTCCTCAGTAGAGATTTCCATGTTCAAGGAATTGCATCTACTTTTTGACTATTTCTCATTATATGATATTCGATGTATAGCTATTGTAACACCCTAGTTTTGGTAATGATTATTTGTGTAGCAATCACACAGTGCATCAGATAGTATAAGATAATAAAACTAAAAATTTTATTACATTGATTTCTTAATAAAATACATATGAAAAAATGAAAGACGGTGAAAAAGTAAGTCACATAAGCATTTATATAGCTTGCTCAATTTCATGAATAATAGGATGATCATGCATGCTTATAGTGATTACTTATGCTATGATGATGATATAAAGGATGCACAAGGTCATCATTGGACCAAGGGCATTGTGACTCTATTCTGGGGCATGAACTTTTCAAATTATTGGTGTTTATGGTCTGATTTCATGATTTTGGAAATAGAGGATGCAGAATGATTATATGAAATGAGCATAAAAAAGCATATATTATTCACATAGCATGCAATTTTGCTACTCTCATCACACAAGAACATCAGTATTCTCAAATTCTACTGACAGTAAAATAAAATGTAATGTGATAAAATAAATGTGCTAAAATAATTATGTGGTCCTCAAACTCAACTAAGCTTGTGTGAGTTTTGAAGCTTTAGCTTCGAGAGATTATTAAGCTATCCTCATTGAGAGGTTCAAAATAACAGTAGAATGATGCTAGATTGTATACCTTTAAAGCGTGCTTTGACAAAGATGAGGCTTGGTTTGGTGGAAAAGGGATCTAACAACCTAAGGGAAAGGTGTGGAAGAGCAAAAAATGTCTAGAAAGGGGTTTCTAGCACCTTCGATCATACTAATTTTTAAGTGTGTGTGTTTCCACTTGATTCCCCCTCTAAAATTGGGTGTGAAGGGGTCTATTTATAGGGAAAATTTAGTAGAATATGGTGGTAAAGGTCACATGTGTATAACAAGGATTTTATGCATGGCCATGCAAAGTGCATATGGTCGCGCACAGTGTGTGCATAGTCACGCATGCACGTGTGCACTTTCATGCATACTTTAACTCTTTACACACACTTCCCAAGTTTTATGTGTGCTGTTCAAGGGTTGGTACCTAGGGTTTTTACCTTATGAACCCATTTTTAGAGTCTGTTTTGACAAATTTGGCCTCAATTTTAGCATATGATACCTAGAGGCATTTAGATGCACTTCTAAGTGATATGCGTTGATCCTCTGGTTATGTTGGACTATTTTGAGACCACTTCTAGAGGTTTTGGAGCCTTCTAGATGTGTTTTCAAAATGTATTTTGTAAGCACCCAATTTTGAGATGCAATTGTGCACAATTGTGACACAAACCCCTATGATGAAATTTATTCAAAAATTGAACTTGGTTGTCAATTTTTTGGACTTTAGGGACTAAATTGCAACATTTTTTAGGATTTGATTACAAGGAAGTCAATATTTAGGGGTTTTTTGGTAATTAAAAGTTCTCTATGCTCTAGATCTGGAAGAAAGAGAACATATCATAAAAAGGCAAAGAAAAGTAAGACTATAAAGATCAAAGGAAGGAGAACATACATGCAAGATGTGCCAAAAGCCACACATTGTCACAACACCTCTATAGACAGTGTCCAGTTTGTAATAAATATAAGCGAGTGCAGCAGATCCCCAATTTAGTGTGGCAACTCGATCTAAGTCACAAAGAGGACCAAACAAAGCAATACTGACCTCATGATTAGTCTTACAAAAGAGGGTCATACCTAATAATATCAAAAGGAAACACCTCACCTTATGGACAATCTGACAAGGAGTAGAAGTAGGAAGGTATTTTAATCCCTCAACTAAGGATGAAAGAAGAACAGTCTTTTGATTCTTCCATGCTAGAGCGAACCCGATCAAATCTCACATATACTAACTCTGTGCATGATCTAGAAGACTACAATAGCTGACGTCAAATGGAACTGAGGATCCTCCAAAGGCATTCTTGGTGATAGCAGAGAAATTCATAGGTGAAACAGTCAACTCACCCACACGAGTATGAAAAGTGTGGGTAGTATCCATCCATCGCTTGATTAAAGCAAACAAAGAGTAAAGGTTAGACTAGCCTCAAACAGTTAGAAGTGCAGCAATGAAATACCTGAATCTGGAGGCCCAAATCAGACGTGTCACCTGCTCTGGTAGTCCATAAAATAATTCCTAAGCTAGATTAAAAGAGCCCATGAACTTCATCGGACGCTAGTTCAATTTCAAAGTAATAATTAATTAATTGAAAGATTAATTAATTAATCAAAGAATTTAAATTGAAAGATTTGATTAGTTAATTAATTGACTAAAATTTTTTTTTGAAAAGCTGATCGGCATTCCAGATTGTTGATCAACATTCTACTATGCTAATCGGCATTAGTTGGGCCAATCAAATTTAGAATTCCGATCGAAATTCCAGACACCTGATCAGTCATTCGGATAACCCAGAGGCTGAATTTCATATTTTCAGAGTTTAATTTCAATTTTATCATGCATTTTCATGTTAATTCCTGACTAATATACATGTTAATCTCTACTCTAAAACTAACTCTGATTACTAATTGTACAGGTGATATTTTTGCATAAATAAATAGAAGCAAGAAAAGTTAGCTCATTACCCATATCTTTGCACCTGTGGGTATGTAAATGAGTCAAAGGAAAGATAGTTGAGTCTTCTCGAAGTCCAAGATCATTCTAAGGAAAACAAGGAGGCAAAATCCTCTGACATTCTAAAGTCTCAACTCTCTCATGTTGTTTGTATGACAATGAGGCCATAGGACCAAATAGATTGCAAATCAGACGTCAAATGATGAAGAAATCAAGGAAAGAAAATCAAATAAAAGAGAGAAAATGAAAGGAAAGGAAAATGTAGAAAGGAGATAATGGAATATTACATGCAAAAAAAAGGAAAGTATATATAAATTAAAAAATATCCACTTTGGTCCTTATACAGGAATCTAAGTTCTTTCATTGCAATTTAATCCATAATTGCATTCTGATTAGGAACATGTTCATTATTAAATCATGACATTCATCAAATTAATAATTCATTGAATTATTAAAACTGCATAATCAATCTGTGATTCTGAATTTTTTGTCAAGTACAGAATATAGAACAAGATTACAAAATTCATTTTTTGCATTTTACATCAAAGGATTCATATGCTGCGTAGTGGCTATAATATGAATTTCAAATGATTATGTTATGTGCTGCATAGTAGTCATAACCTTCATTATATTATGTACTGCATAGTAGTTATGGCATAAACTTTCAAATTCATCAATGCTAGATGTTCCATAGAAACTATAGCAAATTTTCAATTCAACTTCACTAGACATTCCACTAGGAATATAGTGCACATCGTTAGACATCCCACAGGGAATATAATGAAATTCATCGGTGCTAGATGTTCCACAGGAACTATATCAGATTTTCAATTCAACTTCACTAGACGTCCCACAGGGAATATAGTGTACATCGTTAGACATTGCATAGAGAATATAATGAAATTCATTGGTGCTAGACGTTCCATAGGAACTATAGCAGATTTTTAGTTCAAATTCACTAAACGTCCCATAGGGAATATAGTGTACATCATTAGACTTCCCATAGGGAATATAATGAAATTCATCAGTGCTAGACATTCCACATGAACTATAGCAGATTTTCAATTCAACTTCACTAGACGTCCCATAGGGAACATAGTGTACATCGTTAGATGTCCCATAGGGAAAATAACAAAATTCATTGATGCTATATGTTCCATAGGAACTATAGTAAGTTTTCAATTTATCATCACTAAACATCCCATAGGGAATATATTGTGCATCCTTAGACGTCCCACAAGGAATATAACAAAATTAATCATTGTTAGGCGTTCCATATGAAATATAGCAAGTTTTTAATTTATCATCGCTAAACGCCCCACAGGGAATATAGTGAAACTCATTTACACAAAGTCCACTAGACGTTCAGTAGGAAATATGGTGAGACTTGTCAAACATTACACCTTGCTCGATAATTTGGACATCAATCTATCACTTAGGATACAATCAAGTGTCCTAATTTTTTAAATTATATACTTCTATTGCTTTGTAGCAATTTGTCAAGCAAATAGCGACAAAGGGGGGCAACCGTAAACACCCAATTTCTGGATGTAATTGTGCACAACTGCGACGTAAGCCCCTATGATGAAATTTATTCAAAAATTGAATTTGGTTGTCGATTTTCTGGACTTTAGGGACTAAGTTACAATGTTTTTTAGGATTTGATTACAAGGAAGTTAATTTTTCAAGGGTCTTTTGGCAATTAAAAGTTAAAAAAATTATTTTAGGGATCGGCATTTAAAATGCCAACTGACATTGTGTAATGCCGATTGGCATTGCATAATGCCAATGAGTAAAAATTCCAATTTTTTCAATTTTTTGCGTATTTTTCATTTTTTATCGATTTTTTCAGTGTTTTGATTGGTTAAAAATTTAATTTTATTATTATTTTATCTAAAAAGGTTTCAACACTTTCAAAATGTATAAATAGCTTTCAGAATCAAAAGCCTTATCAATTTGTTTTAGAAGAGATGAACCTGTTCCTGCAAACTTAGGGAGTCAGTACGCAGGTAGACTCTGCTTTAAAAAGTAAAGAGTCTATGTGTGTGAGGGGTTAGAGACATGGAGGAACTAACAGAAACTCACACACACACAGACTAAGAAAAAAAACTCTATCGCATAAAAGAAATCCTAAAATCCAAACATTACTGATAACACCCGCAGACTAAACTTTGATTTCTTCTATTCTTTCAAAACCTTAATTTTTATAGTTCATTTAACGAGGAAAATCCAGCATTTTTTCAGTTCCAATCCAGAATCAATAGTACTTCAATTTTCAACGGTGAAAATCCTAGTCTGAGGGGCCAAAAAGGGCATTTGCACAACTTTTAAAAGTCATCAGTGTTCTTTTCTATTTCATTCTCTATTTCTATTCTTTTCTTTTTGTGATTTTTATTTTGTTATTATTTTCATTATTCAATTTTGCTAATAATATGATTATTTCTGTGTTTTTATTTTGATGTCCGAATATGGATTGGGGAGGATGCTGCTCGTGTTTAAACTGAACAAAAGGTCCATATAATGCCATGGAAGAATATATGTTGTTTTTCTAGTAGAATTTAGGGTTTTATCTTTATTTTTTCATTTTGGTATTCTGTGTAGTTATTTTAATTCATAGTTGTGTAATTGATTGATTTTAATTTCTGTATGTAGTATGTAATAGCCCCAGTAGTGGGAATAGTGAAAAGATTTAATTTTCTGCATTTAAAATCAATTAGTAATTAGGTTCAATTTGGTCAGAATTAATTAAAATCAATGGTGGTAGTAGCTTAATTTAGGGTTTGCATGTAATTGATTTAGGTTTTTTTTTTTCGAAAAATCACTATAATGTATGTTTGATCTTTTTTCTATTTTATTTGTTTTTGGATTGTGTTTTTTTTCTTTATTTTTATTTTGGGCCCCAAGCCCACGCTTAGGTCCAACTCACTTTAAATAGGCTTAAAAATGGTTTAGGGCTTTAAATAATTAAAATCAATTTAGGCCCATCAAGTTAATTATATTTTAGGCCCACTAATTTAACTTTCCTTTAAAATTGAACAGACTTAAGCCCATTCCTTAAACAAACTAAAATAAATAGATCTAGGCTTACTAATTAATAAAAAATGTAGGCCCACCTTTAGTCCCTTTCTCAGTTGTAAATAAAATGTAAATCTATTTAACTTTTTAATAAAATTAACATGGTTTAGACTTAGGGACAACGCGATCTTGAGTGCATTTTTTATGTATAATTTTATTAACTAGATGCCTAGGGTTAGATGGATGTCAAATAGGGTTTAAATAAAATTGCATGTAATTAGAGGATGAAATAATCATTTATAAAATTATTCTAAATAAACACGAGACTAAGAGGAGTTAGTATTGTATTCCCAGAATCTCCTGGTTATGGTGCTAACTTTCTTTTAGAGAATTCGAGTACCACCAATCAAATTGTCCTAGTTATTACCCTGGGTGGTGACTTCTCTTCTCCAAGCTATGAATTTATGACATAGTAGTGTGCTCCTTAAGGCCCTGAGCCTAAACAGTGTCACGGTTGCTAAATTCTTGGACATGTGCTAAACCCCGCCGTCTACACATTTCATAAAGCGGGGTCCTAGTCTAATGAAATACACACCAGCCTAAAGAGTTGAGTATTTTGAGAGGAATTTTCTTGAAATAAACCTCTCATTGTTCTGATAATTCATATTTTGCTAATTCATAGCACAATTTAATGGCTCAGTGATCGATTTTGCACACTAGTGGGGTCGGTTTAGGTTTTTAATGTTGCACACTTTAGAGGTGTTATGAACAAGCAAACTCTAGTCATCTTGGGGATTTATTTCATCATTAGACCTTTCTAAGGACAGTTAAATTTAAGTGATGATAGTTGCCCCCTGCTTCATATGTGTTGCATAGCCACCTAGCACTAGTGCCAATATAAGTGAAGCAAATGCAAAGATGCAAAACATGTTTTAGTAGGGAGAGAGGTACTTACCTATAGGTTGTCTTTAGATAACTTATTTGAGATTTAACTATTGTTCTTGTGTTTTGTTTATTGTTATTATTCTATGACTTAGTCATCATGCAAGGTGCTATTTGGGACATATGCAAGCTTATGATTCATGCAAAGTGCATTAGGATTTATGCGATTATAGCCTTCTTAGGCATCATGCAAATAAAGATGCTACTAAGCAAAGAGACATGTGACTATAACCTTTTTAGGTGTCATGCAAATGAAGATGCTATTAAGCAATGAAACTATAACCTTATTAGGTGTCACATAAAATGAGGATGCTACTAAGTAAAAAGAGATGCGACTATAACCTTCTTAGGTGTCACGTGAATGAACATGCGACTATAACCTTTTTAGGTGTCACACAAAATGAACATACGACTAAGCAAAAGGAGATGCGACTATAACCTTTTTAGGAGTCATGCAAACGAACATGCAACTATAACCTTTTTAGGTGTCACGTAAATGCAGATTCTACTAAGCAAAAGGAGATGCGACTATAACCTTCTTAGGTGTCACATGAATGAACATGTGATTATAACCTTCTCATGTGTCACATAAATGAACATGCAATTATAACCTTCTCAGGTGTTATATGAATGATCATGCAATTATAACCTTCTTAGGTGTCACGCAAATGAACATGCAACTATAACCTTCTTAGGTGTCATATGAATGAACATATGACTATAACCTTCTTAGGTTTCATGTGAAATGAGGATGCTACTAAGCAAATGAGAATGCTCCTAAGTGGTGAAAGTGTTTTTAAGTAATGAGAAGATGCTTCTAAATAGTAAAAGTGCTTCTAAGCAGTGAGGAGATACTTTTAAGTAGTGATAATGCTTCTGAGCAATGTGAGAGTGTTTCTAAGTGATGTTAGAGTGCTCCTAAGTGATGTTAGAGTGCTCTTAAGTGATGAGAATGCTTCTAAGCAATGTGAAGTGCTCTTAAGCAATGAAAGAGTGCTTCTAAGCAATGAGAATGCTTCTAAGCAATGTAAGAGTGCTCTTAAGCCATGAAAGAATATTTCTAAGTAATGAGAATTACTCTAAGCAATGTGAGAGTGTTCTTAAGCAATGAAAGAGTGTTTCTAAGCAATGTGAACGAGGTAGTAATAGTGATGCAATAGTGACACAATGATGATGCAGTAGTGATGCCATTATTTTTCATATTGAGGATGTTATTTTGATGATTTAGAGAGAGATATCCTTATAGTGCATTTTCCTGCTCTTCTTCTTTGGTAAGATGTTGACTTTCCTAAAGGAAGCGGTGTGCATGTAATGTCTTTAGATAGATGAAGTCCACATTAGTCTACTTTTATGTGAGTTTATTGTATGTCTTATGCTTAAATAGAAGTTTAGGATGTAGAAATGAGTGTGCAAAGCCTCAAAGTATGCATAAAACCAAAAAGAGTGCATGGAAGGGGGAAGTGCGTGTGATTGCACGTGGGAGGCGCATGATCATGCACTTGTGCATGTGGTCATACACCTGGCATGTGGTCATGCGCTTCCTCCCCTTTGGGCCTATTTAAACGACTATTTTGGAGCTTTAGGGAGGCTTTTTCCAAACCTCTTTTAGTGTTTTCTAACTTTTCTTGGCCTCCAAACTTCTTTTAGTATTTTTTGACTTTTCTTAACCCTTTTTGTGTTTTGGGTGCTATCTACTCTATTTTTTCTTCTGTACTTCCATTTTCTTTTGTGTAAAATGGAATTCCCTAACATTCCTGAAGGTCTGAAGGACATTTTTATTAATGTTGATATTGATCTTAAGGGTGACTTTGCAGAGGCCACTGAAGCTAGGACGTCCACTGCAGGGACTAGCATATCTAATGCTCAAAGTTCTCAGCCATCCAGGCTTTCTTGAGGAGATCTGATCCCTATTATTTATAGCTTGGAGACTCATGCTTGGGTGCATCATCATCATGAGGTAGGTCTTTCTTTGCCTTTATTTTCTAAAGCATGTTCGCTGGTTGCTTTGCTATTTATTTTGTTATATGAGGTTCTTATAGCTATAGCTCTGTAACTTTTATTGTAACTACCTGTCTAGTCATAGCTTTATTATAAATGTTATAATTGTATGCTAGTGCTTGACTTAATGTTTTTCTTTTTGGCTTTTGTTATTGTTTTGATCATGTTAAATGATAGAGAGAGAGATAAGTTAGTATTTAGTATTTATGCAAATGCTTGATAGAGTACCTATTATTTGTAGCCTCGTAGGTATGTTACTATGCTACCTGGTAGTTTCAACAGAGTTAACATGTATTATCAGGGTCTCCTAATGTGTGTGAAGTAGATGATTGCTGGGAAGGACTTTGATGCAGTCGTTACTGCATCATCTTATAATTCATATGCGTCAAGTTAAATTGCCATGTATGCATTAATAGAGCGGTGGATGGACATAATGCATACTTTCCATCTGCCTATTGGGGAGATGACTATTACCCCTTTGGATTTTATCGCTATTAGGGGCTTTATCTTTTCTAAAGAGTATATTCCTTTCAATGAGGAGGAGTGTTCTACTGCTATGGCGAGAAGGAGCCTCATGATGGATTTGCTTGGGGTGGTCACACCTATAAAGTCTGGTTACTTATATCTAGCTCGTTATACTGAGTTTGTTTCTTTAATGCAGACTTTGTATAATAAGGGTCTTATCTCAGCAGAGCAGCTGGCTCACTGCTTTTTGTTTTATTTAATGAGATTTGTTATCTTCCTAAACCCTTTGGGTACGGGTGATCTACGATTGTTATCTATCTTGAGAGATCTAGATGGCTTACCAAGTTATTGCTGGGGCACTACTGCCTTTGCTCATATATACTTAGTCCTTAATGTAGCATGCTGAGGTGGCTTAAGGATTTGTGGATGCTTGTTCGTTCTGGTCATGAGTAGGAGTTTTATTGTCAATTCTTTTACTTTTGTTATTTCTAACCCTCTGATTTTGACAGATCTGGGCATATGAGTTCAGGATTCTCCCTCATCCATCCATCGAGCATTTCTAGGAGAATGGCTTTCCTTATTATTCTCATTGGATGAGGAATACTATTGATTTAATTAAGGATTGCATGGTAGCTCGGTACCATATTAGGAAGCTATCCCCTAATCAGGTATGTCTGATTCCTACTGTGTTTGTTATTTTTTCTTAGGGATCTTTTATTCATTTTTGGCCTTCGAGCAGATCTTTCTTCGCTGGTGGGTGGTGAGGTCTCATTGGATAGCCGAGATGGTGGCTACATGACAGTTGATGGAGAGATGGGTGTAGCTCTCTGGCCTCATCGACAGAGTGTGGTATTTGGGCAAGCGAGTCCACCATCGGTGGGATGGCCCATATATAAGGAGAGTTCCTGTCCCTCCCCCTAGTGAAAAATTCTGGGGCCATGTGCTTTATGGTGATGATCTTGTTGCTGTTATGATGGAATTCCCTTAAGAGCCTGTTAGAGAGTGCAGGTTTGCCTTATACTAATGTATTAATCCCTCAGCTGGTTGATGTTGTAGCTAGTGGGACCTTTCCTTCACCTCCACCTTCTCAAGTAGATGCATCTCGTACTTCAAGTTTGAGGATTAGGCAATCACGTGGGTCATCAAGAGTCACTTGACATGGTAAGCCTTTATTCCTATTTTAGGGCAAGCATGTAGCAAACTTTATCAGCAATAAACTATAATTGATGTGAGTTATGAGAACTTATCTATAGTGATGTCGGAGGAGATCCAGATCTCATTTTAAGAAGGATAAGGGTACATTCTATACTGAGGGACTACCTATGCCAGTAGTGTGGCTTCTGGTGTGGCTTTTCTTAGTTGGGTGTTGCTCCTACTGATGCTACCCATGTTCATGTTCTTCACTTATTCTTGCCTATGTTTCATTTATTTAGTGAGTAATGGTTAACTTATTTGCTTGCTTTTTGTAGATTCCTGTCTCCTCTATCAATACTGGTATACTATTGTAAGGAGTGTGCAGTAGTGATTTATAGAGTTTGCTACCACTCAAAGGGTATGCCTTCTTTATTATACCTATTTATTTTATGCATATATTTTTTGCATGAGTGTATGTTATGCAATATGTAATTTAGGTTGAGCACCATCTCACTAGTCATGAATAGGAGTAGAAGCATATAGCTTATCGTTACTGAATCAGTGAGCTAGAGTCACGACTATTGTCCTTTGTGATGAATGATGACGAGTCAAGATCAAATGAGGGGGATGCTTAAGTAGGATCAGTGCTTGCTTCTGATGGCAGCCATGGCTGATAGAGTTGTTTTAGGAGCTAGGTGTAGGACTTTTAGCTTGTGGTTCACTTTTATTGTGTCATTTTCCTAAGGTTATGGACTCTAAGCATTTGTCTTATATGTTGTATGATGCTTTTATGATGATGATTGCATATGCTTCTTGCTATGTATCATTGACGATGATGTTTGCCATCACTATTGTCTGCCTTTGTTCCCTTGTTTGCCTAAGGCATATGCTTTTGGAGCTTTTCACACTTAGCTGGGTTTTCTTTTTTCTTTCCTTTTTTGCCTAAGGTGTCTCCTTTTGGAGCTTTTCACACCTAGCTGGGTTTTTTATTTTACTTTGACCATAGTGGTTGATCTTGAAGAGAGATCTTAAAGAGGATGGTAAGAACGATGGTCATGTAATGAAAGAAAATGCAAAGCATGCTTGATGTAATTCATGATGATAAGATATATTGCACTTTTCAAAGACATTTTGCATAAATTGGCACTTAACGCAAAGCATGCTTGATGTAATTCATGATGATAAGATGTGTTGCACTTTTCAAAGACATTTTGCATAAATTGGCAATCATTCTCATTTCACTGTAGTCATTTAAGAAAGGCACAGGTGCATTCATAAAAAATTTTATTTTGAGGTTACCCCTGTCCTTAACTAGCCTTCTCAGGTTTTCTAGTTAAGTATTTTCTCTCTTTCCCTAGTTTTTGCCTGAGCTACCATTTTTGGGTTTTCAACTCAGTAGGAAGTCCTTAACTTTTGCTTGAGCTACCATTTTTAGGTTTTCAACTCAGTGGGATGATTTTTTATGCCTTAGGCGAGTACTTCTTCAAGCGGTTTGTATTGATAGGTTTAGAGAATTTGTTGCCTTTAAAATCCATCAGCTTGACTGCTCCTTTTAATAAGACATGTTTGACCAAGTATGGGCCTTCCTAATTTGGTTTGAATTTCCCTATAGGGTATGGAACAATCTATCTTACTTGCTTTAGCACCCAATCTCCTATTTTCACACTCTTGTGTTTTACTCTTCTATTGAAGGTCTTGGCTAGTTAAGCCTAATACAACTATGTGTGGTATAGAGCCTTGAGCCTTTGGCTATTTAAGAGAGTGAGATTGCCGTGCCTCTTTTGAGCCCATTGTACATTTAGCAATTCAGATTCGATTGCTACCCGAAGGGACTTAATCTCAGTTTTGATTGGAAGGATTGCTTATGATCCGTACACTAGTGATAAAGGAGTTACTCCTATTGAAGTTTTGATTGTTGTTCAATACCCCCATAAGGCATGTAGTAATCTGTCTACCCAGTCTTTGTAAGTTTGAGTCATCTTTAACAAGATCTTTTTGATGTTCTTATTTACAGCTTCAATAGCCCTATTTGCTTATGGTCAGTAAGGATAAGATTTATGATGTTCCACCTTATAACTCCTTAGTAGCTCTCTAACTTCCCCTATTGTCAGAAATGTTATGATGGGGGATCCCATATCAACATAACAAGTTTATTTTGATGAACTTAGCCACTTGCTTGGCTCCTATCTTTGCAAATGATTCTGCTTTAACCCATTTTGTAAAGTAGTCCACTGCCACAAGGATGAACCTGTGTCCATTTAAGGCTATTGGGTGGATTTTCCCAATTATGTCTAGTCCCCATGCTGAGAAGGGATGAGATGTATGTAGTTTTGATGGGAGAAGGTGGCTGACATTCCCGTGGATCTAACACTTGTCGCATTTCCATACAAATTTGATGCAATCCTCCATCATCATCATCTAAAAGAACCCTTGTCTGATTAGCTTCTTAGCCAACATTGCTCCATTCATGTGTACACCATAAACATCCTCGTGTACTTCTTCTACTACTCTTGTAGCCTCATTTGTATATAAACATTGGAGTTGTAAACCATCTGAGGTTCTCCTATATAACACACCCTGGTGCGATGTGAATTTTGATGCTGGTCATCAAATGACCACTTTGTCTCTTTCATCTAGTTGATCAGGATAGGCTCGTTCCTTCAAATATCTCTAGATGTTATAAAACTAGGGCATTTTAGCTACTTCTATCTTTACTATTCCATAATTTTTATGATAGGGTTGTCTCGATCTAAGTAAAATCAAAGGCTTCATGGGCATTTTGGATGGTTCTTCCTACACTGATGCTGGGGAAGTGAGTGCATCTACCATCTGATTGTGATTCCTAGGGAGATGAATGAATATACATTTTTAAAAGGACACAATGAGTAGCCTCAAGTTGTCCAGATAAGGCTTTAAGTGCTGCTCCTTTATTTCCCACTCTTTCATGGCATGATTGATTACTAGCATGGAATCTTCAAAGATTTCAATTTTTGTGACATCCAGGGCTATCAGTGCTTCTATTCTGAGTGTGCATGCCTTGTATTCTGCTTTATTATTTATAACTCTGAACTCGAGCTTTTTAGCAATTAGTACTACTTCACCTTTTAGAGATTGTAGAATGACACTGACTACTGCACCAAATTGATTGACTGCTCCATCAAAGTACATGCACCATCCTTAGATTTCAATGGCCAAGCTAAGGTCATTTGGGAAGTCCAATTCAATTTCTTCTGAGTCTGGAATAGGGTTGAGAGCTAGAAGTTCAGCCACTTCCCTCCCTTTTACTGCCTTCTTAGTCATATATTGCATGTCAAATTCTATTAGCAATACGAGCCACTTGGCAAGTTTGCTCACTAGAGAGGGAGCTTTGTAGAGGCACTTCATTGGGTCCATTTTAGACACGACCTGAATTTTTTAGGATTGAAAGTAGTGTCTGAGTTTCTTCATTGCCCATACCATTGCCAGGCATATCTATTTGACTTGGCTGCACTTCTCCTTATATGGCAGCATCTTCTTGCTCAAGTAATAGACTGAGTGTTCTGCTTTTATTTCTCCCTGCTGGGCTAACATTGCACTGATTGCATTCCCTTCGATGGCTAGATATAGGGTTAGAGGTATCCCTAGTTTAGGTGGTCATAAAACTGGAAGGTTAGCTAGGTAGCTTCTGATCTTGTCAAATGCTAGCTAACAATGTTCTTTCCATTTAACTGATTGATCTTTTTTAAGTAGCTTGAAGATTGATTCACACACTGCTATTAACTTAGCGATGAATCTACTGATGAATTGTAGTTTCGCTAGAGACCCTTTAATTTCTTTCTCTATTTTTGGCACTGGCATGTCTTCGATGGCTTTTTCTTTATTTAGATCCATTTTAATCCTATTTTGACTGACAACAGAGCCCAGCATCTTTCTTGAAGTGACCCCAAATATGCATTTCTTTGGATTTAGCCTGAGACTATACTTTTTGACCCTTTTGAGGAACATTTCGAGATCAGAGGGGTGTTCTTCCCTAGTTTTTTACTTAACCATCATGTCATCGATGTATACCTCCACTTTTTTTTATATCATGTCATGGAACATTACAATTGCCATTCTTTGGTAGGTTGCCCTTCATTATTTAGTCCAAAAGGCATTACTCTGTGGTAAAAAGTACCCCATTCTGTTATGAAAGTTGTCTTTGCTTTGTCGATAATGGCCATTAGGATCTGATTGTACTTAAAGAATCCATCCATAAAGGAGTACATTGCACATATGGTGGTGCTATCAACCTATATATCTGTGTGAGGTAGTGGGAAATCATCCTTTAGGCAGGCCTTATTCAAATCTCTGTAGTCGATGCAGATTCTAACCCTTTTGTCTTTCTTTGGTACTGGCACCATATTTGCTAACCATTCGAAATAGTCTACTACCTCTAGGAATTTTGCCTTGATATGTTTCTTAATGTCCTCTTTCACTAGTTGGGCCCATTTTGGTCTAAGGCTTCTCAATTTATGCTTTATCGATTTGCACCCTTCTTTGGTAGGAATGAAGTGTTGCGCAATGTCTATGTCAATACTAGGCATATCTTCATACGTCTAGGCAAATACTTTTGAATAGTTTGTTAATATTTTTTTTAATTTCTCTCCTCTCTTTGGGGGTAACATCTTTTTAAATATGTAGAATACATAGTTAAGGTTTCGTTCCAATGTTAAATGATTCAATACATATGGAATGAATGTCAAATATGCTAATGTTTTTATCAATGCAATGAACACTACCATCAGGAAAGACATCAAATAAGAAAGAAAAATCATATTTCATTGTATTAACTTTAGAGTTCATTACATCATCAGTTTCAAACAAAGACATAGAAATTAAAGAAGTGAACTTTCTCTGGATTAGTGGTTTGAGAGTTATTTCTATCTTAGGATCATCCACTGCTTATATGCTTCATCAATAGCACCATCTCCAATACTTGTAGAAAATTGGTGGATGATTCTCTTCCTCTATGTTGCTTTAAAGTGATCCATAAACCTTTATTGTATCCTGCCACCAGAGAAATCTGCAAGCTCAAAAGGTACACATTGCTTCTCATCAAACTATCTCTTCACTAGTGACAGATAGTAGTGGGTGCATGACCTGAATCTTGAGATTGGTACGTAGTTAACATATGTGTAAAGAGTCATATGTCCTATCTTCCTCTATGGGCACATCCATCTTCCTTGATATTCTACTGTGTCCTTCATGCATTCGAACCACTCCTAGGCTGTGATGTAGGCTAACCGCTCGTGAACTTCCTTAATGAGTATTTTTAAATGATTTTTGGGCTGGTAACTCATCCAATTCCCTACAGTTTTGTTTAGTAGACTCAACTTTTCTTACAGCCATATGTGAATCAACAGAGGGCTTCCAATGAAGTTTAGACTTTTCCCTTTTTTGAGGTCATCAAAACCTTGAATGGTTTCTGCTAGAATAAGTGGGAAGGGAGTCATTTTGCATTCTATCCCTTTAATGACTTAGGGTATTCTATAATCTCCTAGCCCATTATTTGAGACGTTGAAGTATTGCATAAAGAGGTAACATGCAAGGAGACGTGCCTAAATTAGAGTACCAGTCTTTTTAGTAGTGCAGGCAACTAAAAGTTGCATAGGAATCAGTCATTTATGCTTGGTGACTAGTTCGTCAAGCATTTATAGGCTTAAATCAAGGAAATCAACCCAAGCCCTAGGTATTTAACATCTTAGTTAGTGAAGATTGTCTCTTTATTCTTGGTGGGGGTTCACCCTGCTATGGCACTAAATTCTTTATATAACGAGCATAGTTCTATGGTGTTGAGTTAGAACACATGCTCTTGAGGGTCCCAGAATGACATAACAGCATTCAAGAGTTCACGGTTGATGTGCACATGCTGGAATGTCTTAATGCATAGCATTCTATTTGGTTATAGGCTCTTCCAATCGGCCTTATCAATATTATAGAGGCAATGTCTAATGATACTGGTTTGGTTTTGGGGGCTTTCAACCATGGCACCATCATCAAGCATTTCTTGAATCCTAACTTTCAGTTTTCCATTGCTTCGACGAGATGTTTGAATGTTATATTCCTATACATTTATGAGGGTTAGTTAAATGAATGATGCATGACATGTGCCTACAAAAGAAAAGGGTGAGTATGTATGCATGGAGTGGATGTAAAATCCTATGATGAAAAATGATTATTCCTATAAGAAATAGTGGTTAGTATATGCTATCTACATGTATGTAAAGTATGCATGATTAAAGCTGATTAGTTTTTCCTATACAGTGAACAATCCAATCACAAGCAAGCTATCATTTCCAACCTTATTTCTCCATGAGGTCCTTCAGTCTCTTTCCACAGTGGGTTTTGAACCTATAGTCATCAGGGGACTATGGTTTTGCTTTTGAAACTAAGTTGTTTCAATTTATGTTAGTCAGAACCAAAGGGTAAACTGAGGAATGATACTCAAATGTGCTTGAGGTAATCACATGATTTCAATGTGAGGGTCAATTATCGGGCTTCAAATGATGTTCAGAGCCCGCATTCACCCATATGCATAGGACTAAGGTCAATAAAAAAAGAGCCCGAGTTCTTGTCGCCACATCAATATTTGATATGTTTACCATGAGTCATGAAAGTATCATTTGATAGTTTATTATTTGATTGTAATGACATAAAGACATATAATCTAGTTGGATTCCTAACCCATTCATTGATCTGATAAGGATAAATGGATGACACCTCATAGGTTCTATCATTGAGGGATGTTGTTATTTGTTAATTTGCATAGACTATTCAAGTTGAGCTACATGATTCTTATCAATCCTCATGCTTTGGGATCACACAAAGTAGATGAGAATCACATGGTCTTGAGCATAAATTTTCTATGAAAACTAACATTACAACATCATTTAATGATAGACACTAGGAGGGTCATGTCATTTATGAATATCAAGTTAAACAGACAACATTAGGACAAGGATAGCATGCATAGCTTGGTGGAATCCTAGTGTATGTTGTTACTAGTTTATCTACATTAGCTAAGTCAGAGTGAAAGGCTAAGGGTTCCTTTAGCTAAAATTCCCCTGTATAATAAGGGTTACAAACTCTAGTCAATGTGTCTAGCATTCTTTTGATAACTCGATCACCTCCCTTAAGGACTTGGGTTATAGACTCTAGTCAGATGAGTTCAATGAATGCACGAGGAACAACTAAAGGTGATAATACCGTATCTTCATCACCCCATGACTCAGGTGGAATCATGGTGGTGATGTCATTTAGTCATATCAAGGCCTTTAGGGACAGGTGGTGCATGTGTGGTGTGTAATGCAAATGTATTGGTAAGGGGCTCTATACGATTAAGTATTGTATAATGAGAAATAGTCATTTTTTAGTTGATCCCTTTTATATAGAAGTCCCCAGTGGAGTCGCCACTTTGAGTGACCATTTATGTATTTGTTTAGGATATGTAGCGGGTCTTTCCATTTCCAAGCGACATGGCAACTTTACCAAATAGGGACAAATGATTAGTCTTGGGGAGATGAGACACTTTTGATTTTATGGTATCGCTAGTCAATTTTTAGAAAATATGGAAAAGAGAAGGACAATATCAGGTCACTTAGTGAGTATTGTCCCCAGTAGAGATTTCTTGGTTCAGGGGATTGCATCTACTTTTTTACTATTTCTTATTATACGATATTCGATGTATAGGTACTACAACATTTTAGTTTCGGTAATGACTGTTTATATAGCATTCACACAGTGCATCAAATAGTATAAGATAATAAAGCTAAAAAATTTATTACATCACTTTCTTGATAAAATACATATGAAAAAGGAAAGATTGTGGAAAAGTAAATCTAATATAATTGATCTACAAGGATAACATGACCATTTACATAGCTTGCTCAATTTCATGAATAATAGGATGATCGTGCATGCTTGTAGTGATTATTTATGCTATGATGATGTATGCCAATAATATAAAGGATGTATGAGGTCATCACTGGATTGAGGGCAAGATGACTCTATTCCAGGACATGAACTTTTTATATTTTTGGTATTTACAGTATGATTTCATGATTTTAGAAATAGAGGATGTAGAATAATGATATAAAATGAACATAATAAAGCATATATTATTCATGTAGCATGCAATTTTGCTAGTTTCATCACATAAGCACATCAATATTCTCAAATGTTGGTGACAGTAAAATAAAATGCAATGTGATAAAATAAACGTGTTAAAATAATTGTATGTTCCTTAGACTCGACTAAGCTTGTATGAGTTTTAAAGCTTTAGTTTTGAGAGATTATCAAGCTTTCCTCATCGAGAGGTTGAAAATAAAAACATAATGATGCTAGATTATATACATTTGAAGCGTGCTTTAACAAAGATGAGACTTGGTTTTGTGGAAAAGGATATAATAACTTAAGGGAAAAGCTGTGGGAGAGGAAAAACTGCCTGGAAAGGGGTTTCCAATGCCTTTAATCGAACCAATTTTTGAGTGTATGTGTGTTTCCACTTGCTGCCCCTTCTAAAATGGGGTATGAAGTGGTCTATTTATAGGAAAAATTGGGTAGAATATGGTGTTAGGGGCATGATCACATGCATATAATGAGAATTTTATGCATGGCCATGCCAAGTATAGGTGGTTGTGCATAGTGTGCGCATGATCACACACTTGGCATGTGGCCACGTGTGCATGTGTGTGCTTTCATATGCACTTCAATGCTTTAGACACACTTCCTGGGTTTTACACACACTATTTTGGGGTTGGTTCTTAGGTTTTTAGGCCTTCTGGTGTTTTACCAAATTCAGCCTAAATTTTAGCACATGATACTTAGAGGCATTTACATGCACTTATGAGCAATACACGCTGATCCTTGAGTTGTGTTAGACCATTTCGGGACCACTTCAAGAGGTTTTAAGGCCTTTCGGATGTGTATCCAAATTCCATTTTGTCAAAATCAATTTATATCTTTTCATGAAGCCAGGTCCCAGTCTAACAAAATGCGCACCGGCCCAATGAACTGAGCATTCTGAGAGGAGTTTTCTCAAATTAAACCTCTCATTATTCTGATAATTCATATTTCACCAAGTCAGAGCACAACTTAATGGCTCAATGATCAATTTTGCACATCGATCAGTTTAGGTTTTTAAGGTTGCACACTTTAGAGGTATTACGAACAAGCAAACTCTAGTAATCTTGGGGATTCGTTTCATTATTAGATCTTTTTGGGGACAGTCAAATTTGAGTTATGACACATCCATTTGCATGAATCTTGCAAATCCATATAACAAAAATTGATAGAAGACTAAATAAATGAAGTAAGGAGATGAGGCTTCTTAGTGGAAGAAAGATAACAACTTTTAAGAAAGTAAAAAATAAAACCAGAATCACAACTAACTCTCTAAACTAATTTTCATAAAATTTTTTTATTTATAAAAGAGAGCTTTTTAAGGTTAAGCGCACCCTTATCAAGGGGAGCACAACACTGATCCCACTTCACTATGACTAGTTTTTTATTTTTAATATCACCGATCCACAAGAAATTTCTCATGGCCTTGTCTAAATTCTTCAACAACTACATAGGCCATTTGTAAACCATAAAGGAATGCAAAAAGAAATATATATCACTGTATTAAGAAGAGCCAATGACTGGCCATGGAAAGAGACGATCCTTTCCATTTGTCAAATTTAGATAATATGTGATTTGTAATATTCTACAGCCACTTATGCTAAGCACACTAACAAACAAAGGGACCCCTAAATAGATGAAAGGGGGAGACCTATAACTAAAATCCATAGAAGAGCACAAGGAAATCCTATGATTATTAGAAATACATTTTCCAAAAAAGATATCAAACTTATTTCGGTTAACATACTACCCTGAAATGGAACCATAAACTTCAAAAATTCTAACAATTTTCTGTATATTGGCCTTCATCACCTTACAAAAATGAAAACATCATCTGCATATAAGAGATGAGAAGGATATTAAACTAAACCCGAAGCATGCATAGAGACCAAATGATTAGATTTAAAAGAAAAATCTAGCCATCTATTTAAAAATCTTTAGCAATGCAAAAGGTAATAGAGAAAGGGGATCACCCTGTTGCACCCTATTAGAACAACTGAAATATCCTCTTAGAGTACCATTAATTAAAATAGAGACATGAGTTGAATTAAAAATTGCTCTAATCCAATGATAAAAGGTAGAGGAAAATTGAAGTTATCCAAGATAGTGAGGATAAAGTCCCAATCCATAGTATCAAAGACTTTACAAATATCTACCTTTAAAGCTATATTACCACTAATGCATCATCTGTTAAGTAAATTAACACACTTAGAAGGTGTTTCAATCTCAATGTTTCAATCATTAATGAAGCCAAACTAATAAGGAGCAATTATTTTGCTTGCAATGGGAGCTAACCTGTCAACAAGGATTTTAGTAATGATTTTAAAAACAAAATTTCCAAACATAATTAGCCATAATTTATTCACGTAGTTTTCCTTTTGAATTTTAGGAAGTAAAATCATGAAATTAGAATTCATACCATTCATGATTGAACTTGTTTAGAAAAAATATTTTACTGCTGGGCAAACATTATGTCCAATAAAAATCCCAACACTTATTGTAAAATAAACCTATAAAATCATTAAGGCCTACAACACTATGAGGGTCCATAGAGAAAACCCCTTCTTTAATTTCCATGTCAAGAGGAACTTTAAAAAGTAAATTATTGTGAACTTATAAAACCAAGTGAGGAATCATATCACTAACCATAGAAAAATCATGATTCACCTAGGGAGTAGAAAAAAATGTTAGAATAAAACTAGATAATATAATCCTGAATAGCTAGCTCATCAGTAACCAAAGAATACTATGGATACCAGACTAAGGATGGCATCTAGTAAAAAGGCTATGAAAAAAATGAGAATTTCTATTACTGTATTGAATACACTTTACTCAACATATTACTGTATTGAATACACTTTACTCAACACAGATCATGCAACAAACTATTCTTATTATTAAGCAAAGATTATAAACGTTGATGTGCTTCCAATTCTCTACTATGAAGATTTTTGAAGAAACCATTAGCATCAATATCAGACTGGATGTCAACCAAAGATTTCTTAATGAAAGAGATATTATCATCCACATGACCGAAGATAGATTTATTCCAGCCCCTTAAGAAAACTCGAAGAAGCTTGAGTTTTCTCATGAACACAAGTATAGGATTACCACTAAAAACAAGAGAAGTCCAAAAAGTCTTTACATCAATGTGAAATTGAGAATGATCAACCCACATGGAATAAAAGTTGAAGGGTCTATGACTAATAGATTGCATTTTATGATAATTTAAAAGAATGGGATTATGATTTGATTAATGTCTCACCAGAGTAGAACACTCTATGAATCTCCAAAATCTAAAGGCCAAATTATTATAGAAACTTCTATTAAGATTAATATTAATATGTTGATCTCCCATTCTATTGTTGGAACAAGTAAAAAAAGTGAACCTCTAGTGTCCAAACAAGAGAGATCATAATTATTCATGGCAGAAACAAACTTAGTATAAGAACAAATCAAATGAGTGCGACCACCAGAATTTTCATAAGCGCCAAAATAAAAGTTAAAATCATTAAGAACATACCAATGGCCACTGCAAATGGAAGACAACTGTAAAAGATTACTCCATAAATTATGTCTTCAAGAATATAAGGTATCAGCATAAACACAAGTGATAAAATGCCAATCACTTTCTAAGTAAAACTGAATAGTAACTTATTATTCTGAACTAGAAAAGAAAGAGACATTCCCAGCACTAATAGCAAAAGAGATCAAAACACAAATAGTGGAAGAAAGGTTGCCAACTATAAAAGAAAGACCCAAAGAAGACCAAAAATGAGAATTAATACTTTGAAAATCAACCTTTAGTTCTACAAGACAAAGAACGTCAGGATTATGTGCTTTACAAAAATTAGAGAGGGTGAGTTGGTTTGTTCTATTACCCAAACCTTTATAGTTCATAAAAAGGATTTTCACTGGGTAATACAAGAGTGAGCTCTAGTGATAGGCTTGTTTCTAGTAAGCTTGACCTGCTTAGAAAGTGATTTTTTTTTGCCTCACCATTTGCTAATCAGCAGCATTAGCAACATTATCCTGCTCAACCATATCTACCAAATTTTCATACCAACATTTTGTAATTCTTGAATTCCTTTAATGTGTTTCGGAGAGGAGTGAACCCTCAAAACTTGATGCAAGTCATCCTGAAGTGGAGAAGGAGGTAAATCCACTTTCTGAGTAACAACATATTATATCTCTTGAAAGGGAATATCATGTCACATCAAAGATGTAGAAGCATCTAAATTATGGTGCTATTACAAAGGAAGAGATGAAGGTTATGGCAAATCTGCTTTTTTAGAAGAAGAAACATCCTGACAATAAGGAATAGATTTTGCTTTGCCTTCTACAAAAGAGTTGCACATATTATCTTTGGAGGCATAGGTGGTGGATTTTCAATGCCAAACTCTCTGACCTAAAAAGTGGCCTTTTGATTTTTCATGAGGAGGTAAGGAAGCTTTAGGACTAAGCTTAAATTTGTGTAAATGATAAGAAGAAGAGCTCTAATCGATGGATTGGCAAGAACTGCAAAACAAAGGCAAGTCCTCATAACTAACATCAATATCAAAAAAATTTCCATTATAATTAAAAACCAATAGGTGCTAGATTAGAGTAGAAAAATTAATATCAATAAGTAGCCTAGCAAAGTGACCGAAATCCCCATCCAATGTGGCTCTATCAATGCATAAAGACACACACCAATGTTGCGAGCAATATCCAAAACAATTTGCTCATCCCATAACTCCCAAGGTAACCTATAAAATCTAACCCATAATTGAGTTAAAGTAGACTTCTATTTAAATGAATCAAAACCTAGTGTCCATCTTTAGAGACACAATATTCCAGGTTTTAAAACTAAAAAACCATGACTCTAAACCACATCTTTTTCTTGATTAGTCAAGAGTAGGATATGAAAAAATGCTCTACCCAAAAAGATCAAATGCCAATACTATTTCAAATTCCATACCAAGGCAAGTTTTTCCTTTCGCTTAGGTAAAGTCCATAGAGTATCGCTCTTATTGAGAACAACACGTCCAATTAAAGAGTGCTAAAAAAAAGCTTGGCACTTCTAATATAACTCAGTATTAAACTTAACTACCTGATAAGAGCTTAGAATTATTAGGTGGTGTAGCAGAGATATGGGTTATTGAGTTGCAATTGAAGTATAGGATTTAAAGGGATGTGATGAAGGATGTTGAACAGCAATCGCAGTAGAATCTACCTAAGAAGGATTAGGTCTTGCAGAGAATAAATCTACATAAATAAGATTAGAGTCATGAAAGATGAAATTATGATTCCTAATAATGTCCTTGGCTGGAAATTAAAGTGGCAGCAGGGGCATCAGGGTTTTCCAAGAGTCCCCCATTGCAAATTCACTGACTTAAAGCTAAATAATAACTAATTAATAACTTATTAGTTATTATTTTTATTTTATTTAATTTTCTTTACTCTTTCTTTTAAGGTAATTAATTCTTATTTATACAAAAAAGATCAAAACATCTTAAACTAAAGAAAGTAAATCCAAAAATTGAAAAGACTTATAAAAAAATGGGAAGGAGAAAAGAGAAAGAGTCTAATGAATTGCTAAACCAGTAGCACAAACAAGAGCTTTAAAAGAATATAGGGTGGTTCCAAGTCTCATAAGAAGCCAAAACTACATTGTGAAGCTGACTATCAATGCTAATACCTTCAAAATCAAACCTGCATACATTCAAATGGTTTTATAATATCATTTTGGCGAACTACCATCAGAAGATCCTAATGCTCATCTAGCTTTTTTCCTTGACATTTATGACACTTTCAAGATATATAGAGTAACTACGGATGCTATTTGCCTCAAGCTATTTCCATTCTCATTGAGAGATAAGGAAAAATTATGGTTGGGATCATTGGCACCAAATTCCATCACCTCATGGAATGCACTTTCTAAGGCCTTTCTTACCAAGTATTGCTCATCTGGAAAGACTGCAAAATATTACTAAAACTTTGTTGGATTTAAGCAATAGCCCAAAGAATCTCTTTATGATGTTGAGGAGAGATTTAAAGACTTGTAAAAACATTGCCCTCACCATGGCATTCTGGATTAGCTTCTAATGAAAACTTTTTACCAAGGATTGTCTGAATCCCTAAAAATTACCATTGATTCTACTGCACAAGGCTCCTTCATAAGAAAAATGTTAAATGATGCCTATGCACTCTTAAAAAAGATGGCGTCAAATAATTATAAGTGGCATAAAGAGAGAAATCAACATATAAATGTAGCAGGAGTGTACGAGGTTGATAGTTTAAGCATTAAAATGCTAAATTGGACTCCCTCACAAAGCATTTATAAAAGCTCAACTTTGCATGATATCCATCCTAAGTTCTCTTTTACTAAATGTGTGGCGGTGGACACTCTACTATGGAGTGTCAGCAAGGTAATTCTCATTCCCAAGGCTACTCAATTAAATAACTTAATACTTTTAATAATTTTAATGCTTTGAATAATTTTAATAGAGACCTTAAGGGAATCCATACTCAGACATACACAACCTTGAATAAAAGAACCACTCAAACTTCTTATGGTAAAATTGAGGAGGGAACACAAACTTAAATGTAAATCAAGGGTTGAAAGAACCACCTCCATCAGGTTTTCAGCATTGAGATAATGATAGAGAACTTCTTCCAGTCACAAGACAAGGCAATGCAAATAGTAAAAGCAAGTTTAAAAAAGCATATGGAAAGTCTAGAATAGTTAGCCATACACAACAAGATACTATAACATTAAATAGCATCATAAGCAAGTTCCTCAAATTTTTGCCAGATGGGCCATTTTCCAAGCTAACCTGAAAACCCAAAAGAGCACAAAGAGGCTGTAAACTTGACAAGGTGGAAAAAAATTTCTTGAAATTGAGCACAAAATTAAAGAACCAAGAGATAAGCTAAAGCAAATTCAAGTAGAATGTGATAAGCCAAATAGTAATGAGCTTGAGCCCAAGTAGACAAACACACCTTGCTTACCATTCCCTTAAAGGATGAATAATGGAGCACTTGATAAGCAATTTCAAAAGGTTTTGAAGGTGTTCAAGCAATTAGTCATCACCATTCCTTTCTTAAAGGGAATCACTTAAATGCCAAAGTATGCCAAATGCCTCAATGACATTATATCTAATAATAGAAAGTGGGATGATTATGAAACTATACCAACGAATGAGGAATATAGTGTTGTCATGAGAAATAAACTTCCTTTAAAGCTTAAAGACCTAGGGAGTATCATTATACCTTATGTAGTTGGTAAATTGTCTATTGGTAAAGCACTTTATAATCTAAGAGCTAGTATGACCTTAATGCCTTTGTCTTTGTGTAGGAAATTGAATATTAAAGAGCCTAAACCCACTAACATTTCCTTGTAACTAGCCAATAGATCCATAATCTATCCTGAAGGAATTTTGGAGGATGTACCTATCAAAGTTGGGAAATTCTATATGCCTTGTGACTTTGTGATTTTATAGGTGGAGGAAGATCTTCCCTATAATTCTAGGATGACCTTTCCTTGCTAAAGTTGGAACAATAATTGATGTCAAAAGGGGTAAAATCAAGCTTGAAGTTAAGGAAGAAATAGTAGAGTTTGATTTCTTCAAGATGGCATAAGACCCTTCAATGGTGAAATTGTGTTTTAGAGTTGATGCAATATAAGGTTGTATTGGAAAGGTTTTCTAAAAACAACACCCTTAAAATCTATTAAAAGCTTTTCTAATTCATAAAGTGGAAACCAATAAGGAAGCTCATGAGGTAGTTGCATATAATAACACCTTGAATGCATAATTAGCACTTCCACGTTATCAATCTCAAAGGTATGAGCCCTTACTTAGTGATTTATAGTCTATAAATACTTTATGGGGGGAAGATGAACCTAAAGTAGAGCTTAAGCAACTCCCTCCTGATTTGAGGTACGCTTTTATAGGACTGAACTCTACTTATCTTACTATTATTAATGTGCATTTGAATGATGAACAAGTTGATAAGTTGCTCAGAAGAGTTAGAGATGATAGGAAGAGTATAGGGTACACCATTAATGATTTGAAAGGGATTAGCCTTTCTTTTTACATGCATAGGATACATTTAGAAGAAGGATGTAATCCTTCTATTAAACATAAATGTAGATTAAATCCTATCATGAAAGAAGTGGTAAAAAAAGAGATTATGAAGTTATTTAATGCAAAAGTTATATATCTAATCTTGGATAGTAATTAGGTTAGCCCAATTCATATGGTTCCTAAAAAGGGGGGGATGACAATTTTTAAGAATGAGAATTATCAATTGAACCTAAGGATGTAAATTGACTATAAAAAGCTGAATGAGGCTACTAGGAAAGACCATTTTCCTCTTCCTTTTATTAATTAATTATTAGAGAGCTTAGCTCAACACTCTTTCTTTTGCTATTTATACTAGTATTTAGGATTCTTTCAAATTCCAATTCACCTTGAGGACCAAGAGAAAACTACTTTCAATTGTCCCTATAGAACTTGTGCTTATAGATGTATGCCCTTTGGATTGTGCAATGCCTCTGCTACCTTTCAAAGGTGCATTCTTTGTTTATTGTTCTTCTTTTGATAATTATTTAAATAATTTGTATAAAGTATTGCAGAGATATGAAAAAGCTAACTTGGTTTTAAATTGGGAAAAGTGCCATTTTATGGTTACAAGAGGAGTTATTTTGGGTCACCTAGTGTCTAATAAGGGCCTAAAAGTTGACAAGGCCAAGATTGCAGTCATTGAGAAGCTTCCACCACCTATGAGTCTGAAGGCCATTTATAGCTTTTAGGACACGTTAGATTCTATAGAATATTCATAAAAGATTCCAGCTTGGATTCCAGCTCTTAAACTTGCTCAAGTGATTCCCTTTTTTCTTTTTTAACAATATAGTTCTCAACATCCTCTAGTTTCATTCCCACAGTAGGTACATCCTTAGCAGTGTTTAAAGGTTTCCCCCAAGCATTGTTATTATTAGTAGGTGGTGCACCCACAATAAGTGGATTGGCCAAAACAGGAGGTGTAGCAACAATAGGTGGTGGCATTAATCTAGCCAGAACCTGTCTTAATTCATTTTGCATCATTGCTCTCATATCATCCATCAAAGCTCCCTTAATGTCTTATAGGTTCCAGTTTGCTCTTTATTGTTATTCCATCTCTTATGCTTAACATGGTGTAGCTTCTAAGTAAAGAGGGTTGATAGGGCTCATTGCTCTTTTCCAATACTAACCACTATCACAAAGACATGGCATGGAGATGAGGAGTTGCCACCCAGGATAATAACTAGGACAAATCGAAAAAGGTGGTACTCAATTCTGTAAAAGAAAGCTAGCACCATAACCAGGAGATTCTAGGTACAGAATACCAACTTCATTCAGTCTCATGTTCTTTTAGAATTACTTTATGAATTACTATCTTACTCTCTATTTACATGCAATTTCATATAAACCCTTATTAAAACAATCAACTCCAGGCAAACTAGTTATGAAATATACAAGTAAATAATGCATTTATCACAATCCCTAGGTTAGTCTAATGTACATTGATTTTAATTAAATGATCTAAATCTACATGTTTTAATTTATAAGTGAGCCTAAAGACTAATGGACCAAATTTATTTAATTTTAATTAAATGATCCTAAGTTGATTTTTTTTTTAATTCTAAAAATGGGACTGAATCTAAAAATTATGAAGTATTAAATTAATGGGCCTAATTCTACATATTTTATTTCTAAAGTGATATTAAATCTACAAATTATGGAAAAGGCTTAAATTAAATAGGCTATGTCTAAATTAATTAAATTAAGTGGGCCTATGTCTAATTTAACTAAATGGGTCTAAGTTATTTCTACCCTAAATCTAATTCATTATGGGACTAAAGATCTATTTTCGTTAATTAAACCTAAAAACCTAAATTCATTTAAATGGGTTAGAGCCTATCTGGGCTTAAGACCCAAAACACATAAAAAGTAAACAAGCCTAAAAATAATAAAAATACATCAAAACAATTAAATAAAAGATCAAACAATCAATTAATCTATCTCTTCTAAAAACCTAATTTAGTTAAAGTGTCCTTAAACAACAAATTAAAATAATTAATAAGCAACCCTAATTCTATCCACTTAAATCTAATTCAATTTTAATTAAAAAAAACCTTAATCATCTCTATTGCCATTAATTTTAATTAATCACCCAATTAAAACCCTAATCTTAGTACTCAATTAATAAAAATAAACACATAACCACACACACAGGATTCCACTATTCCCATTACCATGGCTATTATAATGATCTACTACAAATTAAAATAAAATTAAATACAACCCAAAAAGCCAAATAAATAAAAATTCAAAATAAAACAATCAATAAAATAAAAATAAATAAATAAATAAAATACCTATAAACCCTAAAAACTATGTTCAAATACAAAATTCAATCCATGGCATTCTATGGATATTCACGGGTTCTCCATAGGTTTTATTCTACATAGTGAATTCAAGTCACCCCATCCATCAAGAGAATAAAAATAAAAAATTAATAAATGAATGAATGAATGAATGAATGAATGAATAATAATAATAATAATAATAATAATAATAATAATAATGAACAAAATTAAAATTAAAATTAAAATTCAAGAAGGAGAAGAAGATTTGAGAATGAGATACAGTATTAATTTCCCTCAGAAATATGATTACTGTTGATGAAAGCCTGTGGCTTTTGTTGTGTTTGCCTGTGATTTTTAGTTTATTTCATCTTATCTCTAGCAAAGAACTAAAGAAAAGCATATAAATGTTCAAGTGGGTATATTGTGGCTCCCCTAAGAATTAAAGAAAGTAAATGAAAAAATAATAAAACCCTAGGAGCCTCCCCTAGGTCAAAAGAAAATTACATATAAATAGACTAACTCTGTAACCCTAAATTGCGTACAAGATCAAAAATAAATCATTTTTTGAATTATTTATCTAAAAAATAAGACATTTATCAAAATAATTATCGAATAAAATAACAACCATGCAAAAATTAAATAAAATAAAAAATAAATTATTTTTTAATAAATTTACCAAATAAAATAAATAATAAAAAATTTACGAGATGGGTGAGAAAAATATATTTCCAACCGGAAATATAGTTTTCCAACAAATAAAAAAAAATCAAATTTGGTACTAAAGCGGTACCCCTTTCATTTGCAAATTCATTTGGCTGTTTGGGCTAAATTTGGCCCAAGCAATTTTTTTATTTTTCATTTTTTTGAAAATTTATTTTTCTTTTTTGAAAATTTATATTTTTATTAATAAAATAAACAAAATTCAAAATAGGTCCTAAAAATAGTTTACATTTTAGTCCAAAACCTATAAATAAAATCCAATAAATCCAATTTCATAATTGATTTTCATCATCAGGTCTTCTATCGCATCCAAACTCAAATCATCCCGAAATTAGGTCCTTACAGTTGCCCCCCTTTGTCGCTATTTGCTTGACAAATTGTGACAAAATAAATAAGCGTACAATTTCTTAAGGACAAAAGTTTGGGTACTTACCTATGCTCCTTGAGGCTTTTGCTTGTAAGTAATCATCAGTTCACGATGAATGCTTGTGTTGCTGTACAACACTAGGCAAAAATACTTAAGGAAATACTATACTCTGACATATAGCATTGATTTGAATGGACATATTATACTCGATAGTCTAATGTTGACTATACTCGGTCGTATAGTACAGATTAGAAGAATACATTGTACTCGATCGTATAATGTTGACTATACTAAAATGTATAGTCTTGATTGGAAAGGTACATTGTACTCAGTCATACAATGTTGACTATACTCAGTTGTATAGTCAAATTGGAAGGATACATCATACTCAGTTGTATGATATTGACTATACTCGAATGTATAGTCTGATTAAAAAAATAGATTATGCTCAATTGTACAATGTTGACTATACTCAGTTGTATAGTCCTGACTGAAAGGATATATCATACTCGATCTTATGATGTTAATTATACTCGGTCGTATAGTACAAATTGAAGGATACATTGTACTTGGCCATATAATGTCAACTATACTCAGTCGTATAGTCCTGATTGAAAGAATACATTGTACTCTATCGTACAATGTTGACTATACTCGGTTATATAGTCAGATTGAGAAGGTACATTGTACTCAGTCGTAAAATGTTGACTTTGTCATTCCTTAATGTAGTTTTATACTGCTATAATCTGTAATTCTTGGCAAGTTTTGAACAACTACAACCCTTTCATTATCTACCTTTAATGTTGTAGTCCGTAACTACTCATGTCTTTTGATTTTATTGTAATCCTTTCATTGCTTATCGATGATTTTGGTTAGCTACAACCTTTTATTTCTTGCTAGCTTTAATTGGCTATAACCCTGTTATTGCTCACCATTAGATTTTGCAGTCCATAACTGCTCAAGGCTTTCGATCAGCTGCAATCTCTTTCTTGCTCAACAATGATTTCAATCAACTATAGCCCTTTCATTAATCGCTCTTGACACTGCAATCCATAATTACTCACAATTTTGATTAGTTGTAACCCTTTCATTGCTATAGTCCATAACTATTTGCAGTTTAGCTATAACCCTTTTGTTACTTCCCAATGATGCTGCAATTTATAATTGCTTATGATTAGCTATAACCTTTTCATTATTTTTCGATGATACTGCAATCCATAATTGCTCATGATTAGCTGCAACCTATAATTGCTCATGATTAGATGCAACCCTTTCATTGCTCACTGATGACACTGCAATCCATAATTGCTCACGATTAGCTGCAACCCTTTCATTACTCACTGATGATGCTGCAATCCATAATTGGTCATAAATAGCTACAACCCTTTCATTGCTCACCAATGATGCTGCAATCTATAATTGCTCGTGATTAGCTATAACCCTTTCATTACTCACTGATGATGCTGTAATCTATAATTACTCACAATTAGCTGCAACCTATAATTGCTCACTAATGATGCTGCAATCCATAATTGCTTGTGATTAGCTGTAACCCTTTTTTTGCTCATTGATGATGCTATAATCCATAATTGCTAGTAATTAGCTGTAACCTTTCATTGCTCACCGATGATGTTGTAATCCATAATTGATCACAATTAGCTACAACCCCTTTCATTGGACACTAATGATGTTGCAATCCATAATTGCTCACGATTAGTTGCAACCCTTTCATTGCCCACCAATGATGCTGTAATCCATAATTGTTCATGATTAACTGTAACCCTTTCATTGCTTACTGATGATGTTGTAAACTATAATTGCTCATGATTAGCTACAGCACTTCCATTACTCGTCGATGATACTACAGTCCATAATTGCTTGCGATTAGCTGTAACTATTACATTGCTCACCTTTGATGCTACAGTCTATAACTGCTCGTGATTAGTTTTAACCCTTATATTGCTTGCTAATGATTTTAATTAGCTGCAACCCTTTCATTGCTCGCCCTTACTACTATAGTCCATAACTGCTTATAATTTTTATCTTTGGTTGTTTAAGTCAAATGCTTTGAATTCTTTCTGCTAACTGATTAGCATTTTTGTTGACTAACTTTAAATTTTACTATATTGACTTATTAGTATTCCTCTACTGACTAATTTTAATTCTATTGTGTTAACTAACACTACAACTTGGATGCACTTCCTTCTGGATTTGCAATTCCTATAGACTTTTTGAAGCTAGTTTCAATCCTGATGAAAGTACAAAAGTACGTTATATTGTTGAAAATTTAAGAGAAAATTCAACACTTTTCACGAGATAGCGTGCACTTATTGAATCTTATTATTTTTTATTTTCATGACTATAATTTATTTGCCATTTGCAAAAGTCAAAGGCACCATTAACCATCTTATACTGAGAGCATATCTTTTACCAAGTGAAGAGCTTACTTCCACACCTAGTTTCGGAGAGAATTTGCTACACAAAACCCATGGAATTTGAGTATAAACAGATCGAATTATGAGTATTAAAATAGCCTTTGAATTATTTTTATATTTTTATTCCTTATCCGAGTGTTCCCCTACCTTTCTCATATTACTCAATGTGGATACTGTTAGAAAGGTCCTTTGGATACTCACACTCTTACAGAGCATTAGAGTAAATAGAGTAATTTTTGGCATTGTCCTCTTTTAGTAATCCCCTACCTTTCTTATATTACTCATCGTGGATACAACCAGAAGTTTCATATTGATACTCTTACTTATCTTTAAGCATTGGAGTAAATTGTGCTTGCTCTTTTTTTATTCTCCTCTTAGTATTCCCCTACCTTTCTTGTATTACTCAGAATGGATGCCATAAAGGGATTTGTACTCGTACTCATTTCTGAGCATTGGAGTAGATTATATGCACGATTTATCATTCAAAAGACTAAAATGATACTCTAAAATTCAAGTAATTTATATTGCAAGTCCACATATTTTGTTTTTGTATTTTCTTCCCCTCATTTGGGTTCAAAGTAGGCATTAGATTGATTAGAGTTTATAAGCTCTCAATATAAAACTATTAACTACACATCCAAATTCTATGAGGCTAATAAAAGAAAGCCACTATAATTAAAGGTCATGAGATAGGTGTAGGTAGCGGGGTTTAGCGTGCACATAAGTGTTTGGCGACCATGGCATTGTGTGGGCTCAAGGCCCACTAGGAAATACGATATCGGTCTTAGGCCTATTCAGAGATAGACTCACCATCCAAATAAAAGCCGGGACACACTGTACAGCAACTAGATCCCACAGAGGTTCCCAGAAGCCATCATTAGATATCAGGTTCAAAAACTGGATATAAGCGTTTGAATGCTCACCCAACCTTGTGGTTGGCCTCTGTTTGTGTTTTGCATTTTATTACCATTTAATTATTTATTTATTTCCTCATTTACATCCAAAGTTGCACTTGCCTTCATTTACTTTCCAAGTTTTATAGTTAAGTCCAAGTTTGCACATTAATCCAATTTCATTCTTTTAAGTCTCAACATTCAATAGAAATAAAATAAATAATAATTTACAACCATACATTCAACATCAAATGGGGGAAAGGGATTAAGGATTACAATGCTTTTAGGCTACATAAAAGAATAATATAAAAAAAATAAACTAAACACATATTGAAAGTAAACCAATAATAAACAATAAACACAGTAATATAAAAGGGATAGCTAATGAAGGTGACTACTCAATGATAAAAGTCATCAAGTAGTTCCTGCAAATAACACATAGTTAGTCCTTCCTTTAAAAGATGAAATCGTATGTAACAATACTTACAAAGAAATATTCTAAAAAGGGGTTGCATATTACGGATTAAAGAAATTATCAAATAATAAAGATAGTCATCATCATACAATGAAATAGCCATGTTTGAGGGTCAAAAGACACATACCAAGTGGACGTTATGATAAACATAAAAAAAAAAGCTAAAAGGTGAGTCGACCTGTCAATCGACTCATTAAGATGAGGCGGCACCTCTGTGATGAGGCATTGCCTCATCAACAAAGGCCCCACATAATACATATAAACAAAGGACAAAAACTCCTTGGAGGCCTATTAATAGGGCAACCGCCTCTATGCTTTCCAACTCTCAAACGTTTAGACTTCTACTTTAAGTAACAATACATGCATATACACACTCTATAAGCATCAAACTACAACTACATGCAAAAGTCTGCAAAGATCACATCAATAAAGTGAGATATTAAGCAAGATAAACTAGAAATATACCTAAAATATACTAATGACTTAGTTACACAAAAGCAAGAACACACAAAATGATGAACATGTTAAGTTTAAGTGCAAGTTTTCTACCAAAATGAGAGGTCCTCGGAGATGTTTTTGATTGTGATCCTTACCAGGATGTGATCTCTACTTTTGACACAAGCTTCTTCCTTCTTCTCTTAGGAAAATGTGGACTTTCCCTTGCTTCAATCTCTCCTTCTTCCTTGAGGACATTTTTTCTATGCTTCTTCTTTTTTTCTTTTTCAGAGCTCCTCCTACTTTTTTTTTCTTCTTCCCCTAATTCTCAATAATGGTCTCCTCTCCCTTTTCTTTTCTCTCTCTTTCTCTTTTATTCCCTAGCTTCCCCATGCCCCTAAGCCCTCCAACTCATCATGAGCCTCCATAGCCTTTTTGTCTTCTTAAAAAATCTCTTTCTTATGCAAAAATCAAGTCTAGAGGGTGGGCCACACCACTTCACCATCATGGTTGCAGCTGCATTAAATGCAGCTGTAAGTGGGCTACCATAGAGGCGGTGCCTCTTCGATGAGGCAATCACCTCTGTGATGAGGTGATCACCTCATTGACAGGTGCCAAAGAGATGATTGCCTCATTGCACTAATGCAACGCCCCTTTGGCCCGGGCCTGTATTGGGCCAGGTGGGCTTGGGCCGATTCTAGACAATTGGGCTAAGTTTTTGGCTTTTTAAGCTTTGGGTTTTCAAGTCCACTTTCTATTAGAAATTTAGGCTTCATTCTTATGTCCAAGTTTCACATTCTCATCATTGGGCTCGATAATAGACCGGTCAAACCGAGCGCCCCTAATTCATCCCCTAACACGGGTCGACTAAATCGGGTGTCTACAGTTTGCCCACTGATTTTCAAAAAATCAAATGCATGCAATGACCATTTTTTAAAAAATCACATGCACAACAACAAACAAACAATAAGATGAGCAACATACCTGACTCTCAGGTTTCACCCGAGAGATTAATCTTTCAATTCTGAAATGTGACCGTGATCCTTGGGTTTTCTTGGCCCAATCAGCCACTCATTAATATTTGATAAAGATATTTGAAGACTGTCAACCTCAGGTTTTCTTGGCCTGATTACCATTTTGTTAGGGACATAGACTTATGGGTTTTCCTGGCCTAACCATCAGTTATCGAAAACATGATTTTTGGGTTTTCCTGGCCCAATCATCACCACACCTAAAACATGATTCACAGGTTTTCCTGGCCTGATTCATCATTACACCTAAAATATGATTCTTGGGTTTTCCTAGCCTGATCATCACTTAACCTTAACTTTGGTTCTCGAGTTCTCCTGGCTTGATCACCATTGGGGATATGGTTTTCGAATTTTCCTGATCTGATTATCACTCTTTCGAGGACACGAATTTCTGGGTTTTCCTGGCCCAGTTGTCATTCATTTTTGACTTTGAGGATACTACCTGAACAGTCATTTTGATCTTTGGGGATCCAAACCTGAACAGCCCTGTCTTTGAGCTTCAGGGATTCAAACCTGAATAACCCTATCCTTAAGCTTCAGGGATTCAAACCCGAATAGCCCTATCTTTGAGCTTTAGGGATTAAAACTTGAACAGCTCTGTCCTTGAGCTCTGGGGATTTAAACCCGAACAACCCTGTCCTTGAGCTTTGAGGATTCAAACCCAAATAGCCCTGTCTTTAAGCATCGGGGATTCCAACCCAAATAGCCCTGTCCTTGAGCTTTGGGGATTCAAACCTGAATAGTCCTATCTTTGAGCTTCGGGGATTCAAACCCAAATAGCCCTATCTCTGAGCTTTAGGGATACAAACCCAAACAGCTCTATCCTTGAACTTCGTGGGTTTTCTTGGCCTAGTCATCTTGAAACTTCATTTGGACAACCTTTATCCGTGCATTTCATCTTCTTAGTATACGATAATAAACTCCTTTTTTTGAAAACCCTACACCTTTACCCACTATAAAAGTAACTTTTCTCGTATCTTCCTTTCCTTTCACTTTTTGTCACTTTCCTTTTTCCTTTTGTCTTTTACTCTTGCACTTTCTACATCTTATGTACTCTTCTTTTCTTTTTTATAAATAATGGAGAAGGAGAGAACACCTCCTGTGCTTGAGTGGGATCACATTCCACCCTTTTTTAGTGCTTCTAGGAGTCTGGGATTGACATGAGGAGGCTCAATTCCCCTTTTAGCAAATTGAGGGTCCCATATCTGCTTGTCTGTATCTGGAGAGGTTAGTACCCTAAAATTTCCTGCAAAATCATATTGGGTCAATGATTATTTTTGCATATTTATCATTCTTAGGGAATTATTTAATCAAACAAGCATGACATTTGTCATTTTAATTTGCCAAAAAATTGAGAACCATCATTATCTGCATCTTGTAGAGGCGATTGCCTCTTTGATGAGGCAATCATCTTATCAATGAGGTGATCACCTCATCAATGAGTTGATGGGCTTATTGTGAAGAGGTGATAGCCATTCTTGATGATTGAAAGGCTATTGCCTTTTCAAAGAGTCGATCACCTCTATGATGAGGCGATCGCTTTATCAATAGGGTGATCTGCATTATTTACATGTCCATTTATTCTAAATTTTTCTAAGATTATAAAATGCATAAATTTTAATTCCCTATTTCCTTGCTCGCAACATGATGCTCAGACATTTAATGGTACTGGGAATTTCCTTAGAGCCTAGGTTTTTTACGGTGAGCTGACTGACGATAAGAGGGATCGGGTTCAGGAGACTAGATTCAAAGACTACGTACTTTTGCTTCCTTCCGAGGAAGGACACATGGACTATTAGCCATTGCATGCTCTGATGGAGAGGTGGTTTAATATAACTCATACTGTCCATCTCCCATTCGGTGAGCTTACTCTGTACCCAGTGTCGTTCTCCACCATCACAGGGATTACCTACGCCAAGGACCCCGTCCCTTTTGATGCAAGCCTACACCAGCTGTCTTCAGATAAGGCTACATATATCAAGCGACTTTTGGGTATGACTCCTAACATGAAGGGGACTCATACCCTTAAGTTGCACTCAATCAGGAGCTTCAAAACCCAAGAGCGAGCTGCGGCAATAATCACTCCTAGCGAGATTGATCAGGTGGTAAGGGCCTCCTTGCTCTATTTGCTCGGTACCACATTCTTTGCTGACACTTCCAGCTTTATCAACCTAATGTTCCTACCGGCTCTTCGAGACCTCGATCAGGTGCCTACATTCGACTGGGGTGGCTACACTCTGGTGTACTTATACCGAAGTATGGACAAGGTGGTCTGAGGGGCCAGGAGATTTTGTGGCTTTTGGCACACTATTTTGGTAAGTCATGATCTTCTCTTTATCTTATTCTAACCTCCATTATTTACATTAGTTTCCTCACTCTATCTTGTTTTCTTTTTCCCTAGGTCTAGGCTCTAGAGCTAGAGCTGCTTGTAGGTGTGACACGAGTAGGGGATCACTTCCCAGCCCTCGGCAAATGGGGAGCCAGTCGCATCGTGAAGAGGCACCTCGTACGAGTTCATATCCATAAAAAGCACTTGAACTATCTAACATAGGATACGGTACCTATAAAGCACAACCTTTCTTATTAGTAAATTATGCATATTCAACCTACTTACATATTAACATCTCCCCTTTTTGCAAATCCAAAACAACTTATGGGGACCTAAGGATAACTAAACTATTGAGATGACTCGCTCCAGGCCTTTAGCCCAGAAGAGAGTACTTCTCTATAGCCCTAGATATCGATCCTGGTATTTGGGTAAGCGGGTCTTGAATTGGATGAGAGGTGCTAGAGCGAGACGGGTTTTGAGGTCTCCTCCTAATAGTATGCTTTAGGCTCACGAGCTGGAGGGTAATGACCTTACCCAGGCTATTGTAGGCTCACCAACTGTAGATCACACAATTCATGTGAAGATCCGATATGTAGAGTTTGTTCGCATCCACCTTCTGCTGATAGTCCCCTTCTAGGCTGCTTCTACCTCTCAGGTGTGTCCCTATTGGCTTTCATCACCTTAAGAATTGATTGCGTTCTCACATGTTTCTCTTTTCTTTTCTTCAGGCTGCACTTGCTAGACCTGTGGCCCCAGTTAGGCCCCGAGTATGAGAGAGAGAGCCCCTGAGGCATCAACTGGATCCAAGCAAGGAGGAGACTTCTGCCACTGGTGAATAGGTGAGGCCGACTACTACCCCCAATTCTGAGTTCATCCCAAGTAGCTTTATTCACATCCCCAACCCTTTAGCCCGATGTTGGGTTCCTCATAGAGAGTTATCCTATCAGTTCTTGACCTTGGACGAGGACCTGACCCCTGCATGCACCCCTGGTGGTGCTACTCATGTAAGCTCTTTTTTTTGACCTACTTTCATTATTATTCTCAAACCAACTGCTAGTTTTAACATTTATTTCAATAATGTAGACTCCTCTAGAGCAAGGCCTATATATGTACCGCATGATAGAGACTTAGAGAGATTACATGTTGGAGATCACTCAGTAATGAAGGGTAAGAATCTCTTTATTTCCTACATGTATGCATGCTCGTATGGTTTACTAATATGTGATTTATTTGAACAAGATCAAGATAAGGCTAGCAGGGTGTGGATCGCCACTCTCCAGTGTCAGATTGATGTATTTCATATCGATGAGGACAATAAGGATGAAGACAAGAGTGGCAGTGGTGCTGAAGGAGGGGATGACCCTGAGGGTACCGGATCAGACACTTGATGTACTAGGGTCAATATTCATGCAGTCTTTGAACAATGAAAGCATATATTTTAGTTATTGATTTATTGATAGACTATTTGTAGAATTCATCATTCTCCTTAATTAAATTCATTTATTTTTTCATTTTTCACATGTGAGCTAGTTTCACTGATTACATATGTATCTGCCCTACTATATTTTGATTTGCAACTGTTGAGACTGCATGATTCGAAGAAGTCTAATGGCCCACAATGCTAATGAGGTGATTGCCTCATTGACTTCTGACAAAGAGGTGATCACCTCTTACTGCTGAGGCGGCACCTCATTTATAAGGTGATCGCCTCAGCAGCAGGCGGTCCTGCCCCTTTAAAAACCCATAACCTTGTATTCAGCCCACTTCTTGAGTTCCCTTCATCCCTAACCCCTATTTCTCTCTCTAAGCACCTCTGGAAGTTACAATCATGACTGAGCAGAGTCTGAGGCTACTACAACTGATCTTGAAGGGTTTAGACAATAAGTCTTGGACAAGGTTAAAGCCTTTTTACCTTTCGGTCTTCAAATCACTCCATATTAGGAGAATCATCTTCCTTTTTCTCCATGCCATGGTTCAGTTTTGGGATCCCCATAAACACATTTTTCAGTTCAATACAATAGAAATATGTCCTCTACCAAAGGAATTTAAGGCAATTCTAGATCATCATATGGAATCTACTTGCCGACTTGCAGTTCCTGACCTTGAAAACCCAAATTCTCACTGCATTCAACACCAAATGGCACATATATTCAACTTTCCACCCCAGTCTTCTTTTCACTGCATCCTCAGTTCAAAAATCATAATAGAATCTTTTCTCGAGGTCACCATGGGTGTAGACAAAGAAGAAACTCATTGGCCTCGCATAATGGCTCTCTACTTGTATGCTCAAATTATATTGGTTTCTCCCTTAGGACACTGTGATTCGAAGATCCTTTTTATTCTTGATTAGGTGGAATCAGGGTTCAACCCTTTCCCTCTCATCTTAGCAGAAACTATCATTGGATTGGATAATTTCACAAAGACACGATGATTCTCTGGAAGTCCGTTCCTGTTGGAGGTAAGTTTCCTATTGTCCCTTCCTAACTTCCAACTAGCATACTATCTGCATCTAATCACTTGCAAACCCGCAGATGTGGTTTTATCAAAAGTTAGGTCTACTTCAACCTCCTTAAAACATCAGGCGTTACAAATCCAAGCATTACCAAACAAGGAAACTACATCCCATCCCTATAGATATTCACAGTTGACTATTAACATTCCCTGATACACTGATCCGCTGGATGTGCCCTCGGTGGGGGTTGCAGCATGTGACCCTTTGGTCTTACATATATTGAGTCCCTGTTTCCAGTCTCCATTTTGCCACTTTTTATAATCCAACCTATCTTTGTCGTTAATACAATCATAAACAACTAATTATGGAGCTAGTTCATGAGTTCAAGCCAAGGCCCCTTTCTTAAAACTTCCTGGACCACTTGTGGCAACTTCGCCTCGAAGAGTCATCAAAAGAAATTTAAGGTATGACGATGATCAGACTACTGATGATCATTACAAGGCATGGGTTTGTTTGCAATAGACAGAAAGAGATGAATTCATTAAATACAAACGGACAAGAGAGTTACAAATGTTGAGCTTTTAGGGTAAGCAACAAAAGAAAAGAGAACAAAATTAGCTTATGGAATTAAGTCATCATTTCCCCTTTTATTAGATGTAATTTTCCTTTTGTACTAGTTAAATAGCTTGTAATAGACACATCATACAATGTTTAACAATAATTGAAGCAATCCACTTCATTTCATTTAAGCATAAAACGTATATACATTTCGCTTCTGATACATCTTATGTTATTAGTTGGCTTGCCCTTGCAAGTTTTCCAACTAACCATTTTATGTCTCTCCCTCTCCTTTTACATATCCTTAACTTTTGCCTGGACCGCCTCTTTTAAGGTTTTCAATCCAGCAGGACCTTTCTCTTTTTTTTAGTCTCTACCTTTTGCCTAGACAACCTCTTTTTAAGGTTTTCTCCCTAGCAAGACCTTTTTTATAGAAAGTATTTATTGAGCTTATCTAGGTTGATGGGCTCTTTGAACTCATTTCCCTCCATGTTAGAAAAAATGGTGGTGCCTTTCCAAAATAACTTTTTCATGAGATATGGTCCTTCTAGTTGGGCTTAAATTTCTCTCGAGGGTCAATCATGACTGACTTTGTAAGTTTCAGCACCAAATTTCCTTCTTGAATCTTGCTTGGGTTAATCTTCTTATTATAGGCATGGGCTATTCTTTTTTGATACAGTTGATAATGAGACATAGCTTTCATTCTCTTTTCATCCAGCAATTTCAACTGAGCCAACCAACTTTTAACCCACTGATACTTGGGGAGTTTAGATTCCAGAAGGACCTTCAATGACCTTATCTCGACCTCTACTAACAAAAAGGCCTCACACTCGTAAGCTAAAGAGTACGGAGTGACCCCTGTTAAAGTTTTAGCAGTGGTTTGCTACCCCCACAATGCGAATTATAAGTATTCCACCCTATCTCAGTAATTTTCTAGCATTTTGGCTAGGATATTTTTTATATTCTTATTAGCTGCTTCCACTGCCCCATTTGCTTGTGATTTTTATGAAGATGACCTGTGGTGCTCAATCTTATAGTCTTTCAGTAGTGTGGTTGTTTCTGCTCAAAATTGAACATCATTGTCTATAACTTGCAATGTGGCATACCATATCTGCAGATTATATTTTCCTTGATGAAACTTATCATCTATTTTGACCTGACAATAGCATAAGATTCAACCTCAACCCACTTGGAGAAATAGTCAATAGCCATAATAATATATCAATGACCATTAGTCACTCTTGATCTTCTCCTATAATGTCAATCCCCCATATAACAAACGACCAAAGAGAAGTCATTCCCTAAAGCTCCGTAGATGGTAGGTGGCTAACATCACCATAATTTTGGCAATTGTGACATTTCTTTACAAATATAATACAATCTACCTCCATTGTGAGCCAAAAGTACCCCTGGCAGGCTATTTTCTTTACCAAGGTAGTCCTATTCATGTATGGCTGGCATACCCCTTTATGAATCGCTTCCATAAGCTTTCGGGATTTGTCCTTATCAACACACATGAGGTGTACACCAGCTAGCATTCTTTTGTATAACATCCTGTTGTGACTTATGAACTATCAAGAAAACATTTGTAGGGATATTCTTTCTTTTTTATCAGCATCATTAGGAAACTACCCAGTTTATATATACCTTTGTAAATCATAGAACCAAGGTTTCTCAGTAGCATTAACTGGTGTCACTCTCACCTTTTCATAACAGGGGACTCGAGATGTCATGAGAATTAAGGTCCTGGCTTCTAGTTGTCTCCCACTTTCCCACATGGAGGCTAGTGTGGCTAAGGCATCAACTACCTGGTTTCCTTCCCTTGGCAAGTGGACAAACTTACACTGAGTAAATGAGCATAGGATAGTGGCCAAGAATTCCCAGTATAACCGTAATCTGTCTTCTTTTATCTCTCATTCTTTGGTGGCTTATTTTATAACTAGCATGGAATACCCATAGATAGTAACATTTTTTGCCCTCGAGCTATGTAATGCCTTTAGACAAAAAATGTAGGCTTCGTATTCCGCTTGGTTATTAGTTGCTTCAAACTCAAGTCTTTTTGCCATCGGGATAATTTCTCCCTCTGGCATAACCAAAATTACCCCTATTCCGACCCTTTTTTTGTTGACAGCTCCATCAAAGTACATTTTCTAACCTTGAATCTCTATCGCCCATAAATATTTTTCAGGAAACTCTAACTTCCATTCTTGGTCATCATCTACTGGGCTCTGTGCCAAGAAGCCTGCTACCGCACTTCCCTTCACTATCTTTTTGGCTATATACTCTATGTCAAATTATGTGAGTAAAATGAGCCACCTAGCCAACTTTCCTATAAGAGATGGGGTTTGTTGGAGATACCTAAGGGGATCGTGTTTAGAAACTGCCTACACTTTGTAAGATTGAAAATAGTGTTAGAGTTTTTTCATTGCCCAAATTACTGCTAGGCACGTCTTCTCCACTAGGCTATAAGTAGTTTCGTAAGTCAGAAGCTTCTTACTCAAGTAATACACAACATGTTCTACCTTCTTTTCACCTTCTTATGCCAACATTGCCCTTATTACATCTTCTTTAATTGCCAAATACAAAGCTAAGGGTTTACCCAGTCTCGGTGGCTATAAAATGGGAGAATTCATAAGATAATCCTTAATAGCTTTAAAGGCTTGTTGACATCTTTCATCCCACACAACAGGTTGGTCTTTCTTTAGAAGCTTAAAGATGGGGTTGTAGATGGCTGTCAATTTGGCTATAAATCTGTTGATATACTGTAAACGCCCCAAAAACCCTCGGACCTCTTTTTCATTCTTTGGTGCAAGCATATCCTTGATTGCTCTAATCTTATCTGGATCCACCTTTATTCCTTTCTGGCTGACAATGTGTCCCAATTGTTTCCCAGATGTAACCCTAAAAACACACTTCTTTGAGTTCAGTATAAGATTATACTTTTCTACCCTAGCCAAAAACTTGTCTAGTACCTCAAAATGCCCTTCCCTAGTTGCATACTTCACCATCATATCATCTACAGATGGATCATGTCATGCAGTAAGGTGGTTGCCATCCTCTAATAAGTGGCTCCTACATTCTTCAACCCGAAAGGCATCACTCAGTAATAGTACACGCCCCATTTGATGATGAAAGATGTCTTCAATTTATCTATTACTGCCATCATGATCTAATTATACCCTAAAAATCCATCCATGAAAGAGTACATTACATTGGAAGCTGCATTATCAACTAACGTATCAATATGCGATAGCGGAAAGTCATCCTTGGGGCAGGCTTTATTCAAATCTTGATAGTCCACACACACTCTGACCCTTCCATCCATTTTAGGAACAAGAAGTATGTTTGCTAACCATTGGGTGTCCTCTACCACTTCTAGAAACTTTGCCTTCAACTGCTTTTTGACCTCTTCCTTAACTAAGAGAGCCCATTCCAGCCTTAAACTTCTTTGCTTTTGCTTTATTGGTGGCATGTGAGGGTATGTGGGGATCCTGTTTGAAGATCTCCCTATCGATTTCGGGCATGTCTTCATAACTCCAAGCAAATACTTTCTATCTTTTTTTTAAGATTTCTTTCATTTTTCCTCTCTCATCATGAGTTAAACTATAAGCAAGCAATATATTTTTAGGATTATCATTTGTGCCTAAATTAAATGATTTAGTTTGCATGGAATTAATGTCAAATATATGCATGAAATGATCATCACAAATAGAATAACCATTAGGAAACATATTAAACAAAAAAGAAAATTTAGACTTCATTGCATTCACTTTTGAAAAGAAAATATCATTAGTCTCAAATTGAGAAGCAAGACAAACATCAAAGTCATTGTAAGGGGTATCTATGATAGAGTTGGGGATGTAGGTTTCAAAATCAAATTCTTTACTTTGATTATCATTGCCTTTCTGCTCTGAAGTAGCTTCATCCTCCTTGAATTCCTCTTCGACCAGTACCAGCTCCTCAGTAGGGGCTTCTTTAATAGAAACACCCTTGGCTTTATTCATGAATTTGGCAAAGATTTTAAACCCTGGGATAACTTCCCCAGCTATTAGGAGAGGTTCTAGAGTCCCACTGTATAGATGTCCGGTGCCTTCCTTTACAAAGATCTCCCATAGAGTTTTTTTTTTAACCAAGGGTTCCTTTCCTTCTCTTTAGACTGGCCCCACACACTTATCTCTTCCCCAGCTCCATTAGCCTCTTTAAACCCTAACCCATGCTTTAAAACAAGTACTTTATTTTCCACAAACTTTGAAGGTCCACTTTGATTTTTCCCCAACACCATGTCAGGCAGAAACTTCATGTTGCGCATCATTTTTAAAAAATTTTCATCCATCTCAACCTTGTAAATTACACAGACCTCAAAATTAGGACTAAGGAAGATCTCCTTAGGGATCAACTTTAATGCAGCCACAACAACTTCAGTTTCATATGAGATGGTAACAACCCTTCCTTCATGTGGGAATTTAATCTTTTTGATGAACAGTGGGTGGAACTCCACCTAGAGGTTGAAACCATGGCCTCCCCAATAAAATGGCAAATGTCACCGGGATATCAATCACATGCAAGTCAACCTAGACTTCTATAGGTCCCGTTTTAACCAATGCCTTGAAAGTTCCTTCCACAGACCTTTTGGTGTTATTATAAGCCTTAATAACTACCTTAGAAGGCTTTAAGTTGGCCACTATCAACCCTAGCTTTGGTAGAATCTTCAACAGGCACACATTGATGGCAGAACCGTTGTCGACCATCACACAGCAGGTCATTTTCCCTTTCACCTAAGCTTTGATAAACAGAGTTTGTGGTGATCCCTCCCTTCTAAAGGCAAATCATCATTGTAAAATGTTATCATCCCTTGAGGGGTTTCCATTAGTGATTGAACCATCTACTCCAAAGTAGAATTAGTGGAAATCTTTTTTTGATCTAGTGCTAGAACCAGGGCTTCCCTGTGATCCCTATAATGCATAAGTAACTCCCAAACATTGGCAATGGTCTTTTTACTTTGCTCTATCTCCTTTTCCTTCTTTGCACCTCCTGCCTTTTCGGGGTCAGACTTGGTAGCCTTAGGTTCCTCTTTCTTTTTTTTGACCTTCCCCATAGACTAACTTGGCTCACACCCCTCGTTGTCCCACAGGTTAACTTTTTCTTTGCCTTTATCATCGAAACTCCATATGTCCAAGACATGAACCTGCAACTCCATGGGTTGTTTGTTTGGTTTTAAATTTTTAGGTTTGCTTTTTAGGGAATTGTAAGAGACATTAATGAAGGAGTTTAAGACTTGCTCTTCTATTAGGCCAGATTTGACCATCAAAATGGGTGTGTTTGGCAGTAGTACATTTCAATAATTAGGTAATGGGTTGGTTTAGGTGTTTGGTTTTCTATTTTTTGGGTCGGTAATTTTGCCTGAGTTTATTAAGTCTTGGATTTCATGCTTTAACTGAGCATAACTACCTGTGTTATATCCGATGGTCTGATGAAATTTACAGAAAAGTTTTGGGTTGGCTCTAGGTAAAGGTTATTGTGAAGGTAAAGGCCGTAGCAGGTTTTTGTTAATAAGCTTATCAAGGACTTTGGACATGGGACGTCCCAGATTTAAAAATTTTTGAGGCTGTCTAACTGCACTGACTTGTACATTGTTGTTTAGTGGTCGAATGGCATTAATCTAAACATTACTGCTTGAGTTGGCCCACTCTTTGCCCCAGATCCTCTTCCAAAGAATTTCTTCCCTTGAGACAAATTTGACTCCTTATGGACCCCAAATCTATACAATTCTTCAAAGCTTCTGATTCCTAGATCCCTCAATTTCTTAGACAATGCTGGAACACACCCTTCTATTACCAGGACTAACTAGTCTAACTCAACAGGCCTATGCCTCATTAAGGACAACTTTCCCCTCCAACGAGTCCGGTAGTCAGCAAAAGGCTTATTAAAGTTCTACTTGTATTCTGTAGATCTCTCAAGGACGCCTCTAATTGAACATTGAGACCGTATTGCTTGAAAAAAGTGGCACACAGTTCTTTCCAATCTGACTGAACATGTGGTTCTAAGGTGTAGTACCAACAGATTGGTGCTCCCTGTAATGAAATAGGGAACTGTTTGATAATTTAGCTCTCAGTTAGCTTAGTAGCCTTCATATAAGTCATATACTGCTTCAAATGCAAATGGGGATCCTCAGCATCGGTGTACTTCTTCATGTCAGGGAATTTAAACTTACGAGGTAGTGGTTCATCACCCTTTTCCAAATTCAAATCATAATCTAAAGGAGCGACCATACCCTTTTCCTTCATCATCACCTACATCTAATTCATCACCTTGGTCATGTTCTTAACCCACTCAATTTGACCCACATCTTTAGTTGGGATGACATTTCTTCAATTCATTAAATTGGCCAACACTGTCACATCATCTTCTTCCCTGCCTTTAATTGGTATTTCCTCATCGAGATCCACTAGATCAATTGGTGGTGCATTAGATGGCTGTGCTAGTTAATTCTCCCTAATGAGCTTAGTAATTTCTCCCATCATTTTTCTCATCATAGATTAGGTTTCTACCATCCCTTCATCTTTTAACTATGCCCTAAATGCTTCTGGATTGATCCTACCATTTTTATTTTTGAATTTCTGACCAAGAGATTTGAACTAGTTCGGACCCACCTTGCTAAACTTGAAGGATCTATAGTGTTGCAAAACTATTGGTTAGAATGATTCATGACGTGTATGCATGATATGCAAGTCCATTTTATTTTAAAAATTTAAGAAACAAATAATCACACAAAAAAAAAAGATGCACAAGACCAAAACATGAAGCTTAAACGTGCAAACTTCTGCCCTTATTTCTCCCACACACGTATTCAATGGCGAGTATCTTGTCCTAGGATTTTTTGCCTGGGTTTTAATTATCAAAGGGGGATAATAAAATCAATGTATGCAAGAAAAATCTTAAAATGATTCAAACAATTAATGGGTCCTTTAAAATAAATCCCGAGTCCATTTTCCAAGAACCAAACCCTTAGCATTATAAACTTGCTTGTCAAGGCCCACTTGAGATGGGTTATGAATAGACATGAGAGGCCCTTGTTGACTAGCTTATTTATGATGGGCTTTGGCTGGACACAAAGGCCCATTTCACTTTGGATTACTTATTAATAGGCTCCAAATTTATTTTAAGGGTCCATTATATGGCATAATACACATGCATGTGGGAAAATTCCTAAAGATAGTTGCTAGGTCATTACATGGGCTTAAGTCTTGAGTAAAAAGGCTTCAACTCCCATAATGATATAAATCCATATATTTCTCCCCACTCAAGGGTCAAACAACATGGATTAGTACATGTCGTGAGCGACAATAATCAAATATTCGACCACCAAGTTTGAGTGAAATATAGGTAGCGAAATACTAACTATTGTTAGGTTTATTTAGGGCTGAAGTGCTCATTATGTGTAAAATGTGCAATGAATGCATAAATGTAGGAAGAAATAAGAAAATAATTAAAGATAATAAAACACAAAATACTGGAATTAGTTTTTCTATCCCTAGTGGAGTCACCACTGTAAGCAGCAGGGTTTAGCCCATGCCCAAGTGTTTAGCGACCACGGTACTGTGTGGGATCAAGGCCCACTAGGAAATACAATATAGGTCTTGGGCCTATTCAAAGATGGAGTCACCACTCGGATAAAAGCTGGGACACACTGTACAGCAACTGGATCACACGGAGGTTGCCAAAAGCTGTCATCAGAGATCGGGTTTAGAAACTAGGTATGAGCATTTGAATGCTCACCCAACCTTGCAGTTGGACTCTGTTTGTGTTTTGCATTTTATTACCATTTAATTATTTAATTATTTCCTCATTTACTTCCAAAGCTACACTTGCCTTCATTTACTTTCCAAGTTTTATAATTAAGTCCAAGTTTGCACATTAATCCAATTGCATGCTTTTAAGTCCCAACATTCAACAGAAATAAAATAAATAATAGTTTACAACCATACATTCAAAATAAGGATTAAGGATTACAACGCTTTTAGGCTAAATAAAAGAATAATATATAGAAAATAAACTAAAAAAATACCGAAAGTAAACTAATAATAAACAATAAACACAGTCATATAAAAGGGATAGCTAATGAAGGTGACTACTCAATGATGACAATCATCAAGTAATTCCTGCAAATAACACATAGTTAGTCCTTTCTTTAAAAGATGAAATTATATGTAACAATACTTATAAAGACATATTGCATATTACGGATTAAAGAAATCATCAAATAATCAAGATAGCCATCATCATACAACAAAATAGCCATGTTTGACAGTCAAAAGACACATGCCAAGTGGACGTTACGACAAACATAAAAAAAACAAAGCTAGAAGGTGGGCCGACCTGTCAATATGGCGATCGCCTCATTGAGATGAGGCAACACCTCTGTGATGAGGCATCACCTTATCAATAGAGGCCCCTGACATATTTAATGGCAAAGAATCACATAATACATATAAAAAAAGAAGAAAAACTCCTTGGAGGCCTGTCAATGGGTCGATTGCCTTTGTGATGAGGCAATTGCCTCATTGACAAGAGGTGACACCTCTATAAAGAGGCATCACCTGATTAATAGGTCGATTCTGACTCTCAAACATTTAGACTTCTACTTTAAGTAACAATACATGCATATACACACTCTACAAGCATCAAACTATAACTACATGCAAAAGTCTTTAAAGATCGCATTAATAAAGTGAGATATTAAGCAAGATAAACTAGAAATATACCTAAAATATACTAATGACTTAGATACACACAAGCAAAACACACAAAATGATGAACATGTTAAGTTTAAGTGCAAGTTTTCTACCAAAATGAGAGGCCCTTAGAAATGTTTTTGATTTTGATCCTTGCTAGGATGTGAACTCTGCTTTTGACACAAACTTCTTCCTTTTTCTCTTAGGAAAATATGGACTTTCCCTTGCTTCAATCTCTCTTTATTCCTTGAGGACGTTTTTTCTTTCCTTCTTCTTTTTTTCTTTTTCAAAGCTCCTCCCTCTTGTTTTTCTTCTTCCCCTAATTCTCAATAATGGTCTCCTCTCCCTTTATTTTCTCTCTCTTTCTCTTTTATTCCCTAGTTTCCCCATGCCCCTAAGCCCTCTAGCTCTTCATGAGCCTCCATAGCCTTTTTCTCTTCCCAAAAAATCTCTTTCTCACATAAAAATCAGGTCTGGAGGCTGGGGCTCGCCATGGTTGCAGCTACATTAAATGCAGTTGCAAGTGGGTTGCCATAGAGGCAGTGCCTCTTCAATGAGGTGATCACCTCATTACACTGAGGCGATGCCCTTTTGGCCTGGGCCTGCTTTGGGCCAGGCGGGCTTGGGCCAATTCTAGACAATTGGGCTAAGTTTTGGGCTTTTTAGGCTTTAGGTTTTCAAGTCCAATTTCTATTAGAAATTTAGGCTTCATTCTTATGTCCAAGTTTTACATTCTCATCATTAGGCTTGACAACGGGCCAGTCAAACCAAGCACCCTTAATTCGTCCCCTAACACGGGCTGACCGAATCGAGTGTCAACAATAGGCTCTTCACATATGATCTCATGAAGTGGATGAATTTACTTTTAGTTTATGAATTTTATGATTGATATGGTACTTTATTATAGAATCTAAGAAAATAGAGTTTTGTTACTTCCCTTTTATGAGTGTTTGGCATTTGCTATCTTGCCCATTCCTATCGATTTCCCTTTTTTCATTTTCTTCTATTTTTCCTGCACAAAACACCATAAGTTAGTATGGTCTATTTGTAAGTGAAGAAATTTTGTTAAAATGCAATGTTATTCTTTTGCATTCTTCCCTTTTGATTGTGGTGATAATGTCTCTAATTACAAAGGTCATGATACTCTACCATTGAAGTTATGGCTTTGAGCTGCATTTATATTTCCACCATTCCATTAATGCTATGGTAGAGGACTTTATTCCTCTTCTTGATATCTCCTGCAAAAAAGGTTTAGGAGTTAGAGATCTTATTTCATGATCAAATAATTTTTTAGAGTGCATTCATTTTAAGTTTAGAGTGCATTCTTCCCTTTTAAAGGGTCGATGAATGCATTACTGATACGTTAGACCTTCTCATCACCATATTTCATACCCTACACTAGTCTAACTATTATGGAAAGATATTCCAGATGATCCTCCAAATAAGACTACGGAGATGGATGTTGAATCTGAGGAGTTTGAGCGTCCTTTCCAGCCTCTTGAGGTCTCCAGGATGATGCTTTTACAAGAATCACTGTTAATGATATTCCCTTACTGGATGGGCCTATAATTTATTAGGCTCATAAAGTATAAAGTCCCAAAGAGTACAAGTTCACCTTTATAGTGTTGCTATTCCTATTTTACTTCTTCTGATGCTTTATATGTGAATACTCTGACTACTTCCCTACACTTTTACAATACTAATTTTAAATGTTAGTAGTAGAGTATTTTTACAATCTTGTATGGGCATAGGGACTTTATTATGCAAATTAAGTAATTCACAACAAATGTATGCAAGTGTATACATGTTATGTATGACATGTATGATCCTAATAGGTCTTCTGTTTGGAATAGAGCTATGTTCATAGTTTAGAGTGTGAGAACGAGGTGCCTCATCAATAGCATGTAGGTTTGAGCATTGAATGCCTCACTTTTGGTATTTCTTATGTTAAATCCTCTAATACAGTTTGTCAGATAGATGACCATGCTAGAAAGTGGGGTCTATGGTTCGACATTGGAGCTTTTAATTAACCGATGCACTGTTGAACTTTTCCTTTTGCTATTGATTTTACTGTATGATAATTTATGTATTTGTATGCTTCTTTCTACCTCGAGATCTCTTATACTAGCTCTTATACTTCAGCATCCATCTTTTCTTTTTGAATGCTACCTTACTATTCTACAATTTGCCCCTAGAGCTATAGTTTGCCCCCAACTTCATGCTGGATTCATTCACGCTATTCTAGTAGCCTTTTTTTCATTTTTATGTGCAAAAGACCCAGTTCAGGTGTGTTCCTTTACAAAGATCTCCCCTACAGAGTTTTCTTTTTAGCTATGGCCTCTTTTTCCTTTTCTTTAGACTGGCCCCAAACACCTATCTCTTTCTCAGCTCTATCAGCCTCTTTAAACCCTAGCCCATGCTTTAAAATAGGCACCTTGTTTTCCTTAAACTTTGAAGGTCCTCTCTGATTTTTCCCCAACCCCATGTTGGGCAAAAACTTCATGTTACGCATCATTTTCATAACCTTTTCATCCATCTCATCCTTATAAATTACACAAACCTCAAAATTAGGACTAAGGGAGATCTCCTCAGGGATCAACTTTAGTGCAACTACAGCGACTTCAGTTTTAGCTGAGATAGTGACAACCCTTCCTTCATGAGGGAATTTAATTTTTTGATGGACAATGGATGGGACACCACCTAGAGGGTAAAACCATGGCCTTCCTAATAAAATGGCAAATGTCACAGGGATATCAATTACATGTAAGTCAACCCAAACTTCTATAGGTCCCATTTTAACCAGTGCCCTGAATGTTCCTTCCACAGACCTTTGGTGTCATTATAAGCTTTGATAACTACCTCAAAAGGCTTTAAGTCAGCCACCATCAACCCTAACTTTGGTAGAATCTTCAATGGACACACATTGATGGCAGAACCATTATCGACCATTACGCAGTAGGTCATTTTTCCTTTTACCTCAGCCTTAATGAACAGAGCTTTATGGTGATCCCTCCCCTCTAGAGGCAGATCATCATTAGAAAATGTTATCATCCCTTGAGGGGTTTTTATTAGTGATTGGACCATTTGCTCTGGAATAGAATTAGTAGAAATATTTTTCTGATCTAGCACCAGAACCAGGGCCTCCATGTGATTCTTATAATGCATAAGTAATTCCTAGACACTGGCAATAGTCTCCTTGCTTTGCTCTATTTCCTTCCCTTTTTCTAAACTTCCTGCCTTTTCGGGCTTAGACTTAGCAGCCTCAGGTTCCTCTTTCTTTGCTTTAACCTTTCCCATAGAACAACTTGGTTCACTTCCCTCGTTCCACAGGTCAACTTGTTCTTCACCTTCATCATCGGAACTCCATATGTCCAAGACGTGCACCTACAATTCCATGGGTTGTCTACTTGGTTTCAAGTTCTTAGGTTTGATTTTTAGGGTATTATGGGAGACATCAATGAAGGAGTTTAGGACTTGCTCTTCCATTAGACTAGAGTTGACCATCAAAATGGGTGCATTTGGTGGTGGTACATTTTGGTAATTGGGTAAGGGGTTGGTTTGTGTGTTTGGTTTTCTAGTTTCTATGTTAGTAATTTTGCTTGAGTCTATTAGGTCTTGGTTTCCATGCTTTAATTGAGCACAACTGTCTATATCATGTCCGATGGTCTGATGAAATTTATAGAAAAGCTTTGGGTTAGCACCAAGTAAGGGTTATTGTGAAGGTAAAGCCCATAGTAGGTTCTTTTCAATGAGCTTGTCAAGGATCTTGGACATGGGACATCCCAGATTTGAAAATCTCTGAGGTTGTCTAACTGCATTGACCTGTACATTGTTGCTTGGTGGTCGAATGGCATGAATCTAAACATTACTGCTTGAACTAGCTCCCTCTTTGACCCCAGATCCTCTTTTGAAGAATTTCTTCTCTTGAGCCAAATCTGATTATTTTTAGACTCCAAATCTGTACAATTCTTCAAAGCTTATGATTCCCAGATCCCTCAACTTCCTAGATAGTGCTGGGACACACCCTTCTATTGTCAGGACTAACTAATCTTACTCAGCAGGCCTATGCCTCATTAAAGACAACTTTCCTCTCCAATGATTCAGGTAGTCAGTAAAAGACTCATTAAAGTTCTACTTGGTATTCTATAGATCTCTTAAGGACACCTCTAATTGAACATTAAAACCATATTGTTTGATCAAAATGCCACACAATTCCTTGCAATCTGATTGAACATGTGATTCTAAGGTGTAATACCAATATATTGGTGCTCCCTCTAATGAAATAGGGATATGCTTGATGATTTGGCTCTTAGTTAGCTTGGTAGCCTTCATATAAGTCACAAACTACTTCAAATGCAAATGGGGGTCCTCAGCACTAGTGTATTTCTTCATATTAGGGAATTTAAACTTACAAGGCAACGGTTCTTCTTCCTTTTCTAGATTCAAATCATAATCTAAAGGAGCGACAATACCTTTCTCCTTCATCATCATCTGCATCTGGTTCATCACCTTGGTCATGTTCTTAGCCCACTCGGTTTGACCCACATCTTCAGATAGATTCATATTTCTTCAATTTATCAGATTGGCCAACATTATCATATCTTCTTCTTCCTTACCTCTAATTGGGATTTCCTCATCGAGATCCACCGGATTGATTAGTGGTGCAATAGATGATTGTGCCGGTTGGTTCTCCCTTATGATCTTAGTAATTTCTCTTATCATTTCTCTCATCATAAATTGGGTTTCTGCCATTACTTTATCTTTTAACTGTGCCCTAAATGCTTTTAGATTAAACCCTCCTACCATTCTTATTTCTAAATTTCTAACCACACGACTTAAACTAGTTCGGACCCACCCTACTGAGCTTGAAGGATCTATAGTGCTGCAAAACTGTTGGTTAGAAAGATGCATGATGTGTATGCATGATATGCAAGTCCATTTTATTTTAAGAAAATTTAAGGAACAAATAATCACACAAAAAAGATACACAAGACCAAAACATGAAGCTTAGACGTGCAAACTTCTGCCCTTATTTCTCGCACACGTGTATTCAATGGAGAGTATCTTGTCCTAGGATTTTTGGTTTGGATTTTAATTATCAGCGGGGGACAATAAAACTGACGTATGCAAAATAACCCTTAAAATGATTTAGACAAGTAATGAGTCCTTTAAATAAAGCCCGAGTCTATTTCCTATGAGCCCAGACCCTTAGTACCATAAACTCACTTGTTAAGGCCCACATGAAATTGGTCATGAATAGGCATGAGAGGCCCTTATTGACTAGTTTATTTATAATGGGATTTGGTTGGACATGAGGGCCCATTTTACCTTGGATCGCTTATTGATGGGCTCAAGATTTATTTTAAGGGTTCATTATATGGCATAATACACATGCATGCGGGAACATTCCTAAGGATAGTTGCTAGGTCATTATATGGGCTTGAGTCTTGGGTAAAAAGGCTTCGGCTCCCACAATGATATGCATCCATATATGTCTCCCCACTCAAGGGTCAAACAACGTGGATTAGTATATATCGTGTGTGACAATAATCAAATATTTCTCCACCAAGTTTAAGTGAAACGTAGGTAGCCAAGTACTGACTATTGTCGGGTTTATTTGGGATTGAAATGCTCATTATGTGAAAAATATATAGTGAATGCATAAATACAAGAAGAAATAAGAAAATAATTAAATATGATAAAATGCAAAACACTGGAATCAATTTCTCTATCCCCAGTGGAGTCACCATTGTAGGCGGTGAGGTTTAGCACATGCCTAAGTGTTTGGCGACCATGGCACTGTGTGGGCTTGAGGCCCACTAGGAAATACAATATAGGTCTTGGGCCTATTTGGAGATAGAGTCACCACCCGGATAAAAGCTGGGGCACACTATACAGCAACTGGATCCCACAGAGGTTCCCAGAAGCCATCATCAGAGATCGGGTTTGGAAACTGGGTATGAGCATTTGAATGCTTACCCAACCTTGCAGTTGGCCTCCATTTGTGTTTTTTGTTTTATTACCATTTAATTATTTAATTATTTCCCCATTTACATTTAAATTTTCTTCATTTATTTTCCAAGTTTTATAGTTATGTCTAAGTTTGCACATTAATCCAATTTCATGCTTTTGAGTCCCAACGTTCAATAGAAATAAAATAAATAATAATTTACAACCATACATTCAAAATTAAATAGGGGAAGGGATTAGGGATTATAATGATTTTAGGCAAAATAAAAGAATAATATATAGAAAATAAACTAAACATATACCGAAAGTTTACCGATGAATAACATAAATGTAATGATATAAAAGGGATAGCTAACAAAGGTGACTACTCAATGATGAAAATCATCAAGTAATTTCTGCAATAAACACATAGTTAATTCTTTCTTTCAAAGCATAAAATTGTATATGACAATACTTATAAATGAATATTCTAAAAATAGAGGGTTTTCATATTACGAACTAAAGAAATCATTAAATAATCAAAGTGAACGTCATCATGCAATGAAATAACTATGCATGAATTCAGAAAGAACATGTTAAGTAAACATCATAGCAAGCATCAATAGAAAAAGTAAAGCTAGAGGCTGGCCATCCTGTTAATGTGGCGATTGCCTCATTGATGAGGTGATGCCTCTGTGATGAGGCGTCGCCTTATCAACAAAGGCCCCAGAAGTATTTAAGGTGAAAGAATCATGCAAAACGTATAAACAAAGGAGACAAACTCCTTGGAGGCTTCAATATGGTGATCGCCTTATTGACAAGAGGTGATGCCTCTGTAAAGAGGCATTGCCTGATTGGCAGGCTGATTTGAATCTCAAAATGATTAGACTTCTACTTTAAGCAAATGAAACATGCATAAATACATTCAACAAGCACCAAATTATAATCACATGCAAAAGTCTTCAAGGACCACATCAATGAAATGAGGTATCAAATAAAGTAAACTAAAAATATACCTAGAATATAATAATAACTTAGTTAGCACAAGTAAGAAGACACAAAATGATGAACATGTTGAGTTTAAGCGCAAGTTTTTACCAAAATGAGAGGCCCTCAAAGATGTATCCTTGATTATAATCTTCACTAAGATGTGATTTCTACCTTGACATAAGCTTCCTTCCTTTTTCTCCTAAGAAATGTGGAATTTCTTTAGCTTGAATCTACCTTTTCCTTCAAGATATTATTTTTTCTTTGCTTCCTTTTTTTTTAGAGCTCCCTTCCCTCTCTTTTTTTTATCTCAATAATGGTCTCTCCCTTTTTTTCTCTCTCTTTTCTTTTATTCCTTAGCTTCCCCATGCCCCTAAGCCCTCTAGCTCATCATGAGCCTCCATAGCCTTTTTCTCTTCCCAAAAAAACTCTTCCTCATGCGAACTTAGGTCTGGGGTGTGGGGCCAATACCACTTAGCCACCATGATTGCAATTGTAAGTGGTAAGCCATAGAGGTAGTGCCTCTTCGATGAGGCGATCACCTCATTGGCAGCTGCCAAAGAGGTGATCTCCTCATTGCACTAAGGCGACACCTCTTTGGCCCGGGCCTGTGTTGGGCCAGGCGGGCTTGGGCCGATTCTAGACAATTGGGCTAATTTTTGGGCTTTTTAGGCTTTAGGTTTTTAAGTCCACTTTCCATTAGAGATTCAGGTTTCATTCTCATGTCCAAGTTTCACATTCTCATCATTGGGCTTAACAATAAGTTGGTCAAACCGAGTGCCCCTAATTCGTCCCCTAACACGGGCTGACCAAATCTAGTGTCTAATTTACGTTCAATTATATTAACCTTTTTAGTTAAACAATAGTATATATAAGTTTTGTAGGTTCTATATTAAAATTAATTTATAAAATGTGATGAATTTATGTATTTTAGAGATTAAATAGGATCAAAATAAAAGTTTAAAGGTTGGAAATAATAAAAGTTGAATAATGCTAGAGGTTAATTATATAAAGTTCATTGGTGAAATTATATGTTTCACCATTTTTATAACAATTAAATGTTGTAACTTATAATGTTTGTATTGTGAAAGGATTCAAAAAGAAATAAAGTATATATGATAGAAATTTAAATTTGCATTTTCTATAATAAAATAATAACATATTTTCTTATTAAAATTATAATAAATTTATAAAAATATATTTATAAAAGTAAATTTATTTAAACCACTAATTCTATACTATCAAAATTCTAATTTTCTTTTTTCATAAAAGGCTGGAGTTCATAAAGTAGGCAATACATCCAAAAATGTTAACTAGTTTACACACTCTTAGCATTAACATCATTTTTCTGTACTCTAATATATATCAATGAAATAAAAAGAACAAAGTTTGAACAATACATATAAGGCCAAAAAACCTCAAGCAAAGCTAGCTAAAGTGATACACTCCTTGACCACTATGGTCGATATAAATAGAATTATCACAAAAGGATGGAGCCCAATCACAACATTGAAGATCAGTAATTGAAACCCCATGTCTTGCCAACAAATATGCAGTAGAATTCCCCTCTCTGTAGATGTGTGACACTCAAAACTGAATTTGAGAAACAATATGCTGACAATGGAGCCATTTATGCTGAACTTTCCAAGGCACTTTCCTTGAGCGAGTGGTAAATAATTGAACAACATACATGGAGTCACACTCCAACCATAATGAATGCCAACCCTTTTTCCATGCAACCTCAACAACATAGATTGTTGTATGAAGCTCAGCCATGAAAGCATAATCATAACCAATTCTAAAATCTAATGCACCCCGATGAAAGCCAAATGGAGTCCAAAAAATCCTCCTAGCGCCTACAGCCCCAAGCAAAACTAATGTTGAACCATCAGTATTAATCTTGATCCAAGCTAAAGGTGGAGGTTGCCAAGTTATCGAAATGATTTTTGGAGTAGTTCTGGGAATACCTTTAATGGATATAGTCTGAAGAATCTGACAATCATCAATAGTGTTGGACATCTTTCCAAGACAAAAATAACATTCCTTAATAGCCTTCCATATAAATCAAAGCGCAACATGAATATTTAGGGGTTCATCATCAAAGATACCTGAATTGCTAGTCTTCCAAATCAAAATAATAGAATTAACAATAGTCGAACACCATAAAACAACAATTTAGGAACTAAAACTCTGATTCATGGCATCTAGAACAAAGTTTGAAAGAGAACCCGACAGAAGAATTCTTTTACCAAAGAGATGCTATATAGCTTGCTAAATAGATAAAGAAAACACGCAGTCAGTTAACAAATGATCAATATCCTTAACATGTGCAGCATAAAGAATAAATCTTGATGGGAAAACAAGTCCTTTTCTAACAAGATAATCATCAGTTGGTAAACAACCTAAAAATGCTCCTCAAGAATACCACTAGAAACTGTTGTCCAAACACACAAGTCTGAATTGTTGTTAATGACCAAAATTTTCTTGATATTAGCTTTAACTGAATCATTTAATAAATGAGCAAGATGCCAATGATCATTAGCAACATAATCTAACACCAAATCAATTAGTCCTCTTTGATCCTTGACTGGAATCCTAAGCTAATTTGCAACTGAAGGGATGATCCACTCATTAGTACAAAAGTTAAGATTACTATTGGAACTGATGAACCATAAAATTTCCAAGCAGAGAAAAATGTAATGTTGTTTAATAAAAGACAAAAAGAAGAAGTAGTATAAGAATCCTAAGGAATCCCTAAAGGAGAAAGAAATCTTCGACGATGAACCATAATATGATAATCCTTCAAAGTGATAACTTTCCAAGCCATCTTGTATAATATAGCCTCATTAAGACATTTAAGTTATTTAATGCCAATTGTTGATTTAATCAAAAAAACAAAGACTTATATAATTGAAGAAAATAAGGAGAGTTGAATTGAAAGAGCAGATGAGCTGCTATTTATTTTTTCAATTCACTTAATTTAAATAAGACAAATAGTAGTGCCATTTTATAGGCTTATATATAACTGAAATTTAGAAAAATAAGCAACTAGCTTATATTTATTTTAACACTAACAATCACTTTCTAATAATCAGCTAACAACTTAACTAATGATGAGAAGATATTGCAGAAATTTCCTACAACAAGTTTTGGATCATATCTCTAACATTCCCTCTTAATCCAAAATCACACACTCCAAGTAATGACCTAAGATAAGCATGTCTTTGGCTTGATAGAGCTTTTATGAAGATGTCTGCAACCTGAACTTCAATATGATAGAACTTCATGAATATTTCTCCCTTAGCCACCAATTCTTGGATGAAATGAAATCTCAACTCAATATGCTTTGTTCTTCCATGATGAGATGGATTCTTTGCCATTGCAATTGTTGATTTATTATCACAATAAAGCTCATTTCCCTTTTCTTGCTTTTGGAGCAACTCACTCAACATTCTTCGAAGCCAAATACATTGACAAGTTGTTGTAGTGATAGCCACATACTCTGCCTCGGCAGTTGACAAAGCTGTTGTTGCTTGTTTTTTAAAGCTCCACGTGATCACACCAGATCCCATTCCAAACACGCTTCCAAAAGTGCTTCTTCTATTGTCTAATGAGCTTGCCCAGTCACTATTAATGAAACCGACCAATTTGAAATTGGTTACATGAATGTACCGAATTCCAAAATTCATTGTCCCTATAATATACCTTAAAATCCTCTTTTCTGCTCCATAGTGTTGCATTGATGGATTACTCATGAACCTTGACACAAGTCTAACTAAAAAGGAAATGTCAAGTCATGTGCGTTAAATATATCAATCCACTAACTAAACTCTTAAATTACTTCTGATTTGCTTCTTTAACTCCATCCTCTTGCTGTAATTTTTTATTCACGTTCATTGGAGTAGCCACCATCTTACAATTGGACATGTTGAATTTCTTTAGCAAGTCTGTAGCATACTTCTTCTAAGAAATGAACATCCTAGCTTCATCTTGTATAATTTCTAGTCCAAGAAAAAAGCGCAGCAATCCCAGGGCTGTCATTTCAAAGCTGCTCATTATTTTGAACTTGAACTCTTTTACAAGTGCTGAACTTGTCCCCATGTAGATTATATCATCTATATATAAGCACATTATCATGAAGTCAGCAACACCTAGTTTCTTCAAATAGAGATTAGACACATTTTCACACCTCATAAAGCCATTTTAATGAAAGTATGCATCAATTTTACTGTACTAGACCCTTAGAGCCTATTTAAACCATAAAGGGCTTTTCATAGGTTGTATACTTTTTCTTCTTTCCTGTTGATCATAAAACCTTCTGGTTGGGAGACATAAATTTCTTTTTCAAGCTCACCATTCAAAAATGCTAATTTTACATCTAATTGGTACACCTTCCATTTGAGTTAAGCTGCTAATGCCAAGACTAATCTGGTTGTTTCAAATCATGCTATAGGAGAAAACATCTCCTTATAGTCGATTCCTTATTGTTGAGAGTAGCCTTTTACTACCAACCATGCCTTATGCTTTTGAACACTTCCATATGCATTAAGCTTTATCTTGAATATCCACTTTAAGCCTATTGCATTCTTTCCATTAGGCAAGTCTGTCAACTCCCATGTTGAGTTCCTTTCAATGGACATGAGTTCTTCTTTCATTGCCTTCTTCCACTTTTCTCTTTCTGTTGCCTCTTCATAAGTTGAAGGATCTAGAACTAGCAAAGCAAATTCATCTAATTCATGTATCTCCCTTAATGATTTTAATTTATGTGGTAGTGTCTCCTCTGAAGAGTCACTTGTTGAGTTGCTAGTGTTTGGGCTAGCATTTATTGTAGTTATTGGGCTGCACTCAATTGGAGTGGAAATTGGTGAATTAGCTAAAGTTGAATTTGAGTTTTCTTTAACTAATGGAACTTGTGACTAATCTTCCTCGCTTGAACTTCCTCCATTCCAATCCCAACCTGCTTTCTCATTAAATATTACATTTCTACTAACAATTATCTTGCCAGTATTGGGATTATACAACTTGTATGATTTGGATTTAGAACAATAACCAATAAAAATACATTTTACTAATTTTTTATCTAATTTTTTGTGATTTTAAAAATCAACTAAAGCATAAGCAATAGAACCAAACACTTTTAAATGGCTTACAATGGGTTTGGTCCCTTTCCATGCTTCATATGGAGTTTAATTCTTAACCGCTTTTATAGGGGAAATATTTAGCAAGTACACTAATGTTGCTACTGCTTACACCCAATATGAATTTGGAAGACCTTTCCCTTTTAATAGACTTCTTAGCATCTCCACCACTGTTCTATTTTTGCATTCTGCCACCCCATTTTGCTCTAGAGTATATGGTGATGTCAGCTCCCTTTAAATGCCATTCTCCTCATAAAATTGATTGAATTCTTTTGAAAGAAACTCACCACCTCTGTCTGTGTAAAGTACTTTTATACTCTTGCCACTTTGCTTCTCAACCAATGCTTTAAATTTTCTAAAATTCTCAAATGTTTGTAACTTAAATTTCAAAAAATATACCTAACTCATTTTGTTGAAGTCATCCGTAAACAAAAGAAAGTAGTAACTTCCTCCAAATGATTTTATATTCATGGGACAACATAAGTCCGCATGAACTAGTTCAAGACATGTTGCAGCTCTCCATGCCTTCCCACTAGGAAATGACTTCCTCATATGCTTGTCATAAATGCATCCTTCACATAAATCAATTGTTTGAATTTTTGGTAAACCATAAACCATACCTTTCCTTTCAAGTAATTGCAGTCTTTTCATATTCAAGTGTCCATATCAAAGGTGCCATAGCTTGGATTCATTTTGTTCTCTAGCAACCAAAGTAAACACTTCCACAGTGGAGACATCAAGTGGAAACATTCTATTCTTTGTCATTTGAACATTTGCAATCACTTGGCCTGATTGTTTATTCTAATGACACATGCTTCATCATCAAATAGAATAGAGTACCCACTAACAAGCAACTGCCCAACACTCAACAAATTATGTGCTAAATTAGGAGCAAATTGAACATCATATAAAAGCTTTGTTTTACCTTGGCTAGCTGTAATGGTCACAGTTCCTTTCCCTTCAACCAATATCCTTATCATCTCCCAATGTGACCTTCCTTTTTTTGGCTTTCATCAATCTCCTTAAAAAGTGACATCTTGCCTATCATACACTTGGAACACCCACTATCTATAAATGATACTCCACTATGTGTGTCAATTGTGTTATTATGTGCCATAAATAATTTGCTTTCTCCATTAACTTCTTCTACATAATTCACCTTTCTACCTTTAAACCAGCAATCAGCTTTTACGTGCCCTATTTTTCTGCAATTGTAACACTGGATGCTGCCTCTATTATTGGATTTTTGATCAAACCATCTACCTCTTCCTTTGTCATGGCTAACATTATTTCCTCGAAATCCTCCTCTGCCTCTTCCTCGACCTGCTGCTCTTTCATGTTCCTTTAAGCCTTGACTTTTATTTGAAACACCTTTTCTTCACTCTTTTCCTCTATTCTATTGATTCTTACTTCATGTGAATGTAGAGAACCCATCAACTCATCAAATGAATAAGTTGACAAATTTTTGGACTCCTCAATATCTGCAACCATATGGTCAAATTTAGGAGTTAAACTCCTCAACACTTTCGTGACAACTGTCCTCTTTGAGACCTCCTCTCTATAGGACCTCAATTGATTGACAATTGCTACTACTTTTGTCAAAAAATCCTGCACTGATTCACCATTCTTCATGTGCAAATTATGAAATTCATTATTAAGTGTTTGCAACTGCACTATGACCACTATAGATGAGCCATGAAATGCTAGCCACAAGTTTGCCCATGCCTCTTTTGCGGTTGAGGCTGCTACAATTTTTGAAAAAATTGATTCATGGACTGCTTGTTGAATGAAGAACAAGGCTTTCGAATCTTTCTTTTTATTTTCCCTCAATCTATTCTCTTCATCTTAATCAGTGTATCCATGCTCCACCAAGTCCCACAGCTTCTGAGACTTGAATAATGTTTTCATTTTAATGCTCTAAAATTCATAGTTGTCAGCTTTAAAGGTTGTCAAGGCTAGTTGGGCTATGCTAACTATATTATTGTTATTTGCCATGTAAAAATGCCCCAAAGTATAAAAGTAACCATCTCTGATACCATAATGTTGATTTGAACAGAAAAATAGAGACTTATATAATTAAAGAAAATAAGGAGAGTTGAATTAAAAGAGCAGATGAGCTACTATTTATTTTACTCAATTCACTTAATTCAAACAAGATAAATAGCAGTGCCATTTTATAGGCTTATATATAACTGAAATGTAGAAAAATAAGCAACTAGCTAATATTTATTTCAGCACTAACAAGCACTTCCTAATAATCAACTAACAACTTAACTAATAATGAGAAGATATTACAGAAGTTTCCTTCAACAAGTTTTGGATCATATCTCCAATAGGTTAGTTTTACCCTACTGATGACTGTGTTGCAATGGTAATTCAATTTAGTATGAGAGGAACTATTAATTCACATAATTGGTCATCGCGCTTGGTTGAAAAGCTAATGGCATGAAGCTACCATGCGCTGGATTATGATTGAACACCTCTAAGTCAGAATTTGGGCCAGAAGCAACACACTATCTGCCGCTCATTTGCTGACCAACAGTAAGGGCCATCTAGCCCCCAAAGGCACATGTCGTTCGCTAAGCCCTCGCAGTGGATGAGCCATAGAGGCCGCCTTAAAGTATAATTTCCCACCCTCTTTGGTTGGAAGACAAGTAAGATTCCAAGGGATAGTAATTAAATTCTTCTCATGAATAGAACCAACTCATAAAAAATTCCTTATATAGCGTTCTATAAAAGAAAGCAAAGATTGAGGCCATTTATAAATGGCAAAAGAATGCAACAAGGAACTTGTAATGATTGATTAGATAAGAGTCAAGCATCGAGCCATGGATAAAGATTTTCCTTTCCACTTTAAAAATTTATTACCAATTTTATCTGTGATAGGCTTAAGCCACTTTCTGCATGAAGCTCCTAAAAATAAAGGCACACCAAGATAGACAAAAGGCAAAGAACCTTTCCTTATATCAAGCACTTACTAAAGCTTGGAAATACAAGATGTAGAAATTGAAGCAACAAAACATATTTTAGATCTAGATCAATTCATAAATTGGTTCAATATATGCCCATAAGTCTTAAAAATATCATCAATGGCTTTAAGATTTTAATAAGAAGTCTTCACAAAAAATAACGCATCATTGGCATACAAATTATGAGTAGGAAAAAAATTATTCCTTGTATGAACCATGGGATTTAAAGCACCTTGAGCAACTTTTAAAGAAATCAAATGGCTAAGGAAATCCTCAGCAAGATAAAATAAAAAAGGTAGAAGAGGATCACCTTGTCTAACACCATGAGAGTAAGAGAAATGCCTATAAGCTTAGCCATTAATCAAAATTGACAATCTGGAAGAAGAGAAAATTGAAAGAATCCAATCTTAAAAATGCAAAGAAAACCCAAAAGCCTCTAAAACATCAAGTAAGAAATTTCAGTCAACAGTGTTAAAGGCTTTGCAATATCAATCTTTAGAGCCATATTACCTCCAAAGAAAGCTTTATTTAGCAAATTAACCACTTTAGAGGCACCAACAATGCAATTTAAAATTCTAAAGTTCTTGAGAAAATTGAATTGCTTGTGAGAAATAATTCGGATAGTAATAGAGGTAAGACAATCTACAAGAATATTGGTAATAACTTTCATAACAAAATTGCTTAAAACTATAGGGCAAAATTGCTTAATTACAATTGTACCATTCAGTGTAGTAAATGTATGCCAGTAAGAAAAAAGCTAGAAATAGCATACCCCTTTATTCATTATGTCCCAGTATGTCTGATAAAAAAAATCCCAGTGTAGCCATCAGGACCTAGGGCGCTATGGGCATCCATATGAAAAATGGTATCCCTGATATCGTCATTTGTAGGACAATGAATAAGAGACAAGTTTTCAACATCTAAAACCATACAAGGCACAATGAAAGCAATGTTCAAATGCACCGAACTATTTGCCTTAAAAAGCCTTTGATAGAAATCCACAATGTATTGCTCTGTTGCATTTTTATCATTGGTTAAAATCCCATCCATAAGAATATGTAGTTTCTTTATTTGTTAATGTGATTTTCATTTTAACAGGCACATGCATTGAAATAGATATCTTTCATTATTAATACTAATTAATTTCTATGGACTTCCCGAATTCAATTCTATAGGGGATGATAAATCAAATAAGGAAATATTTTTTTTTATATATATAGAATAGCTAGGACGAAAGGATTCGAACCTCTGAATAGCTAGACCAAAACCTGGTGCCTTACCGCTTGGCCATGCCCCATTTGAATTTCTATTCAACACTAATAAAAACTCATATTGGTATTAGTTCTTTGTCAATTCCCACCAAATATCTGGGAAATATATTAGCGCACAACCTAAGCCATATCTCTTCAAAGCATTGCCCAAGGCGATATTCACGAGAAGATGAATACCTTGCTTTGCTTTTGACCTTGTAAATTTTTTTTAAAAAAAAGGAAGTGTTTATGATCACCTACAGCCAACCATTTAACCCTACTATGTTCCTTGTAAAAAATTTCTTGCTGCTTAAGCTAATTATCCAAGTCTGCATGATTTTGCAATTCTAGCTTATGAAGATCATCTAAACTTGCATGGTTAAAATTATCCTTAAGGCGACCAAAGACAATACAATACCAAATTTTCAAATCAGCCTGTAGACGTTTCAATTTAGTGCCAAGAATTTACATGGGATGGATATTATCAATTAGAAGAGTCCAAGAATTGATAATAAAATTACAAAAAGTAAAGTGAGAAATCCACATAACCTGAAATATGAACCTAGAAATAATCCTGTCATGAAACTCACATTAAAGAAGCAATGGTGAGTGATTGGAATAATGTTTAAGAAGAATAGAATAAGTAATGACATTCCAATGATTAAAGAATTCTAAGTTCCCCAAGGCTCTATCTAGATGACTTTTTACCCTATAAACTCCATGCTGCCCACTTGTCCAAGTACATTTAACACCACATGTAGAAATATTGTAGAGCAGACAATCATCAATGAATTGGCCAAATTCTCTATAAGGACCCAAACCTAGAGATTTCCAATGTTCTTATGAACACCTAGCACTACATTAAAGTCTCCAATCACACACTAAATAAAAGAAAAAAATTGGATAACTATAAAGGTCAGACCAAAGATTCATCCAATAATATCTACAAACACTAGCATAGACAAATGAAATCCTCTACAAAACATTATCCACTAAAACATCAATAGAAATATGTTGATCATGAATATGCAGAGATGAAATAGTAGGAAAGCCATGTTTGCCTAAAATCCAGATAGAGGGCAAAGAACGAACATTGCAAGCAAGTAAAGTGTAATAACCATTGTTTTTAAATTATTTTAATATAAAACAAGATATGCAGTGTTAATAAATTCAAAAGTTATGTTTAATTATTTTACTATTTTATTATTTTATGATTTATGATTATTATTTTACGTTAAATTATATTTTTCTATGTAAATATGTTATTTTAGAAACTTATTATATTAAACAATTAATTTACATTATTATTTCTATTACTATTATTTTTATTAAAATACATTATTTGTATTATTAATAAATTATTTAATGAGTATTGTTCATATTATTTCATTAGTATTATTTGTATTGTTATTATTTATTGTTAATTGTTTATGTAAGTGTTATTTTATATGAGTTTATTTATTATGGTGGAGAATTGATTTAATATAGAATAATATTATAATATATAGTTTTAATATAAAGTATAATATATAAATAAATACATTTAGAAATCAGGAAGCAAGCTTCCTTCTTCCCCGCCATCCTGAGCCCCTACCCTCATTGTGCCTCCCTGTTCTTCTCACTGGACTACCTCTCACTACCACCAGCCACTGCCAACCTCTTCCTCCTTCTTCCCTCTCCCTCCCCGATGTCATCCAACCACCAGAAGCTCACTAAATTGCCTGAAGCTGTAGCGGCAGTAGGGAGAAGCTTCTCACCGTCGATCACTTTCTTGACCATTAAACTGAGCCATTCTAGTGTCGTTCGACTCTTGGAGCTCCGTGGAGGTCAAATCCGAGCTTGGTTCAAGTTCAATCTTCCATATTTGTGAGTTTTATTAAATTTTTGGTTTATGGCTATTAGGGTTTCCAATTTTTTTTAAGTTGAATCTAGGAAACTTCCTTCACTAACGTTGATCCTAATAGCTTAATCTTCCTAGAAATATTTTTGTTTTAATTTTTGGAATTTATTTTAATTTTTATGAATTTTTTATTGTTTTATTATTATTTATTTAATTTTCATGAATTTTTTATTGTTTTATTATAATTTATTTAATTTTTGTAAATTAATTTAATTAATTATGAAATTGGTTAATTTCATCTTATTATATTGTAATTTCGGAATTTTTATTTAATTATTGTGAAATTAATTATATTTAGTGTTTTAATGTTTAAATATGCTATATTTTGATATTTTGAGGATATTTGTGAAAATTATTGAGTTTTAATATATTTTTATATTAAATGCATTTTGGTGGAATTGAGGACTTCGGTTGGGGAATTGTGTACTTTAGGGTCCCAACTGAAGTTCTTGTGAATTCTATTTTTAGAGGTATGTTTCCTTGTAGGACTGGCTCTACTTTTTAGTAGAGAGATGCCCATTTTATATAGGAGGTTTTGCCAAATTTTTGGTAGAATTCTTATAAAATGTGACATCGGGTCAATCCTAAAATTGTGTATTTGTCTAAGTTTTCTATCTTCCATTTGAGTCTTCTTTTAGAAATTCTTAGATCATTTGATTAGATGTATTCTAATTTTATTATTATTTTGTTGTCTAGTTACGCCGAGACCAGGGCCCGTTGAGCCAGCCTCGAGGAGTGAAAACTTATGAGTTGTTATTTTATGTATACATTGCATTTAAGAGGCATGTTTTAGCACATATACATGTTTTGATTTGTAATTATTCATAAAATGTTTCATTAAATGCTTAAGTATATTTTAGGTGTAGTTTTGGTATATTTTGAAATAAATGCATATTATACTATTGATTTATACTTAAATTGTTTTTAAGTATATTATTGGTTTACTTTTGGTATATTTCATGAATGATTTGAATTTATTTGACATATATATACTCAAAATATACTATATTTTAGGTATATTTATGGTATATATATGGTTTATTTTATTATTACATGATATTATTTTGCATTATTTATTTCCTATATGAATGTTTTATTTTAAATGAAGGATATCGATAGAAAATGCTACCTAGTGGGCAGCACTAGGACCGTGTACATATCGGTGCGATAGATTTAGGGTTAAGTGAGAATTATTTGTGGAATTATGATTTGTTTGAGATTAATTGATTGACTGATGATTTGAGATGTGATGTGATTGATAGTGTGATTTCTGGAGCTCGATTGACCTAATGTCTTGGGGCCAATCACATTGATAGTTAGACTGCTAGAGCTCGGTTAACTTAGTGTCTTGGGGCCAGTCTACTGTCCAAATGGAATAAGTGAAATAATTTAGAATTAAGTGAACCTATATGGCTAGAGATTTATTGTTAATTGAGGTTGCGATTAAATAGGGTTCTATTTGATCCTTGAATCAAATAAACATTTTTTAGCATATATATATATATATAAATGATTTTTAGCATTTGTGTGAAATGCTTGTATATATATTTATTATATAGGGATGATTGATTGCATTTGACATTAGGAGATGCATGTATATATACTATAAAAATTCACTCAGTGAGGTCTGACTCCCCTTAGTTGATTTTTTAAGAGATTCTTCTTCTTCAGACCTTAGCAGTAGGCCCATCCGTCAGATTTCTTCAGCCCCAGCTATTATGTGTAAATTACTTACTTGATTTTATTTGTACTCTAGAAAACTGCAATAGTAGTCATGTTTGTATTTGTAGAATGATTTTTATATCAAAGACTTGTCTCTGAATATTGTATGAATATTTTATCTTATGATATGACATATTATTTTTATATATTGCTTTAAGATTTTTATTATGGTGCTTATTTATTTTATTATTGCATGCTTTTATTTTTAAGGCTTGCTACGGGTTTCAAATTCGAAAGAATTTTCATTCCCTAGCTCCGGTTATGACTTTTGTTTTGGATCACGACAAAGTTGGTATCGGAGCACAGTTTGTGTCTAGGCCTAAGTTGTTAAAGTTATGGCCCTAGGTTTTCAGAGTCTTATTTTCTTTGGAACTACTGCAGTTTAATTAGGTTCGAGTATGTCTTCAATAAGTTTTCCTTGATTTTAGTATTTTCTTGTAATCGCTAATTGTCTATTTTTGTTTGAATATCTTTCTGTTTGTCTTTTTAGAATGCGGAGGTGAGCACGTGTTGCTCTATCAGTCGTTGAGGCCAAGGATGATGAGTCCTTTCAAGGTGAGATTTTATCTCCTGAGTTGCCAACAAGGCACATAGGTCATGGTAGAGGTAGACCTCGAGGAGCCACAGGTCATCGTAGATAGGGTGATCTATAAGATGAGGAACTTATAGAGCCTAAGTACTAGGATGCTCCTATACCTCCAGTTGCACCACCAATTCAGCTTGTTTATCAGTACGGTATGTCTAACCTTGAGGTAGCACTATTTTACGCTAGAGTTGGTCGGATAGCCTTCGATGGGACTTCAAACCGATTGGATTTTCTTCATGCCATTGAGAAGAGGACTCAGACTACTCACATCGAGTACTAGTGGATTATAATTGTTGAGCTGTCAGTTGAGGGACCAGCCTTGGATTGGTTTATTCAAATGATTCAGCCATACATGACAATGATGACTTGGGCTGAGTTCAGAGAGCGATTTATGAGGAGATTTTACCTAGAGCCACTCTGTATGAGCTACAGACTTCGGCTAATGACTATATCTTGAGGTGACATATCTATTGAGGACTACACTAGAGAGTTCCTTCGACTAGGCAGATATGCAAAGGACTTGATGAGAGATCAGTATTTCACAGTCGCCACCTATGTTACTAGTCTGGGTTCTGCTTTTGCTAGGATGCCTACAGTAGGCCTTACTCTAGAGTTGGTGATAAAGTTGGCCAAGGAGATTGAACTGAGGCTATTCAAGTAAGGAGCTATGCCTAATTATTACCAATTAGGCACTCAGTTAGGAGGATTTTAGACTACTCCTTATTTGAATTTTCATATTGGTTCGAGTAGTCAGCAGAGAGGCCCAGTACAGTAGAACTAGTGATAACAGTAGAGAGTACACAGGGGTAGTAGGCATGGTCGTGGTGGTCAGCGCAGACAGATTAGATTTAGGTCAGGTGCTTTAAGCAGCAGTAGTGGTCGCAGTTCTAGATCCGCAGCTAGTGTTTGCCAGACGTGTGGCAGAGTCCATCAGGGAATGTGTTTCATGGTGTTATTAACTTGCTTTCAATGCGAACAGATAGGACACTTTGCCAGGTCATGTCCCTATTCTAGTTTTCAGTCACAGTAATTACCACAGTTTCCACAGTAGTCGATCGCTAGTACAACACCAGTTCCTTTTCAGTTACCTCCAGAACATCACCTGAGTTTGACTCAATTAGTTGCTCAACAGGGACGTGGTAGAGGTACTAGATGAGGTGCTAGAGGTTTTAGCTAGGCTTCTACCAGTCAGCAAGGAGGTTGAGGTTAGGCCAGAGTTTTCCACCTTACTTAACAGGATGCTCAAGCATCTAATGTTGTCATGGTAAGTACTATTCCTATTTGTTATTTAGATGCTTGGGTTTTGTTTGATCGGAGTGCCACGCATTCCTTTGTAGCTCATGTTTTTGCTTTGAAATCTTGTTGCAAGCTTCGAGGATGGCTTTTCCTTTGTCTATCACCACTACTCTAAGTGATTCTTTGGACACTAACATTGTTCTTTCTGGTTGTCCAGTATTCATTGGAGGTAGAGAATTGCCCATAGAATTAGTTTTATTAGATATTATGGAGTTAGATGTTATTCTCGTATGGATTGGTTGTCTCAGTACTATGCCATTGTGGATTGTCCGAGTAAAGAGGTGATATTCAGAATTCCTGAGGAAGAAGAATTTAAGTTTGTGGGTGATAAGAGTTCTGCATCTCATAATCTCATCTCCACTATCACAGCTAGGAAGATGCTGAGGAAGGGTTGTCAGGTTATTTGGCATTGGTTAGGGATACTTCAGTAGAGAAGTTGTCACTCACAGATGTTCCTATTGTCTGTGAGTTTTCTTATGTGTTTCTTGAAGAGTTGCCAGGGTTACCACCTCATAAAGAGATTGAGTTCTATATAGATATGGTTCCAGGCACTACTCCTATTTTGATGCCACCCTCTAGAATGGCTCCTATAGAGTTAAAGGAGTTGAAGGAGTAGCTACAGAATTTGCTAGATAAGGGTTTTATCAGACCCAGTATTTCTCTTTGGGGTGCACCAGTCCTATTTATGAGGAAGAAGGATGGTACCCTAAGACTGTACATTGACTACAAAGAGCTGAAGAAGGTCACAGTGAAGAACAAGTATCCTCTCCCGAGGATAGATGATTTGTTTGATCAGCTTTAGGGTGTACAGTTCTTCTCTAAGATTGATTTAAGGTCGAGTTATCATCAGTTGTGGATCAGTGAAGCTGATGTTCCTAAAACGGCATTTCGCACTCGATATGGCCACTATGAGTTTCTGGTAATGTCATTTGGCTTGACTAATGCACTAGCAACTTTCATGGATTTGATGAATAAGGTATTCATACCATATGTGGATTAGTTTATAGTAGTCTTCATTGATGATATAATGGTGTATTCAAAGAGCATGTAAGAGTACGTATATCACTTGAGGACTATTCTATAGACACTGAGAGAATATTAGCTTTATGCTAAATTCTCAAAGTTTGATTTCTGGTTGGAGAGTGTAGCATTCCTTGGACATGTGGTGTCTAAAGATGGTATCCAGGTTAATCCATGGAAGATTAAAGTAGTATCTGAGTGTCCTAGACCGGCTAATGTCACAGAGATTCATAGTTTTCCAGGTTTAGCCGGTTATTATAGGAGGTTTGTACAGGATTTTTCTAGAATTGCAGCTTCTACGACTCACTTGACTCAAAAGAATATGAAGTTTGAGTGGTCAGATGCTTATGAGAACAACTTTCAGTTGCTGAAGGAGAAGTTGACCACAGCTCCAGTTCTGGCTTTACCTAATAGAGAATATAAGTTCACAGTTTATTGTGATGCCTCTAGAGTTGGCCTAGGTTGTGTGTTGATGTAGAATGGAAAGGTGATAGATTATGCTTTAAGGTAGTTAAAGAAGCATGAATAGAATTATCCTATCCACGACCTAAAGATGGTTGTAGTGATCTTTACTCTCAAGATTTAGAGACATTTTCTGTATGGGGTGACTTATGAGATTTTTACTGATCATAAGAGCCTTAAGTACATTTTCTAGCATCGAAATATCAATCTGAGGCAAAGGAGATGGTTAGAAGTGTTAAAGGACTATAACTATGAGATCCTATATCATCCAGGCAAGGCTAATGTGGTAGCAAATGCCTTGAGTAAGAAGTCCTCAGGTAGTCTTGCTCACATTAGTATGGAGAGGAGACCATTGATCTAAGAGTTGCATGAGTTAGTGGATCAAGGTCTGATGATGAAGATGAGTAGATTAGGTGGACTGTTAGCTCAGTTCAAGGTTTAATCTATATTGAGAGATAGGATTAAGGCAGCTCAAGGCCGAGATCCTATTCTAAAAGAGCTTGTAGAGAATGTTCAAGTAGGGAAGTTCACTGATTTCACACTTGATGATAAAGGTGTTTTATGGATCAGTGGTAGATTGTGTGTTCCTGATATGGATAATTTGAGAGAAGAGATCCTTAAGGAAGCACATTCTATAGCTTATAGCGTACATTCAGGTGTTACTAAGATGTACCACAATATCAGACTTGTACTGGTGGGATGGACTGAAAAAAGATGTAGCTGATTATGTGGCTAAGTGTTTGACATGTCAGCAGGTAAAAGCTGAACATCAGAAGCCTTCTGGGAAACTTCAACCTCTTCCTATTCTTGATGGAAGTGGGAAAGAATTGCTATCAATTTTATGGTTGGTTTACCTCGTTCCAAAGATGGATAAGATTCCATTTGGGTGATTGTGGATAGGTTGACCAAGTTTACACATTTCTTGCCTGTGAAAGCCACTTATTATATAGCTAGATTGACGAAGCTATATATGAAGCATATTGTGTGCCTATATGGAGTACCTATGTCCATTGTATCTGATAGAGGTTTCGTGTTCACCTCTCATTTTTGGCAGAAGTTGCAGGAAGCGATGGGCACCAGGTTGGATTTCAGTACTGTTTTTCACACTCAAACAAATGGTCAGTCTGAGAGGATGATCCAGACACTAAAAGATATGTTGAGGATGTGTGTTTTGGATATGGGAGGTAGTTGGGATGATCATTTGCCACTTATGGAGTTCGCTTATAATAACAGCTACCATAGCAATATTGGGATGGCACCATATGAAACTTTATATGAAAGGAAGTGTAGATCCCCTCTAAGTTTGGATGAGACTGGGGAGAGAGCATTGACTGGAACTGAGATGGTTTAGGATACTGTAGAGAAGGTTGCTATGATTAAAAGGAGATTAAAGACCATAGTTAGTAGACAGAAGAGCTATACGGATCTGAGTCACAGAGATATGGAGTTCCAAGTAGGAGACTATATGTTTATAAAGGTGTCTTCGACAAAGGGTGTGATGAGATTTAGTAGGAAGGGTAAGCTAGCACCGAGATATATTAGACCGTTTGAGATTCTGGAGAGAATGGGCACTGTTGCATATCGATTGGCTTTACCTCCGAGTTTGTCTCAAGTGTATCCAGTGTTCTATATCTCGATGCTGAGGAAGTATATTTCAAACCATTCACATGTGTTGCAGCCTGATAGCGTGGAAGTTAATAAAGACTTGATGTTCATGGAAGAACCTGTTGCGATTATAGACTATCAAGTTCAATAATTGCATTTGAAGCAGATTCCGATGGTCAAGGTGTTGTGGTGAAGCAACAACTTAAAAGAGTATACTTGGGAGACTAAAGCTGAGATGCGAGTTTTTTACCCGTATCTCTTTCCTCCTTGATTCTTGTAATTATTCTTTCTTTGAATTTGGGGAAAATTTTCTATAAAGAAGGGAGACTGTAATAACCCCTTGTTTTTAAATTATTTTAATATAAAACAAGATATATAGTGTTAATAAATTCAAAAGTTATATTTAAATATTTCACTATTTTGTGATTTATGATTATTATTTTACATTAAATTATATTTTTCTACGTAAATATGTTATTTTAGAAACTTATTATATTAAACAATTAATTTGCATTATTATTTCTATTACTATTATTTTTATTAAAATACATTATATGTATTATTACTAAATTATTTAATGAGTATTGTTTATATTACTTCATTAGTATTATTTTTATGGTTATTATTTATTGTTAATTGTCTATGTAAGTGTTATTTTATATGAGTTTAATTTGTATGTGTGTGTTTATATATATGTGTATATATGTGTGTGTGTGTGTATATATATATAAATGTGTGTGTGTGTGTGTGTCTGAGATATTTATTTATTGTGATGGAGAATTGATTTAATATAGAATAATATTATAATATATAGTTTTAATATAAAGGATAATATATAAATATATACATTTAGAAATCAAGAAGCAAGCTTCCTTCTTCCCCGCCATCCCGAGCCCCTACCCTCATTGTGCCTCCCTGTTCTTCACGTCAGACCGCCTCTCACCACCACTAGCCGCCACCAACCTCTTCCTCCTTCTTCCCTCTCCCTCCCTGACGTCGTCTGATTGCCAAAAGCTCGCCAGATCACCTGAAGTTACAGCGGCAGCAGGGAGAAGCTTCTCGCCGTTGATCACTTTTTCGGCCACCAAACCAAGCCATTCAGGTGCCATTCGACTCCTAGAGCTCTGAGGAGGTCAAATCCAAGCTTGGTTCAAGTTCAATCTTCCTCATTTGTAAGTTTTGTTGAATTTTTGGTTTATGGCTATTAGGGTTTCCAATTTTTTTTTTAAGTTGAATCTTAGAAACTTCCTTCACTAATGTTGATCCTAGTAGCTTAATCTTCCAAGAAATATTTTTGTTTTAATTTTTGAAATTTATTTTAATTTTTGTGAAATTTTTTATTATTTTTTATTATTTATTTAATTTTCATAAATTAATTTAATTAATTATAAAATTGATTAATTTAGTGTTATTATATTGTTATTTCGGGATTTTTATTTAATTGTTGTGAAATTAATTATATTTAGTGTTTTAATGTTTAAATATGCTATATTTTGATATTTTGAGGATATTTTGAAAATTATTGAGTTTTAATATATTTTTTATATTAAATGCATTTTGGTGGACTTGTGGACTTCGGTTGGAGAATTGTGGACTTCAGTTGGCGAATTTTGTAGTTCAGGGTCTCAATCGAGGTTTTTGTGAATTCTATTTTAGAAGTATGTTTCCTTGCAAGACCGGCTCTACTTTTTAGTAGAGAGATGTCTGTTTTATAGATGAGGTTTTGCTAAATTTTTGGTAGAATTCTCATAAAACATGACATCGGGTCGATCCTGAAATTTTGTGTTTGTCTAAGTTTTCTATCCTTCGTTTAAGTCTTCTTTTAGAAATTCTTAGATCATTCAGTTAGATGTATTCTGATTTTATTATTATTTTATTATCTAGTTGCGCCGAGACTGAGGCCTAGTGGACTGGGCCCGTCGAGCCAGTCTCGTGGAGCGCAAACTTGTGAGTTGTTATTTTATGTATACATTGCATTTAAGAGGCATGTTTTAGCACATATACATGTTTTGATTTGTAATTATTCATAAAATGTTTCATTAAATTCTTAAGTATATTTTAGGTATAGTTTTGGTATATTTTGAAATAAATGCATGTTATACTATTGATTTATACTTAAATTATTTTTAAGTATATTATTGGTTTACTTTTGATATATTTCATCGATGATTTGAATTTATTTGACATATATATACTTGAAATATACTTAGTTTATTTTAGGTATATTTCTGGTATATATATAGTTTATTTTATTATTACATGATATTATTCTGCATTATTTATTTCCTATATGAATGTTTTATTTTAAATGAAGGATATCGATAGAATGTGCTACCCAATGGACAGAAACTAGAATAGGGACATGACCTGGCAAAGTGTCCTATCTGTTCGCATTGAAAGCAAGTCACAGTAATTACCACAGTTTCCACAGTAGTCGATCGCTAGTACAACACCAGTTCCTTTTCAGTTACCTCCAGAACATCACCTGAGTTTGACTCAATTAGTTGCTCAACAGGGACGTGGTAGAGGTACTAGATGAGGTGCTAGAGGTTTTAGCTAGGCTTCTACCAGTCAGCAAGGAGGTTGAGGTTAGGCCAGAGTTTTCCACCTTACTTAACAGGATGCTCAAGCATCTAATGTTGTCATGGTAAGTACTATTCCTATTTGTTATTTAGATGCTTGGGTTTTGTTTGATCGGAGTGCCACGCATTCCTTTATAGCTCATGTTTTTGCTTTGAAATCTTGTTGCAAGCTTCGAGGATGGCTTTTCCTTTGTCTATCACCACTACTCTAAGTTATTCTTTGGACACTAACATTGTTCTTTCTGGTTGTCCAGTATTCATTGGAGGTAGAGAATTGCCCATAGAATTAGTTTTATTAGATATTATGGAGTTAGATGTTATTCTCGTATGGATTGGTTGTCTCAGTACTATGCCATTGTGGATTGTCCGAGTAAAGAGGTGATATTCAGAATTCCTGAGGAAGAAGAATTTAAGTTTGTGGGTGATAAGAGTTCTGCATCTCATAATCTCATCTCCACTATCACAGCTAGGAAGATGCTGAGGAAGGGTTGTCAGGTTATTTGGCATTGGTTAGGGATACTTCAGTAGAGAAGTTGTCACTCACAGATGTTCCTATTGTCTGTGAGTTTTCTTATGTGTTTCTTGAAGAGTTGCCAGGGTTACCACCTCATAAAGAGATTGAGTTCTATATAGATATGGTTCCAGGCACTACTCCTATTTTGATGCCACCCTCTAGAATGGCTCCTATAGAGTTAAAGGAGTTGAAGGAGTAGCTACAGAATTTGCTAGATAAGGGTTTTATCAGACCCAGTATTTCTCTTTGGGGTGCACCAGTCCTATTTATGAGGAAGAAGGATGGTACCCTAAGACTGTACATTGACTACAAAGAGCTGAAGAAGGTCACAGTGAAGAACAAGTATCCTCTCCCGAGGATAGATGATTTGTTTGATCAGCTTTAGGGTGTACAGTTCTTCTCTAAGATTGATTTAAGGTCGAGTTATCATCAGTTGTGGATCAGTGAAGCTGATGTTCCTAAAACGGCATTTCGCACTCGATATGGCCACTATGAGTTTCTGGTAATGTCATTTGGCTTGACTAATGCACTAGCAACTTTCATGGATTTGATGAATAAGGTATTCATACCATATGTGGATTAGTTTATAGTAGTCTTCATTGATGATATAATGGTGTATTCAAAGAGCATGTAAGAGTACGTATATCACTTGAGGACTATTCTATAGACACTGAGAGAATATTAGCTTTATGCTAAATTCTCGAAGTTTGATTTCTGGTTGGAGAGTGTAGCATTCCTTGGACATGTGGTGTCTAAAGATGGTATCCAGGTTAATCCATGGAAGATTAAAGTAGTATCTGAGTGTCCTAGACCGGCTAATGTCACAGAGATTCATAGTTTTCCAGGTTTAGCCGGTTATTATAGGAGGTTTGTACAGGATTTTTCTAGAATTGCAGCTTCTATGACTCACTTGACTCAAAAGAATATGAAGTTTGAGTGGTCAGATGCTTATGAGAACAACTTTCAGTTGCTGAAGGAGAAGTTGACCATAGCTCCAGTTCTGGCTTTACCTAATAGAGAATATAAGTTCACAGTTTATTGTGATGCCTCTAGAGTTGGCCTAGGTTGTGTGTTGATGTAGAATGGAAAGGTGATAGATTATGCTTTAAGGTAGTTAAAGAAGCATGAATAGAATTATCCTATCCACGACCTAAAGATGGTTGTAGTGATCTTTACTCTCAAGATTTAGAGACATTATCTGTATGGGGTGACTTATGAGATTTTTACTGATCATAAGAGCCTTAAGTACATTTTCTAGCATCGAAATATCAATCTGAGGCAAAGGAGATGGTTAGAAGTGTTAAAGGACTATGACTATGAGATCCTATATCATCCAGGCAAGGCTAATGTGGTAGCAAATGCCTTGAGTAAGAAGTCCTCAGGTAGTCTTGCTCACATTAGTATGGAGAGGAGACCATTGATCTAAGAGTTGCATGAGTTAGTGGATCAAGGTCTGATGATGAAGATGAGTAGATTAGGTGGACTGTTAGCTCAGTTCAAGGTTTAATCTATATTGAGAGATAGGATTAAGGCAGCTCAAGGCCGAGATCCTATTCTAAAAGAGCTTGTAGAGAATGTTCAAGTAGGGAAGTTCACTGATTTCACACTTGATGATGAAGGTGTTTTATGGATCAGTGGTAGATTGTGTGTTCCTGATATGGATAATTTGAGAGAAGAGATCCTTAAGGAAGCACATTCTATAGCTTATAGCGTACATTCAGGTGTTACTAAGATGTACCACAATATCAGACTTGTACTGGTGGGATGGACTGAAAAAAGATGCAGCTGATTATGTGGCTAAGTGTTTGACATGTCAGCAGGTAAAAGCTGAACATCAGAAGCCTTCTGGGAAACTTCAACCTCTTCCTATTCTTGATGGAAGTGGGAAAGAATTGCTATCAATTTTATGGTTGGTTTACCTCGTTCCAAAGATGGATAAGATTCCATTTGGGTGATTGTGGATAGGTTGACCAAGTTTACACATTTCTTGCCTGTGAAAGCCACTTATTATGTAGCTAGATTGACGAAGCTATATATGAAGCATATTGTGTGCCTATATGGAGTACCTATGTCCATTGTATCTGATAGAGGTTTCGTGTTCACCTCTCATTTTTGGCAGAAGTTGCAGGAAGCGATGGGCACCAGGTTGGATTTCAGTACTGTTTTTCATGCTCAAACAAATGGTCAGTCTGAGAGGATGATCCAGACACTAAAAGATATGTTGAGGATGTGTGTTTTGGATATGGGAGGTAGTTGGGATGATCATTTGCCACTTATGGAGTTCGCTTATAATAACAGCTACCATAGCAATATTGGGATGGCACCATATGAAACTTTATATGAAAGGAAGTGTAGATCCCCTCTAAGTTTGGATGAGACTGGGGAGAGAGCATTGACTGGAACTGAGATGGTTTAGGATACTGTAGAGAAGGTTGCTATGATTAAAAGGAGATTAAAGACCATAGTTAGTAGACAGAAGAGCTATACGGATCTGAGTCACAGAGATATGGAGTTCCAAGTAGGAGACTATATGTTTATAAAGGTGTCTTCGACAAAGGGTGTGATGAGATTTAGTAGGAAGGGTAAGCTAGCACCGAGATATATTAGACCGTTTGAGATTCTGGAGAGAATGGGCACTGTTGCATATCGATTGGCTTTACCTCCGAGTTTGTCTCAAGTGTATCCAGTGTTCTATATCTCGATGCTGAGGAAGTATATTTCAAACCATTCACATGTGTTGCAGCCTGATAGCGTGGAAGTTAATAAAGACTTGATGTTCATGGAAGAACCTGTTGCGATTATAGACTATCAAGTTCGATAATTGCATTTGAAGCAGATTCCGATGGTCAAGGTGTTGTGGTGAAGCAACAACTTAAAAGAGTATACTTGGGAGACTAAAGCTGAGATGCGAGTTTTTTACCCGTATCTCTTTCCTCCTTGATTCTTATAATTATTCTTTCTTTGAATTTGGGGAAAATTCTCTATAAAGAAGGGAGACTATAATAACCCCTTGTTTTTAAATTATTTTAATATAAAACAAGATATATAGTGTTAATAAATTCAAAAGTTATATTTAAATATTTCACTATTTTGTGATTTATGATTATTATTTTACATTAAATTATATTTTTCTACGTAAATATGTTATTTTAGAAACTTATTATATTAAACAATTAATTTGCATTATTATTTCTATTACTATTATTTTTATTAAAATACATTATATGTATTATTACTAAATTATTTAATGAGTATTGCTTATATTACTTCATTAGTATTATTTTTATGGTTATTATTTATTGTTAATTGTCTATGTAAGTGTTATTTTATATGAGTTTAATTTGTATGTGTGTGTTTATATATATGTGTATATATGTGTGTGTGTGTGTATATATATATAAATGTGTGTGTGTGTGTGTGTCTGAGATATTTATTTATTGTGATGGAGAATTGATTTAATATAGAATAATATTATAATATATAGTTTTAATATAAAGGATAATATATAAATATATACATTTAGAAATCAAGAAGCAAGCTTCCTTCTTCCCCGCCATCCCGAGCCCCTACCCTCATTGTGCCTCCCTGTTCTTCACGTCAGACCGCCTCTCACCGCCACTAGCCGCCACCAACCTCTTCCTCCTTCTTCCCTCTCCCTCCCTGACGTCGTCTGATTGCCAAAAGCTCGCCAGATCGCCTGAAGTTACAGCGGCAGCAGGGAGAAGCTTCTCGCCGTTGATCACTTTTTCGGCCACCAAACCAAGCCATTCAGGTGCCATTCGACTCCTAGAGCTCTGAGGAGGTCAAATCCAAGCTTGGTTCAAGTTCAATCTTCCTCATTTGTAAGTTTTGTTGAATTTTTGGTTTATGGCTATTAGGGTTTCCAATTTTTTTTTTAAGTTGAATCTTAGAAACTTCCTTCACTAATGTTGATCCTAGTAGCTTAATCTTCCAAGAAATATTTTTGTTTTAATTTTTGAAATTTATTTTAATTTTTGTGAAATTTTTTATTATTTTTTATTATTTATTTAATTTTCATAAATTAATTTAATTAATTATAAAATTGATTAATTTAGTGTTATTATATTGTTATTTCAGGATTTTTATTTAATTGTTGTGAAATTAATTATATTTAGTGTTTTAATGTTTAAATATGCTATATTTTGATATTTTGAGGATATTTTGAAAATTATTGAGTTTTAATATATTTTTTATATTAAATGCATTTTGGTGGACTTGTGGACTTCGGTTGGAGAATTGTGGACTTCAGTTGGGGAATTGTGTAGTTCAGGGTCTCAATCGAGGTTTTTATGAATTCTATTTTAGAAGTATGTTTCCTTGCAAGACCGGTTCTACTTTTTAGTAGAGAGATGTCTGTTTTATAGATGAGGTTTTGCTAAATTTTTGGTAGAATTCTCATAAAACATGACATCGGGTCGATCCTGAAATTTTGTGTTTGTCTAAGTTTTCTATCCTTCGTTTAAGTCTTCTTTTAGAAATTCTTAGATCATTCAGTTAGATGTATTCTGATTTTATTATTATTTTATTATCTAGTTGCGCCGAGACTGAGGCCTAGTGGACTGGGCCCGTCGAGCCAGTCTCGTGGAGCGCAAACTTGTGAGTTGTTATTTTATGTATACATTGCATTTAAGAGGCATGTTTTAGCACATATACATGTTTTGATTTGTAATTATTCATAAAATGTTTCATTAAATTCTTAAGTATATTTTAGGTATAGTTTTGGTATATTTTGAAATAAATGCATGTTATACTATTGATTTATACTTAAATTATTTTTAAGTATATTATTGGTTTACTTTTGATATATTTCATCGATGATTTGAATTTATTTGACATATATATACTTGAAATATACTTAGTTTATTTTAGGTATATTTCTGGTATATATATAGTTTATTTTATTATTACATGATATTATTCTGCATTATTTATTTCCTATATGAATGTTTTATTTTAAATGAAGGATATCGATAGAATGTGCTACCCAATGGACAGAAACTAGAATAGGGACATGACCTGGCAAAGTGTCCTATCTGTTCGCATTGAAAGCAAGTCACAGTAATTACCACAGTTTCCACAGTAGTCGATCGCTAGTACAACACCAGTTCCTTTTCAGTTACCTCCAGAACATCACCTGAGTTTGACTCAATTAGTTGCTCAACAGGGACGTGGTAGAGGTACTAGATGAGGTGCTAGAGGTTTTAGCTAGGCTTCTACCAGTCAGCAAGGAGGTTGAGGTTAGGCCAGAGTTTTCCACCTTACTTAACAGGATGCTCAAGCATCTAATGTTGTCATGGTAAGTACTATTCCTATTTGTTATTTAGATGCTTGGGTTTTGTTTGATCGGAGTGCCACGCATTCCTTTATAGCTCATGTTTTTGCTTTGAAATCTTGTTGCAAGCTTCGAGGATGGCTTTTCCTTTGTCTATCACCACTACTCTAAGTTATTCTTTGGACACTAACATTGTTCTTTCTGGTTGTCCAGTATTCATTGGAGGTAGAGAATTGCCCATAGAATTAGTTTTATTAGATATTATGGAGTTAGATGTTATTCTCGTATGGATTGGTTGTCTCAGTACTATGCCATTGTGGATTGTCCGAGTAAAGAGGTGATATTCAGAATTCCTGAGGAAGAAGAATTTAAGTTTGTGGGTGATAAGAGTTCTGCATCTCATAATCTCATCTCCACTATCACAGCTAGGAAGATGCTGAGGAAGGGTTGTCAGGTTATTTGGCATTGGTTAGGGATACTTCAGTAGAGAAGTTGTCACTCACAGATGTTCCTATTGTCTGTGAGTTTTCTTATGTGTTTCTTGAAGAGTTGCCAGGGTTACCACCTCATAAAGAGATTGAGTTCTATATAGATATGGTTCCAGGCACTACTCCTATTTTGATGCCACCCTCTAGAATGGCTCCTATAGAGTTAAAGGAGTTGAAGGAGTAGCTACAGAATTTGCTAGATAAGGGTTTTATCAGACCCAGTATTTCTCTTTGGGGTGCACCAGTCCTATTTATGAGGAAGAAGGATGGTACCCTAAGACTGTACATTGACTACAAAGAGCTGAAGAAGGTCACAGTGAAGAACAAGTATCCTCTCCCGAGGATAGATGATTTGTTTGATCAGCTTTAGGGTGTACAGTTCTTCTCTAAGATTGATTTAAGGTCGAGTTATCATCAGTTGTGGATCAGTGAAGCTGATGTTCCTAAAACGGCATTTCGCACTCGATATGGCCACTATGAGTTTCTGGTAATGTCATTTGGCTTGACTAATGCACTAGCAACTTTCATGGATTTGATGAATAAGGTATTCATACCATATGTGGATTAGTTTATAGTAGTCTTCATTGATGATATAATGGTGTATTCAAAGAGCATGTAAGAGTACGTATATCACTTGAGGACTATTCTATAGACACTGAGAGAATATTAGCTTTATGCTAAATTCTCAAAGTTTGATTTCTGGTTGGAGAGTGTAGCATTCCTTGGACATGTGGTGTCTAAAGATGGTATCCAGGTTAATCCATGGAAGATTAAAGTAGTATCTGAGTGTCCTAGACCGGCTAATGTCACAGAGATTCATAGTTTTCTAGGTTTAGCCGGTTATTATAGGAGGTTTGTACAGGATTTTTCTAGAATTGCAGCTTCTATGACTCACTTGACTCAAAAGAATATGAAGTTTGAGTGGTCAGATGCTTATGAGAACAACTTTCAGTTGCTGAAGGAGAAGTTGACCACAGCTCCAGTTCTGGCTTTACCTAATAGAGAATATAAGTTCACAGTTTATTGTGATGCCTCTAGAGTTGGCCTAGGTTGTGTGTTGATGTAGAATGGAAAGGTGATAGATTATGCTTTAAGGTAGTTAAAGAAGCATGAATAGAATTATCCTATCCACGACCTAAAGATGGTTGTAGTGATCTTTACTCTCAAGATTTAGAGACATTATCTGTATGGGGTGACTTATGAGATTTTTACTGATCATAAGAGCCTTAAGTACATTTTCTAGCATCGAAATATCAATCTGAGGCAAAGGAGATGGTTAGAAGTGTTAAAGGACTATGACTATGAGATCCTATATCATCCAGGCAAGGCTAATGTGGTAGCAAATGCCTTGAGTAAGAAGTCCTCAGGTAGTCTTGCTCACATTAGTATGGAGAGGAGACCATTGATCTAAGAGTTGCATGAGTTAGTGGATCAAGGTCTGATGATGAAGATGAGTAGATTAGGTGGACTGTTAGCTCAGTTCAAGGTTTAATCTATATTGAGAGATAGGATTAAGGCAGCTCAAGGCCGAGATCCTATTCTAAAAGAGCTTGTAGAGAATGTTCAAGTAGGGAAGTTCACTGATTTCACACTTGATGATGAAGGTGTTTTATGGATCAGTGGTAGATTGTGTGTTCCTGATATGGATAATTTGAGAGAAGAGATCCTTAAGGAAGCATATTCTATAGCTTATTGCGTACATTCAGGTGTTACTAAGATGTACCACAATATCAGACTTGTACTGGTGGGATGGACTGAAAAAAGATGCAGCTGATTATGTGGCTAAGTGTTTGACATGTCAGCAGGTAAAAGCTGAACATCAGAAGCCTTCTGGGAAACTTCAACCTCTTCCTATTCTTGATGGAAGTGGGAAAGAATTGCTATCAATTTTATGGTTGGTTTACCTCGTTCCAAAGATGGATAAGATTCCATTTGGGTGATTGTGGATAGGTTGACCAAGTTTACACATTTCTTGCCTGTGAAAGCCACTTATTATGTAGCTAGATTGACGAAGCTATATATGAAGCATATTGTGTGCCTATATGGAGTACCTATGTCCATTGTATCTGATAGAGGTTTCGTGTTCACCTCTCATTTTTGGCAGAAGTTGCAGGAAGCGATGGGCACCAGGTTGGATTTCAGTACTGTTTTTCACGTTCAAACAAATGGTCAGTCTGAGAGGATGATCCAGACACTAAAAGATATGTTGAGGATGTGTGTTTTGGATATGGGAGGTAGTTGGGATGATCATTTGCCACTTATGGAGTTCGCTTATAATAACAGCTACCATAGCAATATTGGGATGGCACCATATGAAACTTTATATGAAAGGAAGTGTAGATCCCCTCTAAGTTTGGATGAGACTGGGGAGAGAGCATTGACTGGAACTGAGATGGTTTAGGATACTGTAGAGAAGGTTGCTATGATTAAAAGGAGATTAAAGACCATAGTTAGTAGACAGAAGAGCTATACGGATCTGAGTCACAGAGATATGGAGTTCCAAGTAGGAGACTATATGTTTATAAAGGTGTCTTCGACAAAGGGTGTGATGAGATTTAGTAGGAAAGGTAAGCTAGCACCGAGATATATTAGACCGTTTGAGATTCTGGAGAGAATGGGCACTGTTGCATATCGATTGGCTTTACCTCCGAGTTTGTCTCAAGTGTATCCAGTGTTCTATATCTCGATGCTGAGGAAGTATATTTCAAACCATTCACATGTGTTGCAGCCTGATAGCGTGGAAGTTAATAAAGACTTGATGTTCATGGAAGAACCTATTGCGATTATAGACTATCAAGTTCGATAATTGCATTTGAAGCAGATTCCGATGGTCAAGGTGTTGTGGTGAAGCAACAACTTAAAAGAGTATACTTGGGAGACTAAAGCTGAGATGCGAGTTTTTTACCCGTATCTCTTTCCTCCTTGATTCTTGTAATTATTCTTTCTTTGAATTTGGGGAAAATTTTCTATAAAGAAGGGAGACTGTAATAACCCCTTGTTTTTAAATTATTTTAATATAAAACAAGATATATAGTGTTAATAAATTCAAAAGTTATATTTAAATATTTCACTATTTTGTGATTTATGATTATTATTTTACATTAAATTATATTTTTCTACGTAAATATGTTATTTTAGAAACTTATTATATTAAACAATTAATTTGCATTATTATTTCTATTACTATTATTTTTATTAAAATACATTATATGTATTATTACTAAATTATTTAATGAGTATTGTTTATATTACTTCATTAGTATTATTTTTATGGTTATTATTTATTGTTAATTGTCTATGTAAGTGTTATTTTATATGAGTTTAATTTGTATGTGTGTGTTTATATATATGTGTATATATGTGTGTGTGTGTGTATATATATATAAATATGTGTGTGTGTGTGTGTCTAAGATATTTATTTATTGTGATGGAGAATTGATTTAATATAGAATAATATTATAATATATAGTTTTAATATAAAGGATAATATATAAATATATACATTTAGAAATCAAGAAGCAAGCTTCCTTCTTCCCCGCCATCCCGAGCCCCTACCCTCATTGTGCCTCCCTGTTCTTCACGTCAGACCGCCTCTCACCGCCACTAGCCGCCACCAACCTCTTCCTCCTTCTTCCCTCTCCCTCCCTGACGTCGTCTGATCGCCAAAAGCTCGCCAGATCGCCTGAAGTTACAGCGGCAGCAGGGAGAAGCTTCTCGCCGTTGATCACTTTTTCGGCCACCAAACCAAGCCATTCAGGTGCCATTCGACTCCTAGAGCTCTGAGGAGGTCAAATCCAAGCTTGGTTCAAGTTCAATCTTCCTCATTTGTAAGTTTTGTTGAATTTTTGGTTTATGGCTATTAGGGTTTCCAATTTTTTTTTTAAGTTGAATCTTAGAAACTTCCTTCACTAATGTTGATCCTAGTAGCTTAATCTTCCAAGAAATATTTTTGTTTTAATTTTTGAAATTTATTTTAATTTTTGTGAAATTTTTTATTATTTTTTATTATTTATTTAATTTTCATAAATTAATTTAATTAATTATAAAATTGATTAATTTAGTGTTATTATATTGTTATTTCGGGATTTTTATTTAATTGTTGTGAAATTAATTATATTTAGTGTTTTAATGTTTAAATATGCTATATTTTGATATTTTGAGGATATTTTGAAAATTATTGAGTTTTAATATATTTTTTATATTAAATGCATTTTGGTGGACTTGTGGACTTCGGTTGGAGAATTGTGGACTTCAGTTGGGGAATTGTGTAGTTCAGGGTCTCAATCGAGGTTTTTGTGAATTCTATTTTAGAAGTATGTTTCCTTGCAAGACCGGTTCTACTTTTTAGTAGAGAGATGTCTGTTTTATAGATGAGGTTTTGCTAAATTTTTGGTAGAATTCTCATAAAACATGACATCGGGTCGATCCTGAAATTTTGTGTTTGTCTAAGTTTTCTATCCTTCGTTTAAGTCTTCTTTTAGAAATTCTTAGATCATTCAGTTAGATGTATTCTGATTTTATTATTATTTTATTATCTAGTTGCGCCGAGACTGAGGCCTAGTGGACTGGGCCCGTCGAGCCAGTCTCGTGGAGCGCAAACTTGTGAGTTGTTATTTTATGTATACATTGCATTTAAGAGGCATGTTTTAGCACATATACATGTTTTGATTTGTAATTATTCATAAAATGTTTCATTAAATTCTTAAGTATATTTTAGGTATAGTTTTGGTATATTTTGAAATAAATGCATGTTATACTGTTGATTTATACTTAAATTATTTTTAAGTATATTATTGGTTTACTTTTGATATATTTCATCAATGATTTGAATTTATTTGACATATATATACTCGAAATATACTTAGTTTATTTTAGGTATATTTCTGGTATATATATAGTTTATTTTATTATTACATGATATTATTCTGCATTATTTATTTCCTATATGAATGTTTTATTTTAAATGAAGGATATCGATAGAATGTGCTACCTAGTGGACAGCACTAGGACTGTGTATGTACCGGTGCGATAGATTTAGGGTTGAGTGAGAATTACTTGTGGAATTATTATTTGTTTGAGATTAATTGATTGATTGATTGATGATTTGAGATGTGATGTGATTGATTGTATGGTTGCTGAAGCTCAGTTGACCTAGTGTCTCGGGGCCAATCACATTGATAGTCAGACTGCTGGAGCTTGGTTGACTTAGTGTCTTGGGGACAGTCTACTGTCCAAATGGAATAAGTGAAATAATTTGGAATTAAGTGAGCCTTTATGGTTAGAGAGTTGTTGTTGATTAAGGTTGTGATTAAATAGGGTTCTATTTGATCCTTCAATCAAATAAACATTTTTCAGCATATATATATATAAATAATTTTCAACATCTGTGTGAAATGCTTGTATATATATTCATTATATACGGATGATTGATTGCATTTAACATTAGGAGATGTATGTATATATACTATAACAATTCACTCAGTAAGGTCTGACTCCCCTTAGTTGATTTTTTAGGAGATTCTTCTTCTTCAGACCTCAGCAGTAGGCCCATCTGTCGGATTTCTTCAGCCCCGGCTATTTTGTGTAAATTACTTACTTGATTTTATTTGCACTCTAGAAAATTGCAGTCGTATTTGTATTTGTAGAATGGTTTTTATATCAGAGACTTGTCTCTTAATATTGTATGAATGTGTTTATTTTATGATATGACAGATTATTTTTATATATTGATTTAAGATTTTAATTATGTTGCTTATTTATTTTATTATTGCATGATTTTATTTTTAAGGCTTGCTACAGATTTCGGATTTGAAAAAATTCTCGTTCCCTAACACCGGTCATGACTCCTGTTTTGGGTTATGACATAAAGATAAATTTAATTTAAACTATTCCAAAAGGAATTAGAAATTAAAGAAAATTCAACCATTGGTTCAGCAAGACACAAAGTCTAGAGAATATTGCCAACAAAAGAAGAAAGAATTCTGATTACCCAAGCCCCAACAATTCCAGAAAAAGAATTCTAATTTTGTAGAGAGAGAGAGAGAGCTTTGATTTCATCATCATCATTATCATCGTCATTATTATTGTTTTAAATAAAAATAAGTTTACTTAAATTTATTATTATTATTATTATTATTATTATTATTATTATTATTATTATTATTATTATTATTATTATTACTGCTGTTGCTGCTATTACTATTGCTACTACTACTATTACTATACTATTATTATTATATAGCATATTAGTGTCAAAAATTACAACCTTTAGAACCTTTTAAAATTTTATACCAAACTTTAAAATTCAGTAAATCTAACTTAATTTGACAAATTATTTGCAATTTTAACACAATTGCCATTTGATCAATATATCATATTTAAGGTGAAGTAGCTAATCTCTATTTTTATAAATTTCACACCCATATTATCTAAATACTACTTATAATAGTTAAAACTCCAAAATTTTAGAAATATACAAAAATGAGAATGAAAATTTTATTTAATTTGTAAAAACTATATTTATCTTTGTTTTTTTTTTTTACCTATTTTAAGTCTTCATATGAATGTAAAGACTATACTAATAGATGTTAGAGAATTCACCTCAAACTCCACATATGCATTTTATTTATTAATTCATGATAAAATTATAATTGTACTAAAATTGCAATACTATGTTGAATTGTGTTAAAATTACAAATAATATGTCAAAATGGCTAATTTTACTAAGTTTTAAAGTTCAATATAAATATGTAAAAGGTGGAAAAGATTGTGACTTTTGGTACCAATAGGTCTTATTATTATATGCTTTTTTAAGTTTAAAGGCTATGAAACTTTTTTAATTTTGAAATAGTATATTGTGGAAGAAAACTTATTGATGCTTTACTATATACACTTTATTATTTTTGCATATTGTCACACTTTATTTGTCACGCTTAATTGGTATAAAAAAAAATTAAAATACTAATGTCAAAGTTTAAACATTTGAAATACAAAAAAAAAAAATTAAAATATCTATAGCTTTCCACTTTTTTAAAGATTAATTAATTACGATCTTGTTTTTAAGATTTAATCTTAATTTCTCAATACTAAATTGCACATTGTCAAGTCAAAAAATATGGCTATTATTTGCAAAGTACTCGGAGAGTTCGGCTCGAATAAATTTTTTTTAAATTTGTGAATAATTCATGAATATTAAATATCACAATAAATTTGATTCAATTATAAACAAACTAAATTTTAACTAGTAAAAAATGGAGTCAGCTCGTTATATACTTTAATATCAATAACAAACTTTTGTTCAATTCTTTGAAATTCTGGCTTTTTCTACTCTTGTTTTTTAGTCCTATCGAAAAATATATCGTTCAACCAATTATTTGATGGATATCTGTAAATGTAAACTTAACAAGATTTTAATGATGTTAATGTTAATGTTAATCTTTATGGTCATGTATTCTAATAATTTTATGGTCCATCGCAACCCAAGTTCTCGAAATAGGAAATACAACCCAAATTATGGTCTATCACAATCTTGAATCATTCTCTTATTTATGGCAGATCTAAATGATCTTTTACATTAGCAATGACCTGGGTTTTTTTTTTTTTTTTTCATCTAAATTTATGTTAGCTTTGGTGTTTGATGCCATGAACTCCAATTATGCCAACAACTTCAATGGATGAAAACGAAATTGATGGGTTCATTGATGCGGGTGTTTTCTATGTAAGCTTTGAGGGGGCTTACATCTGTTGAATATGCTGTGGTCTGGACTGGTTTGTGTAGATTAGAATTTAATCTAATACCTCCGTTAAAATCTGAAATTTCTGAACTTCTAGTTATTGAACAACAGCAGGGATTCTGCTTCTTATGCTGCTATAAAAAATTGGAATGATTTGTGTGATTGCAGACTGATATGTGCAAATCAAAGTCTGTTTAACAACACTGATGATATGAGCTACTGAGCTTTGAAATCAGCTTCAACAATAGCAGAAATCTGCTGCTAATGCTACAAAACTTCAACCAAAAAAAAAAAAAAAAAAACTTTTCTGAAATTTGGAAGTCTCAACTATCAATTTCAATTATATTTACATATGTAATGAGAGAAAATTACAAAATTCAAATTAAGAACAGTTCTAATCATTAATTGATCTCAGCTAAGTCTTTTGGCTTTGATCTCAAATGATTTTCTTAACTTTGAAATATAAAATTAAATCTGGAAATTGTGTCAAGTTGATGGAAAGTAGTTGAGTGCAAATAATCCGGAATAACCGAATAAGGGTCAATTTGCCAACTGAATTTTTAGGCCAGGGTCAAAGTAGCAATTTCGGAAGCCACAAAACTTTTGGCCAAATATACAATTTCACCCCTAAACTTTTCTCAATTATTCTGTCTCACATTTCGACTTTCATTTTGTTCAACTTCACCTCTTAACTTCTATTTTTCACTTATTTAACCTATAATACCCTATATTTTATTTTATTTTAATAAAAGTGATTTCCAAATTTGTATTATTTTATTATTTAAATGATATTGTTTATTTTTATTATTATTATTATTATTATTATTAAACTACATTATTTGCATGGATATTTTATGTGTGTATATTAAATTATTAGTGTGTGTGTGTGTGTGTGTGTGTGTGTGTGTGTGTATATATATATATATGTACTATGTGCATGTGTGTGTGGTGGAGAATTAATGAGTAATATTATAATATAATGTTTTTTTTTTTTCTAAAGTAAGATTATTGTGTGTGTATATATATATATATTATTTGAATATAATATAGACATAAGTTAGTCAAAATAAAAATATACAGGTCAACATATTTTTTTTTCTCTTTCCCCTGCATTTCTTTTCTTTCCCTCTCTCCCCTGCCATTTTCTTCTTCTTCCTTGTCTCTATTTCTGCTTCTCTTCACGCGACCTGACCACCAACCAGACCACCACGCCTCACCACCGGATGACCACCAGCACCTCCGTCTTCATCTGGACATTGGCAGCTACTGGAGGAGGCCATCTGGAGCTGTTGAAATCACATACAGTAGCAGCAGCAGTCTTCCTGTTGCCCTTAACTCTGTTTTTGGTGAGTTGATAGGTTAAGGGTAGTAGTTTTCTGGTTGGTTTCTGATTGATCTCAGTTGATTTCTGGTTGATTTCAGTAATTTCTGGTTGATTTTAGTTAGTTGTCAGGTTGATTTTTAGTTGTTTAGGGCTGTTGTTAGTTGATTTAGTTGATTTTGTGTTGATTTAATATTTTTGTTGATTTTTATTATATTTACTAATTACCCAGAATTTTTTCAATTATGTGGTTCATTTTTTGAGTTGATCTATACTTATATTAGTGGATTTAAATTAATTGAGGTTAATTTTGGTTAAGAGTATATCAAAATTAATTTAGATTAATTAAATTGATTTTTATGGAATTTTTGTATATTTATTTAGGTATTTTAAGTTTTATGTGTATTTTGTTAATATGGTTAATTAATTATTTTTGGTTGAATATTTGAGTTAATTAGTGTTAGTATATTATGTTAGTAATTTTAATAGTGATAAAATAATTTTTTTATCTAATTTTTTTTTTAGAAATTATTATATTATGTAAATTTTGAAATAATAGGTAAATGGTGTGTTTTGTTGATATTATAATTAAATACTATGTTTTAGTTAATTTTGAGATAAAAATGTGGTATTAATTTAATTTTTATAAATTATTTATTATTTTTAGTTAATTAATACTAACTATTTTTGAAAATTTATTCAAAATTAAATTATTTATTGTTTTGTGGTTTGAATGAGTTTTTAATTGATATTATAGTATATTTAATCTAGATGGGCAATTATAGTTGAATATTTGGAAAGTTGGATTGTTATTAATATTACATTATTATTTGAAATTTTTAAATTATGGTGGAAAATAATTTTAATTGGTGTTTTAAAAATTAAATAAAATTATATTGTGATTTATTATTCAATTTTTATTTTTATTTTTTGTGATATTTACTAAATTAATATTTAGTATTTGTTATTTGTATATTTTTGGTGAACTTCGGTTGGGAATTGTGTAGTTTGGGTCCCAACCCAAGGTATTATGCCACTGTGAATTTTGAAATGTGTTTATTTGCAAGATTGACTTTATTTCGGTAGAGAGATGTCCGTTTTACAGAGAAAATTCTGTCGAATTTTTGGTGAATTTTTCGTAAAACGTGACACCAGGTCAATTCTAAAACTTTTATTCTGAGTTCGAATCAAGTCTTCCTTAAAAACTCTAGAAGTTAGGTTTTTAATTTCTGATTGTCATTTCCTTTTTCTGTCTTTTAGCTACCCCTCGAGTCGTGTCTACCAGTCGAGGTCGGACACGACGTACCAGAGAAGCACCTTTATCTTGTAAGTTAATATTTGATTTGAGTGTCGGATTTTTAATTTAAATTATAGTAAATTCTTATGAATTTAATTTTATGAGATTCTAGTCAGCATTATTCATATAATCTTGCATGATTTAATTTATAGTTTTTTTATTGTATTTTATTTATTTATCTATTTTATTTATTGTAATTTTCATTTTTTTTCTTTTATTTTTTAAATAAACCACAGTAGAACAGGCTACTTGATGGGTTTCATCAGGACCGTGTGCACACCGGTAAAATATGTGATTATTTAATTATATTACTGGAGCCGAAGATCTGATGATGCTTTACTCTCAGACACCGCCAGTATAATTTTAATTTATATTTATTAAATCACTGGGGTCAATGGTCTGGTGATACTTTGCTCTCAGACACCGCCAATGAGATTTGATTAAGAGATATGACTGCGGCTGTGTATCCTAGTGATGCCTTGCTCTCGAAATCCGATAGTTTTGAATATAAGCGAGTCATATAACTGTTAAAAATTTATAAATTGGGTTCTACCAAATTTTTTTACTAAAACGATTTTAAAAGATATTTAAATATTTATTTCTTCTCTTTTAAAAAAAATGGATTTATTATATGTATACCAAATGGTTAAAATAAAATTATATTATATTATATTTCCATAAAATTTATTTTAATGAGGTTTTCAAATCACATTCATTTCTTTATTAACTTACTCAGTGAGGTCTGACTCCCCTCAATTTAATTTTTTTCAAGAGTTTGGGAGTTTACTGTTAGGCCTACTTCTCTTCGCCGTGTAGCTTCGTCACCGGCTATTCTACGTAGGTCTATTTAGTTATATTGTATTTACTTTCGTGTACCGCAATAGAGAAAATTGTATAACTGCATATTTTATTTGAGATTTCATGTATTCATAACTTATGTACTGAGATACTATTTGTATAATCGATGTTTACTTATTTTATTCCATGCACTGATATTATGATTTAAATTATATTGAGAAAAATCAGTTTGATAATGTGTATTGAGATTTTATTATTTATTGTAAGGTTTCAAAGTTAAAATTCCGCGATTCTTCTTTAAATGCTTACTATGGGTTTCGGTGGCTTTATGCTTTCCTATTCTCTAGTGTCGGTCACGTGCCCCTGGATTTAGGTCGTGACATAACCATTCTTACACACAAGACAAATACGTTTATTAAACTCGTACTGAGTTTGAATATGTGAAAAATAAAAATTAAGAGGTGAAACTGATAAAAATAGAAGATATGTAGGCTAAATAGATGAAAAATAGAAGTTAAAAAGGTGAACTTCAATGTGACATAAAATAATCGTGTATTCTGCCCAAAACTTTTCAATAAAGATCAATTTGTCCGTAAATATTACAATAAGCTCCTTATTTTTTTATAGATAAATAAAAGCCCCATGACAAGTTACAAATACCTCCCTAATATTTTAAATGGTTAATAAATAAGTTCTTATTTTAGTAAAATATTTTCATTTTAAAAAATTAATTTTAGAATTATATTTAATTCATTTATAATTTGCAAAATTGAAAAATCTAATAATATATTATACTAATATAAATTTAGTTACACACCAATAATTTTTAGTAGTTTTGAAATATGAAACTTTTATTTATTTATAAATTAATTTTATTTTTAAAAATTATACTTAACACTCAAATTTATTTATAGTTTAGAAATACAATTGTGCAACTTAACATGTATATTGATTAAATACATCATTTTCTCTTATAATTTTAAGATTAAACTAATAAAAATACAAAGATGATAAATTTTAGTTTTACTTCCGACATTTTTATGATTTTTAGTCTATATTATATTTTTATTACTTGGTATTAAAATATAATATAGTATTTGATTTAATATTAAAATTAATAGAGTGAATTAAATTAATTAATTTTTAATTCCAATAAACTATTGTAATGTTAAAATAATAAATATAAAATAATTATAAAAATAACAATAAAATTTAGAATTTAAAAAATTAATAAAATGTAAAACTAAAATTTATTATTAGTATTATTGTTGGTGTTGATGATGTTAAATTTTAATTTTATTTTATCATTATATTTTTATTACTTTAATATTAAGCTATTAATACATCATTTTTATGTACATATTAAATTGTACTTTTGCATTTTTTAAAATATTAATAAATTTAAATTTTGAATATAATTTAAAAAATTAAAATTAAGTTATAATTTAAAAAATAAAATGAAGTTACATATGAATAAAATTTTCATATTTTAAAACTAAAAAAAAATTATTGTTGAATAACTACATTAATATTAATATAATATACTATTAAATTTTTAAATTTTACAAGTTATAAGTTAATTAAATATAATTCTAAAATTAATTTTTTCATTGAATTTTTTTAATAAAATAAAGACTTACTTGTTAACTATATAAAAAATTAAGGAGGTATTTCAAATTTGTTAGAATTTTATTTATCAGTCAAAAGTTAAGGAGTTGATTGTAATATTTAGATCAAGTTCAGTGGTTAAATTGACCCTAAAAGATATAAAATGACTAATTTAACTCTGAATGAAAAGTTTAAGAGGCAAATTGACCATTAGAATAAGAAGGCCAACCTCTTGGATTGGAGTAATAATAATAACAGTAGCAGCAGCAGTTGCTGTAGTATTAGTAGAAGAAGTTTAATTTTTCTAAATTCTGAATGGTTTATGATAAATAATACTTTAAAAATTTTTTTTAAATAAAAAATATCATATTTGAAAATTTTTTAAAAAATAATAGTTATGATGCTAAACAAAAATTCAAGAATTAAGTCCCTCGCAAATCCTAGCTGTCAGCTTTCGATTGGATATAGCGACGTGAGACAACCACTTACGGTGGAGTTGACCCTTTTTCCTCCTTGGTCGACAACCGATGGTCACAACTTGAGCTTCCTTTGCCGTGTTATAAATTCCACAATTTTAAAACTTTCGATGAAAGTTAGGTGTGAACTTATTACTTTTCTCATGATATTTTAGGCTTTTGCTAAATATAAATGTTTATACTTATATAATTTATATAAAATTAGAACTGTTAATTATTATGGTGTATTAATACCCATAATATATATATATCAACAGTTATAATTAAATAAATATTAATTTAACAGTTATAATTTTATTTATATAGATATAATATTTGTATTAAGAATAATTCTATATTTTATTATTATTATTATTATTATTTATTAAAATTAAATCATCAATATACATTGAAATGACATAGGAAATTTCTTAGCTTCTAATTTAGTTGACTCCAAGTCAAGGTTTTCTTTTTTTTTTTTTTTTTTAAAACAAAAAAAGATACATATTATACAGATTTTCTATTTGGTGAACAAATTTTTGTTGGAACACTTACTTTGAAAATAATAATAAAAAAAACTTTGACTTATCAGAACTTCTCATTTACTTTGGCATTTGATTGTTTTTTTTTTTTAATTAACGATTGATGCAAAGAAGAAGTTTAATTTTTCCAACTACAAGAATGGTCTATCATAATACTTTAAAAAAATTTTAAAAATAAAAATATCTTACTTGAATTTTTTTTTTTTTTTAAAGAATAGATATGATGTTAAACAAAATTTAAGAATTATTAAGTCTCTCGCTAATAAGCTTTTGATTGGCTATAGGGGCGAGACACAACCACTTACGATGGAGTCGTCCATTGTCCGCCTTTGCCGTATTATAAATTCCACAATTTTAAAGTTTTGTCCAATATTGACTCTGATATTAAAATAATGTGTGCATGAAAATGAAATGTTAACTAATTACAAAACTGTTAATTAACAACTCACAAGTTGCATGAAACTGTGAATTCTTCTACATTCATAGGGTACTTTGCTTAAGATATTTTATATTAGCAGAAAGGAGACCTGTTGTCACTTCTCTTTGTTTTTTCTTATCTAATTCTAGTATGACATGAAAACTAGCACGAACTTTTCTAGAGAATCAGGACCTTTTTTTTTTTTTTTTTTTTTTTTTTACCAACAGAAAATCAGGAGTTGGTGGGTAACAAGAAATTTTTCATATACTTTCCGTATTTTCAATAAAATTTATTAATTTTGGTTTTAATTACTTATTAAATTTAATATAATAAAATTTATAAAATTATGTTATCTCATTTGATTTATATTAGATAACATATAAGTAATTAAAATTATATTTTAATTAATTTAATTTTTTATTAGAAATAAAATAAAAGTTAATTTAGTAAACATACTTTTAATTATATTAAAATTATATTTTAATTAATTAAAATTTTTATTAGAAATAAAATAGAATTTAACCTAATTAAAATAGAAAATAGATTTTCAATCAAATTAAAATTATATTTTAATTAATTTTTTTTTATTTTTATTAGTAAATGACTAAATTATTCACTTTTTATATAATAATTAGTGAAAATTTTTTCATAATTTTGTATGTCACCCCGCTTCCCTTCCCCTCTCTCTCATAATTTTGTATGTCACCCCGCTTCCCTTCCCCTCTCTCTCTCATATATATATGTGTGTGTGTGTGTGTGTGTGTTTCACATGTGAATAAAAAATTTATTTGACTTATGATATAGAGTAAATAAAAAATTATTATTATTATTATTATAAAAATTTTAAAATAATAATATAACAATTTGATATTGACTTAATACAATTATAATTCATTATAATTTTCATAATTATTTTATTTGAATAATTATATGATATTATTTTAATATTTTTTTGTAATTTTTTTTTTCAAGTTCATCTAATTAGAATAGAAAATATACTTTCAATTAAATGAAAATTTTTATTAGAGATAAAATAGAAGTTAACCTAAATAAAATAGAAAATATACTTTCAATTAAATATCTATATTTTAGTTAATTTAACTTTTATTAGAGATAAAATAGAAGTTAAACTAATTAAAATAAAAAATAGACTTTCTACCAAATTAAAATTATATTTTAATTAATTTAATGTAATTTTTATTAGTAAATGACTAAATTATCCAAATTTTATATAATAATGAGTGAAAACTTTATTATAATTTTGTCATTCCCCCCTCGTACATTTATATGTATTATAGATATTATTATTATTATTATTATTAGCGTAACATTTTTAAAAATAATAATAGTGTTATTTATTTATATAACAAATTGATATTGACTTAATACAGTTATAATTCATTATAATTTTCATAAATATTTTATTTGAATAATTATATGATATTACTTCAATATTTTTTATAATTAGTTTTTTTTCAAGTTCATCTAATTAAAATGGAGAATATATTTTCAATTGAATTAGAATTTTTTTTTAAAGATAAGATAGAAGTTAACCTAGATAAAATATAAAACATGCTTTCAATTAAATCCCTATATTTTAGTTAATTTAAGTTTTATTAAAGATAAAATAGAAGTTAACCTAATTAAAATAGAAATAATTTTCTATCAAATTAAAATTATATTTTAATTAATTTAATTTAATTTTTATTAATAAATGGTTAAATTATCTAAATTTTATATAATAATAAATAAAAATTTTATTGTAATTTTGTCTATCCCCTTCCCCTCGTACATATATATATACACACTATGAGTGTGTATATATATAGTAGAACATTTCCAAAGCTATTTGCTACTAATTAGCCTGCTGATTGGCATTATTGTCGTCTTTATCAAAATGTGGGGGGAAAAAATCATAACTCTTTCTTTTCTTATTCATGTTTTTTTAATTACAATGATCAATACACATTGAAATGACAAAGGAAATTTCTTAGTTTCTAATTTAATTGACTCCAAGTTAAGGTCGTTATTTAAAAACAAAATTGTGATATATATTATAATTTATTTTTAAAATATTTGGTGAATAGTTTTTGTTGAAACATTTACTTAAAAAAAAACTTTAACTTATAAGAAACTGTCATTTCAATTTGACATTTGATTGTTTTTCATTGCCAAGGCTCTTTGCTACTAATTAGCCTGCTGATTGGCATTATTGTCATTTTATCAAAATGAGGGGAAAAAATCATAACTCTCTCTTTTCTTATTTATGTTTTTTTAATTACAATGATCAATACACATCGAAATGACAAGGGAAATTTCTTAGTTTCTAATTTAGTTGACTCCAAGTTAAGGTCGTTCTTTAAAAACAAAATTGTGATATATGTTAAAATTTTTTTTACATTTGGTGAATAATTTTTGTTGAAACATTTGCTTAAAAAAAAACCTTTAACTTATAAGAAACTCTCATTTCAGCTTGGCATTTGATTATTTTTCTTAATTAATGATTGATGCAAATAAGAAGGATTAGTTTGAGGACTTTGAAAAATACGGTAAGCATTATTAATTTTTTTTTTTTTTTGAAATAGAAGTATTTGTTGGAGAAGATGAATATTGTAAGTGTATTATTAGATGCCATAACTAAGCCTTTAAGGGGTCGTTATATTTATATTCTGGAACTAAAATCAGAATCAAAATTGAAAATGTGGCGAAATTGTTAACAAAGTATTTAAATTAATATGGAATCAAAATTGGAATTGAAATATTTATATATGAAAATATCTTTATAATTATTTTTTATGTACTAAAAATTAGTATTATGAAGATCTATTATAAAAATATTTTTCATTATAAATTTTAAACATGGACGATTAACCGTGAAAGCTCTGTCAGGCTGAGTTAAAGTGGCATATTGAAGAGCACCAACCACATGTCTATAAAATTCAGCATCTTCAAATAAAGAACTGCCATCTTTAGTTAATGCAGCAGTGGTAGCCATGGGGGTGAGACAAGCCTTTTGAGTCATCCATTGTTGTCTTGGCAAGCAAATCCTACAGATACTTGTTTTGCTTAAATAAAGACCAGTCCTATGATGAGAAAACTCAAAACCAAGAAAATAGTGTAAGTTACCAACGACTCAAACAGGGAATATAGCTTATAAAGATTGTAAAAATGTGGAAATAAGAGATGGGGATGAGTCAGTGACTATTATGTCATTAACATACACCAAGAATAATATACAGTGAGTACCTTTTTGCATGATAAATAAGGAGTCAGCAAGAGATGATTTGAAACCGAATTGATGAAGAAATTCATTGAGTCTAGTGTACTAAGCTCACGGGCTTGCTTAAGGTCATATAGAGAACGTTTAAGTAGACACACATAATCACGATGATTAGAATCAACAAACCCTTGAGGTTGTGACATGTATACCTCCTCCTGCAAATGACCATGTTGGAAAGCATTGGAGATGTCTAGTTGTTTAACATGCTAAGATTGCATAGCTGCAAGAGCTAAAATAGTACGAATGATGGTTGCTTTAACCATTAGACTAAAAGTTTCTTGGAAATTAAGACCCTATTGCTGTATGAAACCCTTGGCCACCAATCGGGACTTGTATCTCACAATGGAACCATCATGGTTCTTTTCAATTCTATACACCCACTATGTTCTTATTGAATGGTTTAGGAACAAGAATCCATGTCTAACTATGGAGGAGAGCTATAATTTCATTATGCATTGCTCGCGTATATTCTTTAAATTTATTAACAATGGTAAAGGATGAAGGTTCAGTGAAGAGATAGTTAGGAGAGGTAGAAGATTTGAATTGATGGGTGAGAAATGCATGGCGTCAGGATAGTGTGGTTGGGCAGAGCACCATGCTGTGTGTTTGGGTGGGTGGGTGGGTTTGGCAAAGAAGTGGAGGGAAGGACGGGATGTGAAGATGATGGGTTATTGGATTTTTGGACGACGATAAAGATGTGTAGGATGAGAGGTTTACAACTAAATTCAATCCACGGGATGAGTAAGGTGTAGGGGACGTTGGAGCAGAAGGATTGGGTAATGAAGGTTGGGGTGAATTATTATTAGGGAAGGAAGAGGTTGGTGGGACAGGGTTATCTTAATAAGGGACAAATGGTTGAGAGAAAGTAGGAGAAGAATTATAAGTCGGAGCCATACCTGCAGGTAGTGAATAATCATGACATGAGAAAATTACTTCCAACCATGGGCCTTTGTCTGTAATTAAAGGAGACTAAGGAGAAAATTTTGCTTGAGAATTCGTTTCAATGTCAAGGCACTGGTGACCAAAATGAGTAGTGGAATGACCTAAATAAACACACTTTTTTGTTCGAAAATTAAATTTAATAATACTGGAATGACCTTTATTTCTAAATTATTTAAATATAAAATGAGATATACAATGTTAATAAAATTTAAAAGTCATATTTATTTATTTTATTATTTGTAATTAATAATTATTATTTTATGATAAAATATATTTTCTACGTAAATATTTAATTTTAGAAACTTGTTATTTTAAACATTTAATTTACATTATTGATTGTTATTTTTTCATATAGTATTATTTTAATAATATTAATTTTTGTGCATTATTATTTTTATTATTATTTTTAAATAAATATTGATATTATTTGTATTATTATATTATTAAATAAATATTGCTTATAATATTTTTATTTTAAGTGTTATTGTTAGTTTAATGTTTGTGTATGATTATATATATATATATATATATATATATATATATATATATATATATATATATATATATATATATATATAACAGAACACTATAAACATCTTCCCTTCCTCCCCGCTGCATATCCCGGTCCTCACCCGTCGGTGTGCCTCCCTTGCCTTCACGTTGATCATCTTCCTCCTCCAGCCATCACCGCCGCCTTCTCTTCCCTCTCTGGTCGCCGGAACTAGCAGAAACCGTAGCAGCAACAACAAGGTAGTTCAACGTCATTCTTCCTCCTTCGGCCACTAAATCAAGCTCCACCGGTGTCGTTTGACTCCTGGAGCTTCAAGGAAGCTGATTCCAAGATCCTTTCAAGCTTGAAGTCGATCGTTTGTGAGTTTTCTTAGATTTTTATTTTTAAGCTACTAGGGTTTTTATTTTTGTTAGGTTGATTTTTGATTGATTCAAGTAAACTCCCTTAACAAACTTTGATCCTAGTAGCTTAATCTCCATAAATATATTTTTTGTTTTAATTTTTGAAATTTATTTGATTTTTGGTTAATTTTTTTATTATTTATTTAATTTTCATAAATTAATTATTTTAATTATGAATTTGGTTAATTTGGTGTTGTTATATATTTTTATTAATTTTAGTGTTGAGAAAATAATTTTTGAGAATATTATATAATTTTTAGTAATATTTTTATATTATGTAAATATTGGAATATTAGGTTAAATGTGTATTTTTGTTGAAAATAGTGTTTAAGTATGAGTTTTAGATAATATTAGAATAATATATGTTGATAAAATAATTTTAATGATTTTATATAATTTTTGAGGAATATTAATTATATTATGGATATTTTGAATTATTGGGGTAATTGTGTAATTTTGTGAAAATTATAGTTAAATATTATGTTTTTAATGGTTTTAGAATTATTTAAGGTAATAAAATGATTTTTATAAATTATTTACTATTTTTAACTAATTAATACTCCTTTTAGGACCTTAGACGCTACCAACTCTCCTAAACCAATTGGTGGTAGGAAAGGCGCATACCCTAGCCTTATAGTGCATTCAACACACACAAGCGCCCACGACATTCGATTGTGACTCGGCCCACTTGCCTCCATCACGGGACAATTGATGGACACCCACCCAACAATCTCCCCCTCAGCAATTGCTCCCGCTGGGAATCGAACCCGTGACCTTGGCTCTGATACCACTTTTGGTTTTGGGAGAGTTAGTAGCGCCTGAGGTCCTAAAAGTGGTATCAGAGCCAAGGTCACGGGTTCGATTCCCAGTGGGAGCAATTGCTGAGGGGGAGATTGTTGGGTGGGTGTCCATCAATTGTCCCGTGGCGGAGGCAAGTGGGCCGAGTCACAATCGAATGCCGTGGGCGCTTGTGTGTGTTGAATGCACTATAAGGTTAGGGTATGCGCCTTTCTTACCACCAATTGGTTTTGGGAGAGTTGGTAGTGCCTGAGGTCCTAAAAGTTGTTGACCATTTGCATGATCAAACTCCTAATTTTGGACTTTGACAAATAATTTTTATACTAATAATTTTAATTAAGTGTGTAGGGAATTATATACGAAACATATACCAAGCATATACACTTTTGGATTTATAGTGACTTTTCGGGCTGATTGAACCTCTGAGATTGAAAAAGGCTTTTGACATATTTAGAGCTTTTAAATGAGAAAATGGGCCTCTTAACATTTGAAGTAGACATCTTGAGCTTTCTGAATTGGGCTTTTTTGTGAAAATCCAAGTTCATTTAGTTATGCAAATTTTGAGTTGAAATTCACGTATACGTCTGCCATCTCAGACTGTACATCTCTTAGTATTTTGGACATATCTTGAGTTACAGAAGTCCAATTAAGATTGCACAATCCTCAGTAATTTGGACATATCTTGAGCTACAGAAGTCAAATTTAGGTGATTCAAAATTTTATGGAAAGATAATTCAAATATCCACAGCTTTCATGAAGAAAGTATGAGCAAATTCAAATTTCTTCAGGATCAAATCACGGCTTCAATTTGGGTATAGCTGTCTGACCGTAGTCTGCATTACAGATTGCATAACCATTAGTATTTTGGACATATCTTAAGCTATAGAATTCCAATTTAGGTGATTCAAGTTGATATGGAAAGATAATTCAAATATCTACAGCTTTTATGAAGAAAGTATGAGAAAATTCAAACGTCTTGAGGAGCCAATTACTGTTTCAATCCATGAATAGCTGTCTGACAACATCAGTCTCAATAATTCAAAATATAGACGTTGGACACATCATTTGCACCTCCAACAGCTATATTTTTTTAGTATAAATACCTCTAGAGCTGAATGGAAGTGAAGCAACTTGTTTTATCATTTTATTATCTCTTAAGCTTTCATTGAGCTCTCAAATTCTCTTAAATAATTCTTTGTTTGTATAACTCTTGTGAGAGTTGGGTGTGTGTTAGAAATAGAATTTCTCTTCATCTTAAATCTTGGGTTAGATTAGAAGGGAAGTGAGATTTATTTCTAAAGGAATTGGTTTAAGTGTTGTCCATTAAAACACTGTGGTTTTGGTTTTTTGAGTGAGCCTTGAAAACTCATGTTGTGAGGTTATAAGAGTGAGCCATAAAACTCTTGTATAATCTTAATCCTGTGAATAAGATTGTGGGTGATTGAAAATCCTAACTTGGGGATAAGTTAGGTGGAGACGTAGGATTGTTGTTGAATCCGAACTCCTTAAATCTTTGTGTTCTTCATTCTTCCTTCTCAACTTCTATTTAATTCTTGCAAAGAATTTTTTTAATTTCTCATTTTTATTTCATAGTCCTATTCACCCCCTCTCTAGGACTCTTTTCATACTATTTTTTGAAAATTATTTTCAAATAATAAATTATTTATTATTTTGGTGATTAAATGGGTTTTTAATAACTTTTAATATATATTTAGGCTATTTAAGCTATTTGAATATATAAAAGTGAATTTTTACTATTTTATATTGAATTATTGGAAAATTGGATTTTTAATAATATTATATTATTATTTGGGATTTTTATTTAATTATTGTGAAAATAATTATATTTAGGGTTTTAATGTTTAAATATATTATATTTTGATATTTTGAGGATATTTGTGGAATTTATCAATTTTTAATATATTTATTATATTATTTGAGTTTTGGTGAATTTGTGAACTTCTGTTGGGAAATTGTGCAGTTCGGGATTCCAACCGAAGGTATTGAATATTCTATTATTAAAAGTGTGTTTTCTTGTACGATCAGCTCTACTTTTTAGTAAAGAAATGTCCGTTTTACAGAGGAGGTTCTACCGAATTTTTGGTAGAATACTCGTAAAACATGACATCGGATCGATCCTGAAATTCTATATCTGTCTGAGTTTCCAATCATTCGTTAGAGTCTTCTTTTAGAAATTCTTAGAATATTCAGTTAGATTTATTCTGATTGTTGCTATTATTATTTTATTTTCTAGTTGCGGCGAAACCGAGGCTTATTGGATTAGACCCGTCAAGCCAGTCTTACGGAGTGCAAACTTGTGAGTTGTTATCTTATATATGCATCACATTTAGAATGCATGTTTTAGAATATATATATTTTGATATGTATTTATGCATAAATTGTTTTATTAAATGTTAGTATATGTTAGGTATATATTTAGTATATTTTTGATATATTTCAAAATCAATGCATGATATACTTTCAAAATACAATTAATATATTTTTTGTATATTATGGTTTACATTTGGTATATTTACGGTTAATTTTGAGTTTATTTTGCATATATATACTTGAAATATACTTAGTTTATTTTAGGTATATTTCTGGTATATATATGGTTTATTTTGTTATTATGTATTATTTATTTTTCCATATGTATGTTTAATTTTAATTGAAGGATATCAATAGAACGTGCTACCTAATGGGCAGTACTAGGACTGTGTATGTACCGGTGCGATAGATTTTAGAGTTGAGTTTGTGAGAATTACTTGAGATGATTTTGATTTGATTGATTGATTTGAGTTTGATGTGATTAAATAATGTGGTTGTTGAAGGTCGGTTGACATAGTGTCTTAGGCCAATCACACTAATAGTGAGACTGTTGGAGCTTGGTTGACTTAGTGTCTCGGGGCCAGTCTACTGTCCATAATGGAATAAATGAATTAGTTTGGAATTAAGTGAGCATGCATGGCTAGAGAGATGTATTATTGATTGAGGTTACGATTTAAATAGGGTTCTATTTGATCCTTTAATAAAACATATGTTTTTCGGCATTAATATATAAAGTGTTTTCAACATCTGTATGAAATACTTGTATATATATTTATTATATACGCATGATTGATTGCATATGATATTAGGAGATGCATGTATATATAATATAACAATTCACTCAGTGAGGTCTGACTCCCCTTAGTTGTTACTTTTACAGGAGACTCTTCTTCCTCAAACCTCAGTAGTAGGCCTATCCGCCGGACTTCTTCAGCCCCAGCTATTTTATGTAAATTATCTACCTGACTTTTATTGTACTTTAGAAAACTGCAGTAGTAGTCGTATGTTGTATTTGTAGAATGTTGTAATGTTTAAGACTTGTCTCTCAATACTGTATGAATATTTTTATTATATTATATGACATTGAATATTTATTTTTATATATTGATTTAAGATTTTAATTTTGGTGTATTTTATTCAATTATTGCATGCTTTTATTCTTTTAAGGCTTGCTACGGGTTTCGAATTCGAAAGAATTCTCATTCCCTAGCGTCGGTCATAACTCATGTTTTAGGTCATGACAATTGTAAGGACATAAAAGAGGAAAAATTGAGCAACTAAATATTTTTAAAGATGAGAAATTAGGATGATCTTTATGTAAAACAAAATATGGAGACTGAGTTTTAAGAACAGGAGTGGGCATGCCATTGATTAAAAACACTACATTGTTAAAAGTGTAAGGCCAAAAATGAAAAGGTGTATGACTATGATCCAATAAAGTTAACCTAGAATTAATAATATGATGAATTTTACGTTCTATCGTGCCATTTTGCTCATGGGTATAAAGGAATGCTATTCTGTGAATTATACCATGAGTTTTAAAAAATTTGTTTAATTTTTGGTATTCGCTACTCTAATCAAAGTGAAAGGATTTAATTGAAGTGGAGAATTTTTTTTCAATTAATGCTTTAAAATTTTGAAAAATATCATAAACATCACTTTTATTATTCATGAAATAAATCTAGGTGAACCTGGTAAAATCATCAACAAAAATTACAAAATACCAAAAACCCAAATTTTATAAGATTGGAGTAGGGCCCCAAACATCTGAATGAACAATGTCAAAAGCACAAGTACTAGTATAATGAACCAAAACAAGAGGAATCCTAGTTAATTTTCCTAAAAGATAAGAATGACATTCTACATTTTTATTTGAAGTCACAAAATGAAAATTATTTTCTTTTAAAATTTGCTAAACCGTATGGCTATGAGGATGACCTAAGCATGAGTGCCACACATTAAAAGGGATAGATTCGACAGTGAAAGCTTGGACAAGATTGGATGGAAAATGGTACAAGCCATGATTATTCACACCTCGTAGGAGCTCTATTTTTATCTTCTAATCCTTAATAAGAAAGAAAGAAGGCCAAAATTCAAAGAAACAATTATCCCGTGTGAATTTATGAACTAAAATTAGAGGTTTAATTATATGAAGAACATGCAAAGTGTTAGATAAAGTGAAAGTGGTGGGAGTAGAGGGGAAGGAAAGAAAAGAGGTGCTAAAATAATAAATATTCAAACCTATACCATTACTAATAAGCAATTGTTCACCAATAGTGTAAGGTTATGGAAGATGAAGAGTAGACATGTCAGGAGCAACATGAGTGGTTGCACCAGTGACAGCAACCCAAGGTGCAAAAGAAGGAGCATGGGCAACACGAGGCTGCTAATATGTATAATAACTAGGATACACAACATTAGCTTGTCTCGACATATAAGAAGATAGTGAATATTAAATGGATTGATGATGACAATGATCCACCTGATGATTGTGAAGGCCATAAATCTGATAAGTCATATGCTTCCTCCTAGGCTGCCATGGCGCATGAGAAACATGTTGATTGGTAGGTGGAGTGGGAAACAATGGTGGCTTATAAGTGAGATTAGCAAGGGATTGATCATGAATGCTGTTGAGTAACACCTCATGAGTAAGGAGATGACCATGTAATTCATTGAAGCTTATTGGATCAGAATGAACATTGAGAGTAGTTATGATGCTATGATATTTAATTCCAAGATTGTGATAAATAATAACATTAAATTCCATAGGAGTCATGGGTCATCTTATAGTAGAGAGCTCATCGGCTACAGATTTAGCCTTTTGAAGATCCTCAATAGTACAAAGATTATTTTTTCGGAGGCCTTAAAGTTCAATGTTGAGTTGAAATTGTTTGTTTTAGGGTATAAAATTAAAAGATTTAGCGAGAGCATTCCAAACGGCTTGGAAAGAAGTAAGGCCAATGATATAAGGAAACACTTCTTCACTTAAAGAGGAAAAAATCTAGGTTAACAACATTTGATCTTTTTAGAACCATAATTGATAAGCAAGATTTAATATTTCAACTGGTGGATCAACATCATTAAGAATAGTTTTTCAAGGTTGAGAAAGAGAGCCATCAATATAACCCATGAGATTTTAGTAGTTTAGGAGAGGTAAAAATTGTTTTTTCCATGCTAAGTAGTTTTTATGAGTAAGTTTGATTGAGAAAGTATAGTGAGTTAAAGAAGAAGAAGAGGAGTTAAGGAGATAGAATTTGGTAGAGTGATTTGAGTGTTGTTTGCCATTTCGTGCTTTGATATCATGTATATACAACACTTTAAGAAGGAAAATCAATCAATGCATTAAATGTAGGACCAGTTACATATATAGACTAATATAAAGTGGAAAGGATTGACATTGTGTAATAAATACAATAGTAATAACAAAATACAATAGTTAGCTAAACAAGATAAGTACAAGTAAACTTTACATAACAGTGAGGTAAAGTTAGACGTGAAAATATGCAGTGAAGATAAGTCACTAACACACTAGACTTTCGAGTCAAAGAACTAAATACTAATTTAATGTACCAAGCCTCAATTTAGTGAAGGAAACAACTAGATCAATGAGCCACATGCTTTGGATAGTCATCACACATGTGAGTAGCTACTCAAATGAGTAATTCATTAAATTGATGCATGGTTCATTAAAATGGAGAATGATTTGTCAAATCCGTGATTGATTTGATGAAATAAAAATCTAATTCACCTTTTTGGAACCCAAAATTTCACTTGAAAGAAGCCCAAAATGACTTATGCATCCTACATACCTCATAAGTGTGCACTCACATAGCTGCGCATATTGATGCTCGCCCATACACATGAAGATGCGTGCGAAATGTTTTTATGGGTATTTTCCTTTCACGCATCCCTAATTTTAAATGTTGGCCCATGGTTGCACATAAAACATCTTAGATTTTCTATGTCTATAAATATCTCAATTTTTTTTCCATTTTTAGAGAAGACCTCTAGACACCTTTCTAAAACTCTATCGGATTTAAGACTCAAAACATTTTTTAACCAATTTTTTTCATTTTTTTAGGATTTTTAAAATAAATTTCCAATAAAAATCAAACAATCTTTGTTTCAATTTTTAGGATTTTTCATTTTTCTGTGCACTCGTGTGGCTGCGCATATTGATGCTAGCCTACACACACATAGACGCGCGTGACATGTTTTTATGGGTGTTTTGCTTTCATGTATCCCTAAATTTGGATGTTGACCCATGGTTGCACATAAAATATCTCAAATTTTTCTATGTTTATAAATATCTCAATTTTTTTTTTCCATTTTTGGAGAAGACCTATATACATCTTAGTGAAACTTTATCAGATTTAAGACTCAGAGCACCCTTTTAAACACTTTTTTAATTAATATTTTTCACTTTTAAGAATTTTTAGAACCAATTTCTAATCAAAACCAAATATAACTTTATTTCAATTTTTAGGATTTTTTTAAATTTTTTTTGTGCTTGTGTGGTTGCGCATATTAACTCTCACCCATATACATGCAGACACGCTCGACATGTTTTTGTGGGTATTTTGCTCTCACGTATCCCTAACTTTGGAAGTTGATCCATGGTTGTATATAAAATATCTCAAATTTTTTCATTTTTGGAGAAGACCTCTAGACACCTTACTGAAACTCTATCGAATTCGAGGCTTAAAACACCTTTTTATACACTTTTTTAACCAATCTTTTTCATCTTTTTAAGAGTTTTATAACCAATTTCCAATCAAAACCAAACATATCTTTGTCAAAGTATGCTTCAAAGTATAATAATTTGCATTTTCACATCTTTGTTCATTACTAGAAGAGGATAGCTTGCAAGCTTTACTTGCTTCCATTTTCTTTATCAAGTTTAGTTTACAATTTCAAGACCCAAAAAATAGCATTTTGCACATTTAATATTCCTTAATATTGCATTTTCTTTTATTTTCCCCTTTTCTCTTTTTCTTTATTATTGGCTAATAAATTAGAAAATTTGGTATTTTTTGTGTAATGAAGTCTAAAGTTTTTGCACACTATTTATTATTTACTATATGAATTGAATGCATTTTTGTGATTGTGTTATTGCAATCTAGTTTCAAATGTGAATGTTGTAAAATATCATTTTCATAATTGTTAAGGGATAGGATACTATTATGTTTTATATAGTTTTCCTTTGGTGATATTGTTGGTTCTAATATACATATAGTTTTAAGACTTAATTTAACATGCATTTATAGATTTTAGGTTGCATTTAGCTTGGTTAATAATATGAATGCATACTTTTATATTTTATTTTTTTAGAGAAAAGAAGGAATTGGAGGTGGTTGGTGTCCAAGAGAGCAAAGAAGAAGAAAAAGAGCAAAGCAAGAAAGAGAAAGTAAAGTTCACCCTTTGTCATGGTTGCAGCATGATGCAAAATTGTGTGTTATTCAAAGCAAGGAAGCAATTCAATGCTATGGTTTTGTAGTGCTCTCAAGACATACACAATCATGGGATCCTAGTAGCCATCCTTCTATAGTGAGCATGACAGCACAATAAGCCTTATCCTCTCATTTGATGCCTTGCGGCTTGATACATGAATGCAGACAACGCGATTCTAGCACAGAACATGCTAAGGTGGACTTTTTAAAAGAGGAAATCTATAGGAATATGAATGGACATTCTAGAAGAGGCTATATAAGGACAAGAGCCATGATTTACTAAGGAGATCTAGAGTTTGAAAACCTAATACACCCAAGTGAGAGAAAAGGAACATGAGGAGAAAAAAAGCTTGGCAAGGAGGCCATAATTGGAGATTAAGAAGCTTATTGATAAATTCTCTTTACCTTTCTTTATTGTTAATAGAATTTTATTATTCATTTGGGTTATATTATGATTGAATATTGAATGCTTAAAGCCATAAGTAGATAGTTTATTTTACGTTGTTAGGATTTTAAGATCCATTTAATTCAAGTTAATTTAATAGATCTTATTCTTATTCATATTGTATATTGCTTTTGTTATACTCATTGAATGATTATACTATGGCCAAATTCATCTCTAGTTTAGATCTAATAGACCCACAAACATAAATTGGATAAATTAATGACTTGAGAAAGCTTAATTTAACCTAATTATCTTTTGAGTTTACTTAATGCCTTGTATGTTTGATTTTGGCTTCTTTTTATGGTGATGATGAGAGGTAAGCCATAACTCTGAGTTTCAAATGATTCATGCATGTAGAGTTAAGTACTACTTAAAAAAGAGCACTTAATGACTTATGAAAACTTAAGATATGCAATTGATTTGAATAGATCTATCTAATAGCTTGATGATGATGTGGTGTTCAATTTCTTAATAGCATTGTTCTTATATTGATTTACCTTTGAATTAATTAGATTAATACTTATTCAATTTGTCTTTATTTTAGTTTATAACTTGCTTTTATTCAAATTAAATTAAGAAGCTCTAAATAAAATCTACTAGCACTAATAGGTGGTTATTGTCAATCCTCATAGGAATGATACTTTACTCTCCATTTTATTACTTGTCGACCTGTATACTTATGGTTTTGTATTGCATTAAAAAAGGCAACCAACATATATGTATAATCTTATTGTCATAATAGTTGTTAGATTTACTATATATATACCCTTGTAACACATCAATTCAAATTAATTGAAATACCAATTGTTTATATGGTATCAGAGCATGACAATGGCCTTGTTACCCTCTACCACTTCTTCTTCAAATGCTCCAACTCTACAAAATTCATCCTCCTCCACCATAATCACCATTCCTACATCATCAATAATCATAGCTCACATATTTTCCATCAAGCGGCATTTCAATACTTACCTAGCATGAAGGACTCAATTTTTTCCATTTCTCAACAATGAAAATCTTATGCATGTAGTCAATGGAATAAGCTAGCCTCCACCAAAAGAAATACAAATTAAAATAAACCTACCCACTCTTATTCAAAATCCATAATATTCTAACTAGTTTAAAAAGGACTAAATGTTGATGTCTTTGTTTATTGTCCTCTCTCTCAAAAGAGGCCTTCTCTTATGTCATTAGACTTCCTCCTCTTAAGTTTAGAATGCATTAAGCAATGCTTTTGGATCAATCTTATAGAATAAACAACTTCAACTCCATATTGATCTTCTAGAGTTTAAATGTAATAACCTCTCTATTTTAAAATACATTTAAAAAGCAAAATCCTTGGCTAATGAACTAAGTGATGTAGATAAAGCTATGTTTAATGCTGAATTAAATGCCATTATTTATAGAAACATTAGTACCAAATTTCACCCCATTATTACAACCTTAAACTTAAGACCTAATCATGTGCCTTTCCATGGGTTACATGGTCAACTTATAGCTCATGAGATCTTGTAAAAAAGGATCTAAGATAACCCAATTTCAAATCTTATCACTAGAGATAATTCCTCTCCAATACTACTTACTACCTAATCAAACCAAAATAGCTTCCTTAGTTAGCCAAAATTTTAAAATCAAGGCACCTATAACAACAATTTTTGACAAAACAATAATAAGGCCCCTTGCCAAATCGGTGGTTGGTATAATCAAATAGTTGATCATGGTAAAAAGCGACATCAACCAAGGTAGCAATACAGTAATACCAACCAATCTTTTATTGTTGGTTCTTAGTTCTCCAACTAGGTGAATCTTTCTTATTTTAATGGTCAACCAATTTTTAATGTTTATAGTAGTGCAATTTCTATGCTTCCTTAGTTCCTTAATATGCCATCATGTAGTTCTAGATATTTCCAATCTCAATAGAAGTCATGACTATAAGGGTGTGTATCAACTTTATATGGAAAATGGGTAGAGTTTGGATATTAATCTTATTAGGTTATTCTTCTTTACCTTTTAATAATCATTTGTTGCATTTAACCAATGTTCTTCATTTCCTAAAAATAAATAAACAACTCCTTTCTATTCAAAAATTCTTTAAAGACAATAATTTCTTCTTTGAATTTCACCCTTCTTATTTTGTTGTTAAGGATTAGGTAAATAAGGAGGAGTTGCTCTAAGGATTGAGTGATCATAGTTTATACAAGCTATCATGTCAACCACCTCAAGTTAATCAAGTGAGTTTGCAAGATTGCATTTTAGGTTAGGGCATTCTTAATTTCCATCTATTAATAAGATAATTAAAGACTTTTATTTACCTTGCTCTTTAATTTCTAGTATTTTTAATTTTAAGTGTGTTGCTTATTATTAGGGAAAAATGAGTAAATTTCACCTTCCTTCAATTTCACATTCCACTTTTTTTCCTTTAGAATTAATCCATTCAAATATTAGGATCCCTCCCCATTTATTTTAGTCTAAGGACATAAATATTTTATTATATTTATGGATGATATTATTGTTGCAGGATCTTCTAATAGGCTTATTGATGATATCATTCATAAATTGTAATGTGTTTTTCCTATAAAAGATCTTGGACCTTTACATTATTTTCTTAGAATTGAAGTTATTCACATTAAGAGTGGTTTGCTATTATCTCAAAGGAAATATATTCAACATTTGCTATAAAAGTTAAAGATGGATGGTGCTAAGCCTATTTCTATGTGAATGGCTATTACACCGAATTTTTCAAACTTTATAAGTTCTTTGTTAAGTTTTAGTGATGATAACTAGTACAGGAAAATTACTGGAGCTTTGCAGTATATCACTCTCTCCCGTCCTGATATTGCCTTTTTTGTCAACAAACTTTATCAATTCATGGATTGCCTCATATATGTTCATTGGCAAGTAGTCAAGAGATTATTGAGATATGTGAAGCATACTATTAAGCTTGTTCTTCATTTAGTTCGATCCTTGTCACTTACTCTTAATTGTTTTATAGATAGTCATTAGGGTGGATGTCCTAATTACCGTCATTCTATCAATGATTTTGGTATTTATCTTCGTAAGAATTTGATATCATGGACATCTAAAAATAGTCAGCAATTGTTAGGTCTTCTTTTGAAGGAGAATATAAATCTTTAGCCAATATTGATGCTAAAGCTATTTGGATTTCCTCTTTACTTTCAGAAATTGGTTGTCCTTTAAAAAATTTTATAAACCTTTAGTGTGATAATATTAGGGCTATTTATCTTTCTTCCAATCCAGGATTTCATGTTAGAATGAAACATATTGAGTTAAACTATCGCTTTGTGTCGAAAAAGGTTATTAGAAGGTAATTTTAAGTTCAATTCTTGTCTTCCAAGTGGCTGATTTCTTTACCAAACCATTGCCTTATAACCGATTCTTTAAGTTGCAAAAGTTTCTTTATTTAACCTGTGCTTCTGCAATGGTTTGAGGGGAAGGAAGGGGGGGGGGTGATAAGGGATAAAATTACTATTTTTTCAGATAGTTTTCCTTTAGTGATTTGTATAATCTCTTTGTATTTATCTTGTTGTTACAACAATTGTTAGCTTTATTATATATATACCCTTGTAACATATCAATTCAAATTAATTGAAATACCAATTGTTTATAATAATAATAAAATTGTATTTTTCATTTATCGTACATTTTGTATTTTTAATGTTAAAATCATTTTTTGACACAAAAATATCATTTTATAATAAAAATATATTTTTTACGTATTTTTCAAATACAATTTACATTTTTAGATTTTATCATAAATCATATTTTTTCTAGACCCAAAATAGTGTTTTTAAATTAAAAATTGTATTTTCATGATTTGCAAATAAAGATTGCATTCTTAATTTGTTTTGTTTATTTTTATCATAAAAATATTACTCTTGGAAAAGTTGCATTTTTATCATCAAGTTCATATTTTTATAATCAAGTTTGATTTTTAATTCATGATACAAACGTGGTTAACTTATACCAAACCCCATATTCAATCTTAATAACCTTGCCAAGGATTATTCATAAATCAAGTAAAAAGAAACTTTAAACCCCAACAAGACCCTTAAATAACCTGTACTTAAGAACCTTAATTATAAATAATTAAAGGTTGTTTAATATAGACCTAATATTAACAAAGTCAATTTTAAGTCTAAATTAAACTATGTTTGAATGTACCAAGCCTTCACTTGATAAATTCATAAAAGATCTTTTAAGAACAAAAGAAAAGGACTTTAACCTCACAAAATTGAAACTTAATTCATAAAAATTCATTCTAATTCATTCTACAATGCTATAGCCTTTATATAGGCATGTAAACATCCTAATCCTTAAAGGAATAGGTTTTTTACTTATTCTTAAAGACAAGACTTATTATCTTTGGGATCTGATGCTACACCATTGCTCAATACTTTAGGGGATCGACTTTGTTACATAAGTTGATTCTTAACTTTTATCTCATATTATGACATAAGTAAGCAGTTATTATTGTATCATCCAAAAATATTGCTAATTGATCTTTATGATGCTTCCTCTATCAATTAGATCCTTTATCCATAGAATAAAATATCTAGGCATATTTTTTTCTTCATATTTTGACTTTTATGAAGTTGCTTTATTTTCTACAGTTGATAAAAATCATTGTTTTTAATGATACATATGTAGAAAGCCTTTTTTTTTTTACTATTAAACTTTGTTTAAACTTTGTTATTTTTTTTTTCTTTCTATAATGGAGATAGTCGCACGTAATGATAGATCATGGCCATATTATTTAAAGCTTCAGGTAAGAAGGGGTTTTGTTCTATAAAGGAAAATCCTTAACTAAATAGGATCCCTTAAAAAATATGACAACTAATGACAATTAATGATAAGTAAACTTTGAAAAGTTAAGTTGACAACTTATGACAATTAAGCAAAATGATAACTCAAAGCAACTAAGCAAAATGACAACTTATAGCTACTAAGCAAACAACTAAGCATGCATGTCACATGTCAAGTAGAATGTTGACCATTGACTTGTTGACTTTTTGACTTTAACTTGGAATATTCTTTAATTTTCTCAAATCTTCTAAAATCTTCCTTACTGACTCCAAAATAGAAAATAACCTAAACATTCATCCAAATTAAGCTAATTAATTTTAAAATATGAAATTAAACTAATTAGCTTGAATTCTTCATTATTCGGCTTCATGCTTGTAATTGAATCCCTTTTGGGGTTCATATCATTCCGTCCCTCTTAAAGATGATTCATCATTGAATTATACCCATCTTTTAAAGTTGATAAATTCATAATCCTCCTGGGTTAAACATAAACTCCTTGATTAAAATCCTCCCTTTGAAGTAGTAATCCATACAATAACTTGGTTGCACCCTTGGAATATAGAACTTGTTTTCATGAACATGTAAGAATTGAAGTCTTATTACTTCCTTCTAAATTTGAAACTTGAATATCTTAAGCTCTTCTTGCTACGAACAGCAACTCCATGGATTCCTTTAAAAGAAGTAAAATATTTCATCTATTTGTCATACTTTATGCAAGGAATGAAATCTTCAAAGGGATTATTAACCTTGTATTGAATGTTAATAACATCATCAAGTGGATCTTTATATGGCTTCAAAGTCTGCAAAATAACTTTCAAAATACTAGAAAAGGAAAGATTAAAGTTATTAGTATATTTATGATGAATAACCATCTCCTTATCCTTTATAATGTTCTCAATCTCTAGTTTCTTCTTTTATGAACAAACTTCCATATTTCCCTCTTCATGGTTCATATACTCTTTAGGACCACAAATTGCACTCATAGCAACTCCTTGACTAGTTAATCCTTTTACAAGGCTTTTGGCATTATTTTGCTCCAATACCTCCACAATTTCTTCATCAACTATTTTCTCTTCAAAACCATTATTCACACTTTCTTCACTCACCAAAACATGAATTTTATCATCCTCTTTAATAACCTAATCTTTAAATTTCTCACCTTGCTCACTCAACTCTATTTCAACACTTAACTTCCTTTTTTCCTTTCTCTTATCTTCACAGGTTTCCCTTTCCAAAGTTTTCCCACATGAAGATTGAATCTCTACATTTTGTTAATTGATGCACAAGTCTTCAAAATTTGTCTTTGGAGATAAAATTTCAAAATTGCACTCTCTTCCTCTATTCTTTTCCTCAACTTGTCTCTCAACCACTTCAATGACTTCAACACTCCTTGAACTTTATTTATGCCCTTGAAAGTGATTATGCCAATCCTTATAATAATGATTTAGCACAAACCTCTTTCATATGATAGTCATAATCTCTTACCATGTAGAGATAGGTTCTTCTCTATAATGTCTCCTTGAGACCACTAGTTGATTTCACCAAGCTAATGCATAGCCCATGAATGTAGTGATTGCAAGCTTGAATTTCTTTTCCTCAAAGTAGTTATGGCAATTAAACACAAAATCTACCTTCTTTTTCCATACTGAATATGCTTTGGGATCACTTTTGCCATGGAAATTAGGTATCTTCATCTTTACATTCCTAAGGTTATTATCTTGCTTATTATGCCCTTGAACAAACTCACCATCATCATCAAGCCATCTCCCTCTACAAACTTATCTAGATGTGATTTGAGTCGCATTGTTTGTATTATTGGCGGTGGTTGTAGCTTGGATTTGTTCTAACCTCCCTAATTGCTCTCAAACCTTTTGATGGCTATTTAATGATTGACTCATTTGTTCTTGCATTGCATTCATAAAAAGCTTCCATTTAAGGTCTATCTCAACCTCTTTTAGATCTGCCATGTTATTAACAAAGAAACAAAACAAAAGAAAAAAACCTCACAAGTAACACTCCCTCACATGTTTACACTCAAAGAATGTCACTCAATGATCGTGTTTCACTCAATTAGGCTTTTACCCTCTTATGAGTTCACCACTCACCTTTTACCTCTAAAATTTCTTTCTTATAGTTCTTATGGAACTTAAGTTACTAATTATTAAATTAAGCTAAATACAAAACAAATAAAGTAAAATTAAACTCAAATTTGACTATAAGAGCCAAAAAAATCACAACAAATAAAGACAATATCCAAACAAGAAAAAAATAAGAAAATTTGGAATAAGTGTTTAAACTACCCCAAACGCAACTTAAGAAGAAGAGTAGAATATTCAGAATTGAAATAAGGCGAGGTATGGAATTTAAAATCAAACAGAAAATTGGAATGGTTGTAAGTCGAATTTAATTCAACTTTAAACAATTTAACTCCTTTTTTTCTTCCTTCGTATATATATATATATATATATATATATATATATATATATATATATATATATATATATATATATATATATAACAGATGCAAAACAACCAAATTAAGAACAAACTCAAATTGATATGGATTTATGACAAACAAGACTCTTAAGATGCAAATAACAACAGGATTAAAAAAAATGAATTTGTTTTTTTTTTTTGTTTAAAGACTAGAAATATATTGGAATATGAAGAAAAGAATGAAACTGACTCAAGATAACAAAGAAAAATGAATTTGAACTTTACGATCACAAAGAAAATGAATTGATATCAAACAAGGCATAAAACAAATAAAAAAAGGTAATGATTTTTTTTAGATTAAATGTAAATAACAAAGAAAACTAAAGATACGTACTTTATTAATGAGCCAAAGCTCTGATATCAAATGATACAAACATGGTTAACTTGTACCAAATTCGTATTCAATCTTAATAACCTTGCTAAGAAGTGTTCATAAATCAAGCAAAAAGAAACTTTAATCCCCAATAAGACCTTTAAATAACTTGTATTTAAAAACCTTAATTATAAAGAATTAAAGGTTGTTTAATATAAACCTAATATTAAAAAAATCAATTTTAAGTCTAAATTAAACTAGGTTTGAATGTACCAAGTCTTCACTTGATAAATTCACAAAAGTTCTTTTAAGAACAAAAGAGAAGGACTTTAGCCTCACAAAATTGAAACTTAATTCATAAAAATTCATTCTAATTCGTTCTATAATGCTATTGCCTTCATATAGGCCTGTAAACATCCTAATCCTTAAATGAATAGGTTTTTTACTTATTCTTAAAGACTCATATAAGGAAAATCCTTATCTAAATAGGATCCCTTAAAAAATATGACAACTAATGACAATTAGTGACAAGTAAACTTTGAAAAATCAAATTGATACCTCATGACAACTAAGCAAAATGACAACTCATAACAACTAAGCAAAATGACAACTTATGATTACTAAGTAAACAACTAAGTATGCATGTCACATGTCAAGTAGGATGTTTACCATTGACTTGTTGACTATTTGACTTTAACTTGAAATATTTTTGAATCTTCTAGAATCTTCCTTATTGACTCTAAAATAGAAAAAAAAAAACCTAAAAATTCATCCAAAACAAGCTAATTAATTTTAAAATATAAAATTAAACTAATTAGCTTGAATTCTTCATTATTTGACTTCATGCTTGTAATTGAATTCCTTTTAGGGTTCATATTAATTTATTAACATGAAAACTTCATTTCTTTTGCATTTGCATCAAATAATTTACATATTCTTCTCCTTTGCATATAAAGTAATATATTTGCATAAAAGTATATTTTTATTTATTTTCATAGAAAAATTGCATTATTGTATAAAAATTCATATTTTGGCTTAGATTGCATGAAAATCATATTTTTAGCTAAAATCCCATTCAAAGGCCTCTTAATGCAATTTCGTGATTAGTTTAGTGCTTCTTTTCTTTTTCTAATCATCATATTGCTTCTAGAGTATTTAGAAATGTTATTTATCATTTTGTCCATTTAGTAGAATTCTGTTGCATTTTCTATATTTATACATAATTTAATGCTATTATATGCTATTTTGCCATATCATGAGATTGTGATAGCAATCTCTGTCTATTTATCGTGTTTGATTGTATTTGTGAATAGATAAATAAGAATAGGTATGTATATCTATGTTAACCTCTATTGTGCAAATTTTTATTAGATTTAATACTAAGTTTATTAAGTTTATTTTTCCACACTTGTTTCTCTTTCGTATGTATTTATTAGGAAAGCCATGTAAATTTCTTTGTTTCTATTTTATTCTACTATGAATGTATGCGTGCTTATATATAATTTGTCATACTAAAACTATAGTGATAGGGAACCTGCAATTTAGCTAATGAGAAGCAGCAAAGTAAAAATAACTTTTTGAACTCAAAATCTTTAACTAGGGGGACGATTTCAGCACAGTTTCAAAAATTGTCTTCCATTTTCCAAGCTATTGATGATAATTACCTTAAAAAAAAAGAAGAAGAAGAAGAAGAAGAAGAAGCTCTTGTTCCTCCTCATTGCTCTATATATATATATATATATATATATATATATATATATATATTAAAAAATATATTTTATTTCATAAATTTTAATAATATATGATAATATTTAGATATTTGACCAATTTATAATAATTTAACTTGATTTCTATTGGGATGGAAATTCATTCCTCATGAAAAATAGGAGATGGGAACGGGTAATTTTTATTGATGGAAGAATTTATTTACACAATTATTTAGTTAATAAAACACCAAAAATTAAAATCGCCTATTTTAATTCTAATTTTTATCTATATTTTTCATGAAAGAAATGAGCCTTTAGATAAAACAAAACAAACCAAACTGAAGCACAACTTGTCATTCATATGTTGGATTGACTAATGAATATTCATTTTTCAACTTTAAAATTTTCACTGTCCTTCAGTTCTTATTGATTAAGATATTAGAGTTGGTGGTGGTGGATCCATTAGGTCAATGGCACCAATTAAAAACATAAAAACGCCATCATCTCCATATATAAAAGGAAAAGCCGGGCTCGGATTAGCATTACAAGTGTGTCTATTTGCAAAATTATTAAGAGAAAATGAGGGTGAATAAGGAGTTAAGTTCGGTAGTGTTAGGATTGACGATTATTATATTAATACAAATGTGGAAGTCATGTGATGGTTGTTTGGAGACTGAGAGAATTGCACTCTTGCACCTCAAGCCTGCCTTCAAATATCCTAATGGGGGTTAAAAGCTAACTGTTGTAGTTGGGATATGCAATCCCAGAACAGGAGATTTATCAAACTCTATCTTAACTGCGCAAGAGACTAGAATTCAGGAGATTGGTACCTAAATGACTCTTTGTTTCTTCCCTTTCAAGATCTAAAAGCTCTATCTCTATGGAGCAACCGAATATTTGGTTGCATAAAAAACGAAGGTTTGTCTCTTTTGTTACCTATAGAGAAGTCTTCTCTTTCGATTGATTTATTAAATATATTTTGTAATATTAAAGTACAATTGATAGCAACTATTTATATATATATATATATATATATATATATATATTATTGCAGGTTTTGAAAAGCAACTAAAATTTGAGAATTTGGACTTTCTTAATTTAACTGAACAAATTTATCAACAAAATAACATCATCTCTAAGTACTCTTTCATCTCTAAAATATTTATACTTAAATTTGAATGAATTGAATGGAACACTTAATATTGAAGGTGATTTTTAATTCTCTCTTTATTGATTTTTTCCCCGTCCCAAAGCAAAATAAGAACTCATATTACCTCATTGATGCAGATATGAATAATTTAACAAGTCTTGACGGGTTATACAGGGGGAGCAATGAAATTGAAGGTTTCAAATCTTTGTAAGGTATAAACTAAGTAGATCAATTCTTTTAAAATCCATTTATTTGTGGCATTTCATCATTCTCAATTAATTGGTTCAAACTAATTTATTTAAGCTATTACAAATAAAGAGCATCAATTATCTTTATGTAATTTTGTTAGACCAAAAAGTTAACTTATAAAAAAAAACTCGAAACTATAAAAGTCCTTTCTAATATAAGCAACTATAATAAGTTCATGTGCATGCAACAATATGTGTAATGCCAAAACAATGTTCCCTTTATTAATGAATTTGATTTGAGTTTTAAGATGATTAACTGATGAGATACATGTCAATCTTGGGTGTACTTTGTAACTATATTAGTTTGTAATGTTAATGCTAATAAGGTAGCTCATTTAATTCCTAGTTCAGCTAGGTCTCTTGTTGATGTTTGTATTTTGATAGAGGAAGTTCCATCTTGTGCTTTTAATGCTGTATTGAGGATTTCTCAAACTCTTCTTAGTTATGTGAAGCTTTTATTCCCTCAAAGAAAAAAAAGTTAATATGCCATGGTAACAAGTTACTATAAGTTGATATTAATTGGAAATTGTGCTCACTTAAATTAATTTTGAATTTGAGTCTTAACATATGAAGTTACATTGACAAATTTTTACCACGAATTTTCAACATCATGGTTTAGATTAAAAACACAAGTACATAGGAAGACGTGGAAAAATAATACTCTGAGCACTATTGTTGGTGAAGATGCATAATGTGTAATTGTTAGGGAAAACTAAGAGTGCGAATCCATCTTATCTACTACTCTCCAGAGTTTTGGTTGCAAAATACTATCAAATTGATGCTATGTTAGATTTTTTTGAGTTAAATGGTCCAAAAAGTTAATTTGGGATTTAATGGCAACTTCAGTAATAGTTTAGGGGGCAAATTGTCATTTTAGCCTAGAAAAAGTGTTTTAAATGAAAAAAAAAGAGAGAATTTTTGGTGGAATAAAATAGTATTATATTTAATTACATTTTACTTTTAATTTGTTAAAATTATTTAGTTAATTATTTTACAGTCTGTGTAAAATGTGGATTTAAGACTAGTTTTTTTACTAATTTTTTAAGAAAATTAGAAAATTAGTTGGCTTTACGCATAATGAAGTGAGATACTAATTAAAATTTAAGTTTAATGATTTTAGAGCTCATTATATATATATATATATTCTACCTAATACTCTATTTTTTTTTTTTCTGTTTGAACATAAATAAATTAGTTTTAATTAAGTTAACAAAGCTGTGTAGAGCTTGAATTCTATTTGTTAAATAAAAATGAGAATCGATAGCTAATTTAATTAATATAAATTTGACAACATTAATTATCACAAAAATGTATCTCTCAACTAATGTTATTAGAATTAAAAAAAAAATAGTGGAACAAAATTTTAAAAAATAAATTATCGGGATTTTTCTTTGTTTTAGTTTGTTTATAATTTTTATTATATTAAGATTATTTATTTAATTATTTTATTTTGTATTATATATAATTTACAGTCCAGTTAATTTTAATTATATGTGCCCATATTGAATAAAGTTAACACTACAATACATATACACACAGAGTAGAGAGACCCATTACTAGGAGCAATACTTATATTTGAAATTTTATGAAATTCTAGCTAAAAAGCCAAGTTAGAAACAAGTAAAACTAAAATATCTAAACTATGAGCACTGTAACTAAGCGATAAAACAAACCAACCAGAGGTCACTAAACTAAAACATAAAATCCAAAAGAACAAATTAAGGAGGGAAAGAAGTGCAGCACAACCATAAAGAAGACCATAATAATAGTAATACTAATAATCTTTTAGAAACAATTTATTCATTGCATAGATTCTTAAGAAATAATATATAAAAATAAATATTTAGTATATGTTGGAAATTACATTTAAAAAATTGAAGCATTATAACTTGTTCTTCATATGTCGGATTAAGTGATGAATATTCAATAATGCTAAGTTTTCACTGTGCTTTATTTATTATTAATTAATACATTGCACTAATTAAAAACGTATTAAAAATATAAATATTTGCACTAATTAATTAAGTGTAAAGAAAAAATGAGGTAAGTTTTAGTATTGTGTTAATAGATACACAACAAATGTGCAAGTCATGTGATGGTTGTTTGGAGACTCAGAAATGCTCAAAGTCTGCCTTTGAAGTTAAATGCTGTTATTTCTGCGTTCCTGACGATATGGACTGGGAAAATGTGGAAATTAAATACTAATTGTTGTAGTTGGAATTATATGCAAATAAGCACTTTCTGGACAACCGAAAGGACTGAAATTTTGGAAAATGGTACCTAAATGCCTCTTTAATTCTTCCCTTTCAACAACTAAAATCTCTGTTATTGTGGAGAAATGAAATTGGTAATTCCGTTAAGAATGAAAGTTTGTCTCTTCAATTACTATTACCAATGAAGTTTCTTTAAGTACATTTTGTAACATTAAAGTACAACTGATAGCAACTACATATTCTTGTAGGTTTTGAAAAGCTATTAAAACTTGAGAATTTGGAGGTTCTTTACTTAAATTACAACAAATTTAGAAAAAACATAATATCATCTTTGAATGCTCTTTTATCTTTGAAATATTTATTCATGGATCGCAATAGATTGAATGGAATGCTTAATATTGAATGTGATTTTCAATTCTCTCCCTTTTTTTTTAAAATGAATTCTTTCCCTATTTGTTTCTCTCTTTTTGTCTCAAAGCAAAATACAAACTCATTTACTATTGTGTATAATTACTCATTATTGGTGCATATTTGAATAATTTAGTAAGTTTTGAGGAGTTACATATAGGAAGTAATGAGATTAAAAGTTTCAAATCTTTGCACGGTACGAATTGACTACATCAATTATTTTACTCCTCTAAATCAACTGAAATGAAGTAAGACCTCCTACAGATAGCCAAGAAATATGGAAGTTGAGCAATTCGGAGTACATTGATTTGAGTAATAACAACTTAGTATTCTACCATCTTTTAATAGACTTTCATCCCTCAAGATTCTAAATATAGAGTACAACCAATTCAAAGGAGTATTAAATTTGAAAGCTTAGATGTGCTTTCCTATTATTTTTTTTCATTGATCAATGAAGCTACATTATTTAATTTCAATAATGAAATAAAAAAATTTAAGAATGAGCTAATTAGAATTACTGCCTGCATTGCTTAGAATTGGATGCTCCATGCAAACTGGGGGTGGAAATCAAATTAAAAAAATTTGAAGTGCCGAGAGGTAGCCAACATTATACATTAATTAGTGATTTCGATTATATATGTATGTATGTTTCTTTTAATATTTATAAATATGTATTTAATTTTGCAGGTATGAAAGGTCTTATCAATTTAATGCTAAATGATATGGTAATAGAAGGAAAAAGTTCACTTTTAGAATCTTTGGGAGTATTACCCAACCTGAAGACCCTTCATCTATTAAGGAAAGGAAGTTAAGAGGAACAATAATTAATAAAGGTAATGCTTCAGTTTATAAATAACTAATTCAAATAGAAAATTTCACCCAAAAAAATGGCTAGTGAAAATTAGTTGCAATTAGAAATTTGATAATTTATTCATTTATATAAATAGGATCATATAATTTGAACAATATGGAAAAGTTGTACTTGGACCATTTTTCTCTTGATGCAAAATCACTTCAAAGCATTAGAAAAATATCTTCTCTCAAGCTTTTATCATTGATTGAGAGCAAAAGTTCCCTACCTTCTGAGGAAATCATACACTAAATGACAATTTCCATATATTAAGCTTTTGTTTTTGGGAAATGTTTAATGTCGGAAACTGAGAGGCCGCAGGTTGTGACATTCTACATTTTTACTTATATATATATAAATAAAAATGTAAAATATTGCAACTTGTGTTCATCCATGTGCAACTTATTAGCTATGAGTATTTAAATTTTTAAATGACAGATTCATCCATATGTAATTTAGATTTTAGATTCCATCAATTTAATTAATTATTAAAAGAAATTAATTTTTTAAATAAATTTTAATTATTATCAGAGACAATATTGTAATTGTCCCAAAAATATTTTTGTCTTTTCGGGACAGTAATATTACGGCCCACGATATCTATTAGTACCCTTTATTTTTTAATATGTTTAAATGTATCACCAACTATCAAATTCAACAACAACAACAACAACAACAACAACAATAATAATAATAATAATAATAATAATAATAATTCAGCAGATATAAAGATTTTTGAATTGTTTTGATTTCTCATTTATGATCTATAAAGTACAATCAAAGAAGTCTATAACTTTACTAATAAAGAGGCAATATTGTAATTGTCCTAAAAATATTTTTGTTATTTAAGGGCAATAATATCACGACCCACAATATCTATCATTACCTTTTGTTTTTTTAATACGTTTGAATGCATCACCAACTATCAAATTCAACAACAACAATAATAATAACAACAATAATAAAATAATAATTCAGTTGATATAAAGCTTTTCGCATTGTTTTGATTTATCAATTATGATATATAAAGTACAATCGAAGAAGTCTATAAATTTACTGATAAATTTTTAAGGCTTTGAAAATTAGAGATTTCATAACAATCTTATTTATTTTCTATATATCTTTGTTTTTAATAGGTTAGCCCCATTTTAAAAATTTGGAACATTTATATTTAAATCATTCTACAATTGAGAGTGGATTTCTTCAAACAATTGGAATGATGACCTCTTTGAAAACCTTATGATTATCCCATTGCCAACATAATGGCACAATACCTACAAACCAAGGTAAACTGGATAATCTTTCCTGTCTTATGATTTCATGAACCTAACATATTTCTAACTAAATGTTTAAATAATTTTTAGCACTAAAACATTTTTAAGATCTTGATTTGAGCTATAATAATCTTAGAGAAGCTTGCCATCGTGTTTTGAAAATTTGATATCTCTTCAAAGATTATCTCTTTCTTCTAATCACCTTGCTAGAAACATCTCTACTCTTACAAGCTTAACATCTCTTCAACATTTAGACCTTTCCAACAATATTTTATAGACCTTGATCTCCCTTTCTACATATTTCAATCAGTCAAAGCTCATTTTTCTTAGTGGTGGAGGTAACAAAACATATGCAGAGACAGAGAAATTTCATACTTTAATCCTAAAATTTCAATTAAACTATCTTCAGTTGGATGGTAATGGAGATGTTAGAGGAATTCTAAAGTTCCTCTATTATCAGCAAAACTTGTAATACATTGATCTCTTAAACCTTAAAATGGAGGGACAGTTTCCATACTAGTTGTTAGATAATAACACAAAACTAGAGATTCTTTACCTAGCCAATTATTCTCTTTCAAGTTGTCTACAATTACCAATTCATCCAAGTTAAAAAACCCAATGCAATTAAAAGTAATTATGTATTGAATTAATAAATTACAGTTGTACATAGTATAAATATAAATAGCAAATACATGTTATGATGAGAATAGAATAACAACCTAAACAATATACTATAAGATAATGTTATAGTGGGAATGTACATCATCAACACGCCCCCTCAAGTTGAAGGTGGGCAGTGGTGCAATTGAAGCTTGTCCCTGTAGAACATAAACTGACTGGAAGGTAGCAACTTGGTGAGAAGATCAGCTAGTTGATCTAAGGAGGAGAGGGCTTATAGGCTTAACTATTTATGAAGTATCTGATCTCGGACAAAGTGGAAGTCAACTTCCACATATCAAGTTCGAGCTTGAAAGATTAAATTGGATGAAAGATACACAGCCCCAACATTATCATACCAAATGTAAGGAGGTGAAAGAAGATGCTCACCAAGCTCATAAAGTAAAGAATGTAGCCATTTCAGCTCCACACTATCAATAATAACTTTGAATTCAGATTCTATGGAAGAGCAAGTGACTATCCTTTGCTTATAAGAGTTCCATGCTAATAATTTTTTTCCATGGAAAATAAAATAACCATCGGTGGACCGCTTGTCATTTGGACACCCTATCCAGTCTGCATTACTGAATGCAATAAGCTAGTAATTTGGCACATGTTGAAACAATAAACTGTGATGAATAATACCTTTAATGTATCGCAAAACATGCTTAAGAGCCTTAAAATATGGTCAGTCAGGTGATGCATGAATTGACATAATTTATTTAATGAATATTAAAGGTCCAGTCGAGTAAGTGTAGCTTATTGAAGGCTATCATAGAGCTAGCAATAATTGGTTGCCTCTTTCAAATGTAATGGCAGACCTACATGCTTGGACAAAGGTGGACCCAAAACCATTGGTGTAGTACATGGCTTCGAATTTGACATGTTGGAGCTAGTAAAGAGGTCGTATAAATAGGATTATTGAGAAAGAAAGACCCCATCAATAGTGTAGTGTACTTGGAAATGCTAAGAGAAAATGATTTAGCTAATTGATTAATAAAATAATGAACATGTGTCAAATTATTACCTGTAATAATGACATCATCCACATAGACTAATAAAAAACATTAGTTAATGCCATATTATATATAAAAAATGAATCTACACTGGATCCAATAAAGCCAATTGACAATAAGAAAGTTCTTAATTTTTTATACCAAGCACGAGGTACTTATTTAAGGCCATAGAGGGATTTGTTAAGTTTGCAAACATATTGAGGATATTTGTTATGAACAAATCCCTATGGTTGAACCATGTGGATAGTTTCTGATAAATCCCCATTAAGAAATGCATTGCTAACATCCAATTACTTAAATTTCCATCCCTTTGAGATAGCAATGTAGAGAACTATGCGGATTGTCTATGGTTTAATGACTGGACTGAATGTTTCTAGGTAGTCTATGCCATACTCTTATGTATATCCTCTTACCACTAGTCTTTCTTTCAGTCTATTAATAGTGCCATCTGCGTTTCTTTTAATCTTGTATATCCACTTATTGCTAACTACATGGCCTATAGAAGGTAGTAGAACAAGCACCCATATGTGATTTCGGTATAGTGCTTCCATTTCAGTAGTTATAGCTTTTTTCTAGGCTAGAATTGTTTGAGCTTAGGAAAAAGAGGATGGTTCTATTATAGATGGAGATTCGGTAAGGTGAGATGAAGTAAGATGAGCAGTGGGTTTTCAGGTAAGGGTAGAGGACTAAAGTCTCATTCAGTGAGTATGTGAAGGTTGATTTTGTTACAGATTGGAAGAGGGTAAGGGAGGTTGCAGATCAGCAAATAGATCAAAGCCATTAGGATTAAAGATTGCATAGTCGAGAGGATATTGGTATGGTTGAGTCTTTGATTGGGTTAAGGTTGCTTGTGAGGATGATGATACAAAATTGGGAGAGTTTGGAGCTTATTAGGGAATTAATGTGATAGAGTTAGATAAGGAGTTAGAGTTTGATGGAGAGTATAAGATAGTACCTGGAGAATTTTGTGAATGAGAAAGTTGATGTGTAACTTACAACCAAAGAGTGTTTGGATTATGTGAGGTTTGCATTGAAGGTGGACTGTGTGAAAGTTGATTAAATAGAAAAATATGTTCATCAAACTCAACATGTCTAACTATATATATTTTTCCAAAATCTTTATTAAAACACTTATAACCCAAATGATGAGGTGAATACCCTAAAAAAATACATTGTTTTGACCAAAATGAAAATTTATGCTTATTATGGGGTCTTAACAAAGGATAAATTGCACATCAAAAAATCCTAAGAAAAAAATAATTAGGTTTTTTATTATATAATATTTGACAGGGTATTTTACTTCCTAGTTAATTGGTAGGTAATTGATTAATTAAAAAAGGATGTTTTGAAAGCAAATTAGTAAAATTTGAATGGGGCACCATGTAGTTTTCTCTTAGCTGTGCCATTTTATTCACGTGTGTGGGGGCATGAAATTTGGTAGACAATGTCAGTTTGTTGAAAATATTAATGGAGTGGACGATATTCACCACCCTAATCCGAAAGTGAAAAATTATTTTTCAACTAAAGCTTAGAATTGTTTAAAAACTGTAGGAACTAACTCTTGCACTTAATAGGATACAATCAAGTAAACCAAGAATAGTCATTAATAAAAATTACAAAATACTTAAATTCGGAAAAAGAATGCAATAGTGTTGGTCCCTGTATATTTGAGTGAATCAATTGTAAAGGTGTAGTACTATGACTCAAAGTTAAATTTACAGTGGCTCTATAAAGTTTACTAAGACAACATACTTCACACTTTTGAGAAATATTTTATTTAAATAACATGGTAACTAAAAATTTCTAATTAAATGTCAAACAAATGAAAAATTTAGATGTCCAAGCCTTACATGCCAATTATATGAAGTTATAAGGTACACTACCACTTTCTTGAACTCTAAGGTTAGTAAAAGACATTTTAATCTGAAAGAGTCCTAGAAGGGGGGTGAATAGGACTATCGAACAAAAATGGAAAATTAAAGGAATTATTTGCAAGAAGTGAGTAAGAGTAGAGAAGGAAGAATGATGAACACAAATATTTAAGGAGTTCGGATTCTCAAATAATGCTACGTCTCCACCTAACTTATCCCCAAGTTAGGATTTTTTAATCACCCACAATCTTATTAACAAGATTGAGAATACACAAGAGTTTTATGGCTCACTCTTACAACCTTACAATCTTGAGTTTTCAAGGCTCACTTAAAAACCAAATTCCCAAGTATTTTAATGGCTCAACACTTAAACCAATTCCTTTAGAATAGAATCTCACTTCCCGTTTTTCTAAACCCAAAAAATAGAAGAATAAGAATGTCTATTCTAATCACTCACCAACTCTCATAAGAGTTATACACAAAGAATTTTGATTGAAAGAAAGTTTTAGAGCTCAATTGAATGTTTAAGAAAATAATGAATGATGAACAAGTTTTCTTAACCTTTCAATTGAATTCTAAGTTGTGTTTATATAGAAAAATACTAAAAAATGTAGTTGTTAGATGTATCAATCATGTCTCCAACGTTTAGAATTGATTTTGAATCAATTCTTGAGTTTATGGCAGCTTAAGGGCTGCTCACGACCTCCTCACGAGTGAACAGTGCTCGTGAGGGGTGAAAATATAGCCGTTGTCCTTAAAATTTCCCGTTAGAATGCTGTCAGAGGTGCACTCACGAGCATGTCATGAGCCACCAGCTCGTGAGGAGCGCTCGTGAGGAGTACTGCCATCTTTTGGCAAGAATGTGCTCCAAATGCTCCTTTGACGGATTGCTCGTGATCACTTCTAAAGATGCTCATGAACAGGACTGAAGAAGATCGATTCAGATAAAACGTTCTTCATGAAAGTTGTAGATAATTGTCTTATATTTCCATAAAACTTTGAATAACCTCATTTGAACATCTGTAAATCAAGATATTGTTGAATTATCAAGAGCTGTGCAAACTAAAATGCAAGCTGCATATGCTGATTTCGACTGAAGATTTTAATACCCAAATGAACTTGGATTTTGATGATCAAGTACAATTTGGAAATTTTAATATGTCTACTTCAAAAGTTAAGAAGCTAATTTTCACATTTAAGAGCTCTAAATATGTCAAAAGTCTTCTTCAATCCTAGAGGTTCAAACAGCCCAAAAAGTTACTATTCACCCAAAAGTGTATATGCTTGGTATATGTTTGGTATATAATTCCCTACACACTTAATTGAAATTTTTAGTATAAAAATTATTTGTCAAAGTCCAAAATTAGGAGTTTGATCATGCAAATGGTCAACAATCTCCCCCTTTTTGGCTTTGACAATCAATTTGAAAAGATGATAAATAATAAGTGTATGTGTGTAAAAAATAAATAACATGTATAAGCATATTTAATAAAAATAGCTCCCCCTTTCAAATTAAACACATGCAAAATAAGAAATAATTTTGCTCCCCCTTAATATGTGCATAAATTCAATATTTATCATGTATCAAAGCATATAAATAAATAAATTATCATAGCATGTATAAGAGTTTAACAAATTTATTTCTTTAACAAAAAATATATTTCTTTATTTCTCCTCCTTTTTGGATATGATAAGAAATATAAAAAATTTCATCATCCTTCTTGTAAAAAACAAAGATAACAAGTTATCAAACAACATGACATAACACATGATGATAACATGATTATTAAAAATGTTAGACAATATAAAGGAAATAATTTCAAACATGTAATGCATCATAAAATAATATGTATGCTATATCAAAACATCACATGATCATGTAGAGTTTAGCTATTCAATCATACATAATCATGTGGTACTTAGCATATCTTAAACAAAATTATTTATCCCCTAAGCACATAGCTTCTTTAGCTTCTTCTTCCCCTTTGTCAAAGATAAAAAGAAAAGAGAGAGATATAAGGGGAAATTGACCTAAAGGAGCCAAAAATACTAAAGGGAATAAAAGATCAAGAACCAAAATAATGCAAGCAAAGATATTTAAAATCTTTATGAAATACATGTCATTCAATAGGAATAAGCTCAATTAATAGTCATAAAAGAAATACAATGATGGTAAAGAGGTACACAAACAATTCTTTAGTCTTAAATACGGAAAATAAACAAAAAGGAAAATAAAAGTAAAAAGGAATTTTAATCTTGTGAAGGAGGAGGAGGTGGCCACGAGCATTGAATATTATGATAGTCATACAATTGATGAATATCATATTCCATGTGATCCATTCTTTGCTCAAAATGTTCAAGTCTAGTATCTACTCGATCAAACCTTGTGTTAATATTTGACTCCACTATGGATAGGCGATCAAAGAAACCACCAACCCAAGCGGGCTCATCATCAACACTTGAGAAGTGGAAGGTCTTTTTGCCCTTTTTCTTTGAGAAGGAGTTTGCTCTTGAGGTAATTCTTCTCCAATAGTAAGAGTGCCCAAAAGTTCAACATTTTGTTCTTGCTCTATATTAACATCTTCATCTTCTACTTCGTCTTTCCAAAACCAACAATTTTGAACAAGTTTGAATTGTCTAGAATTTCTCAAGAGTTTATTATCAAGAAAAGATGAGGATAAAGAAGGAATATTTTTCAAATTAATCCCAAAGAAGATAGCAATTTTAGTGATAAAACCTCCTATACATAAGGCACCACTCACACTATCACTAGCTAACCAAAACCTCCATTGAAGCCATCTTCCAAGCTCAACATCTATACCCTCAACAAGACATCTAAGAAGAAAAAGATCATCAAAGGAGATAGTTTCATTACTCAAACCTCTAGCATGAAAAGAGTAGGTAATAAATCTATGTATGTACTAAAGAGATTTCGAAGCCAAACTAAATGCTTTAGTGTGTCCGACTTCAAAGATACTTGAATGAGGTTTAAAATGTTGAGACCAAAAGAGATTAGGGGACCAAGTTGAAGTAGGAGAAGCTAAACCTCCTTGTTTAAAATTAAAAATGTCATCAAAGGCTTGGGATGTAAGAAATCTATCTCTCCCACCCAATTTAAATCTCATGCTATTTAAAGGATTTTGCTCACTAAAAGAATGAGTTCTTAAACAATAGGAAGCAAGGAATTCATGAACTAAGGTAGGATAGGTAGGAAAATCATATAAACCCATATTCTCAAGTAAATGTCTAACCTCATTGAAATACCCCATCTTTTCCAAGGTAGCCTGAGACATATATTTAGATGATATGATTTTCCTTTCTTTGAAATGAGCAATTCTTTCCCTAAATTGGGATTGAGTGTATGTGAGAGGAGGTTGTTTCTTAAGTTGATCTTTAGTAGCTCTTCTAGAGGATGAAGAAGCACCTTGAGCAAATTTTGAGGCCATGATAAGGGCAAAAAAAAAAATAGATAGAATTATGAGAATTGAAAGAATTTAGAAGAAGGACTTAAGGAAATGAGTAAAGGGGGTATTTATACACAAATTGAAAGAATAGGAAAGCATAAAGCTATCGAAACCCGTCGTAAGCCTTAAAGAAAAATTAAGGAAAATTAAATGAAAAAACAATCCTTAAAATAACATTTCAAAATAAACTTCCATACTTATATAAAATAAATATGTCATCATATAATACAAAATATTCATACAAAATATTATTATAATAAAATTCTTAATACAGAATATCTGAAGCAATTTTACTACTACTATTGTAATGTTATAAGATTACAAATACAGGATAATATCAAATAGACCTACATGATAAAGCTGGAGAAGAAGAAACCCGACATAGAGAAATAGAACGGAAATCAAACTCCCAAACTTCTGAAAAAAATGGTTGAGGGGAGTCAGACCTCACTGAGTGAATTAATTTTATAAAAAGCATGTTAGTTTTAAGACTCATTATTTAAAACCCTTTGAAAACAAAATCCTTTAAATTTTCTTTATTATTTTAAAACCTCATATTATGAAAATATTTTATTTCATAAAATATACCTATATACAAATCATTTCCAAAACTAAAAATTTTCTTAAGTATGGATGCTTGATTGAAATGACACTCAATAAAAATATTTAATATAAATCTTTTAATGGAAATTATGGTAGAACCCTAAACCTCAATTTTACTAGCCTTTTGGCTTATATCCAAATGACAATTGGTTTAAGAGAGCAATGCTTCTACCAGGGTCCAGCCACAGTCAATTTCTTAACCAAAAATATTTATTAGCACCCAAAGAGCAAGCTCAACTAGGGTCCAACCAATAAATATTAACCAGCCCAAAGAGCAAGCTCGACTAGGGCTCATAAATACATATCTCATACCATAATCTCGATCACTACTGTGTACACTCAGTCTTCGTGATACCCACCATGTGGCATGTTCTACTAGTTTTTCCAAAATGTGCATAAAATTATATAATAAAATAAAATAAAATAATCAAACAGCTAATGCATTTTTCTATCATAATTTCAATAATAATTATTATTATTTGAATCATGCATAGCAAAATTTATGACTTAATCAAATCCATAGATGATACTATATTAATATTCTAATTAATTAATACATATTTGTTAATATGCACAACAAACATTTTATAAGATTAACTCACAGGTGGAATGCGCTTCTCTGTGCAGTCGCGCCCGACCCTGACTTGATGACTCAGCTAGCGGTGTAGTGAAAAAAAAAAAGAATATAATAGGGATTAAAACTAAATTCTATATTCTAGATTACAAAGAAAGAATTCTAGCCTAAGACACCAATAATTAGAACTGTCGATACATGTTTTACAAGAATTCTACCAAAAATTTAACACAACCTCCTCTAGAAAACATACATCCCTCTACCCATATAAAGTCAATCCTGCAAGGGGAAAACCACTTCTAACAATTCCACAACTCACATCTCATGTTAGACCTCCACACTACACAAATGCCCAATTGAGAACCAAGAAATCACAATTTTTAAAATAATATAATAATTATCCAAAAAAATCAATAAATCATAAAATTGATTAAAAACTAAATATATATATGCTTATATTATTTTTGAAACTATTAATATAATATTAATAAAAATGTACTAAAATACCAATTTAACATAAATTACAAATAATTACCGAAATTCTTCAAATACATATATTAAAATCAATAAAATCCATTTAAATTTAAAAATAGCAATTAAACTTATAATTCTATTATTTCCCGAAAATAACCATATTAGCTAAAAATTACAAATAATTCTTATTAATTCTATACTTTCTAATAATTAAAATCATCATTATACATACCAATTTACTTCAAATATATTAAAAATCAAATTCAAAATCAATTGATACAATTTCCTCTAAAATTCAAATTTTGGCATAATACTAAAAAAATTATAATAAATAATCTATAACTAATTTTAAAAAATTTTCTTAACAAACATTACTCCAAATAGTATATAGTATTTATTAAAAATACCAAAATACCCGGGCTCATAATAGTATCCCCAACCAAAAATTTCCATAATTAAAAATAAAATCCAAAAATTATATAAAAATAACCATCGTATAGCATTTGACCTCTATAACACTTCATCTAACTACAACCAATCCTAATTCTCAACCAGTTGACCAAAAATTAACAAAAACTAACAAAACTATAAATTACATTTACCTCAATATTTAATGATCCGGGTGGTGGATCGATGAATCAAGGATAGATTTGAGAAACTTGGAAGGAGAGGAACGTGTAGGTACTAAGCACTTGACCAAAGCTCACCGGAACTGTGATCGAAATTTTTGACAGTTCGAAGAGAGAGAGAAAGACTGACTAAGAGGAGGAAAGGAAGGCAGTCCAGCTAGCTTAAGGTGGTCTAGTCATCATCCTTGCTAGTATGTGGTGGTGGTTAGTGGCCAGAATGAGTTTGGTTGTGCGGAGGTGGTTTGGCAGAGAGAAGGAAAGAAACCATGAAATGAAGAGACAAAGAATAAAAAGCATGGCTCGCCTAAAGTCACGTTCTTGTTTTGTCTATATATATATATATATTTATGTAGTCAATAATTATACATATATACACACATACATTCATATAATTTTCTCAAAATGTCAAAATACCCAAATAAATATGTATTTAAAATAAACTAATTAAAAATAATATTTAACTCAAAATTCCATAATTTAATTTAATTAATAGTAAAAATTCAAAATATTACAATATTAATAATAGTACTATTAAAAATATTAATAATGAAAATGATTTTAAATACTTTAAATAATAAAACTCACAAACAATTATTTTTACATAAATAAGATATTTAGAATAAAATAAATGAATAATGTACACAAATAATGATAATATATAAATATAATTTAAATTTTTATTAACATTGCAAATCTCAGTATAATTTTTATATTAGTTAAAATATCAGGTCATTACAATTATTTATTGAGATTATTGGTTATTGGAAAGGATGACTGTGGATCCTCGATTCACCTAGTGTACTCAGGGCCAGTCATGCTTGTAATGAGATTGTGAATCCTCAGTTGACCTAGTGTACTCGAGGCTAGCCTACGACCTTGAGTTGAACAAATAAATAATTGGAGTATCGATTAAGCTTGTTGGTTGTGGATATTTTTATTGAGGTTGTGATTATATTAGAGTTATATTTGATCCTTCACTTAAATAATTGCTTTCTACATTTATAAATATAAAAATGGATTTTATCAACTATATGAGATGCCTATTTTTTTAGGAGAGTCATCTTCGTCAGACTGTACTAGTAGTGTGTTATGCCGGTCTTCCTCTACCCTGGCTATTTTATGTAAATTTCATATTTGAACTTTATTTCTACCCTAGAAAACTATAGTAATAATCTATTATATTAGCAATATGTTATTTTAGGATAGAGACTTGCCTTTGAATATTGTATAACTATTATTATTTTATGATATGAAATTTGAGTATTTATTTTATATCGATTAAATTTTTAATTATGTCATTTTTTTTATTTATTTATTACATGTATTTTTATTTTTAAGGCTTGCTACTAGTTCTGGATTCGAAAGAATTCCCATTCCTTAGCATTGGTCATGACTCCCTAATTTGGATCATAACAAAAATAAATATTTATAACAAATCAGAATAATTTCTAACTCATACTATTAATAATTTCTAAAAGAAGACTCGATCCAAGGATTCAAAAATTGGTCAAAATATAGAAATTCAAGTTCAACCTAACGTCACGTTATATGAGATTTTTATAAAAAATTGACAGTCCTCTATAAGACACACATCTCTTTACTGACAATAGATATAAAGTTAAAGTATATATATATACACACACACACACACACACACAAACAGAAGAACACAGTATACTTACCTTCCCTCCCTATTGCACCATCCCGATCGCCTATCGTCAGAGCACCTCACCCACCACCGCCAGTCAACCACCTTCCTTCTACCATCGCTGCCATCTTCTCCTCCCTTCTCTTCCTTCTTCCCTGTCGCCAAAACCAGTAGAAGCAGTAGCAGCAATGACAGGTGGTTCCTCGTCGTTTCTTCCTCCTCCAGCTACCACATCGAGCTCTTTTGGTGCTGTTAGACTCCTAGAGATTTGAGGAGGTTGAATCCAAGCTCTTTTCATGCTCTTAGTTGATCATTTGTGAGTTTTACTTGATTTTTGGCTTATGGCTATTAGGGTTTCCTATTTTTTTTTAAGTTGAATCTTATTGATTCTTGGAAACTCCCTTAACAAATGTTGATCCTAGTATCTCAAGCTTCTCAAATATATTTTTATTTTAATTTTTGGAATTTATTTGAATTTTGGTTAATTTTTATTATTTTATTATTATTTATTGAATTTTTGTAAATTATTTAATTTAATCATGAATTTGGTTAATTTGGTGTTATTATATATTGTTATTAATTTTAGTGTTGAGAAAATAATTTTTGAGAATATTATATAATTTTTAATAATATTTTTGTATTATGTATATATTGGAATTTTAGGTTAAATGTGTATTTTTGTTGAAAATAATGTTTAATTATGTGTTTTAGATAATATTAGAATAATATATGATGATAAAATAATTTTAATGATTTTATATAATTTTTTAGAAATATTAATTATATTATCTATATTTTGAATTATTGGGTTAATTGTGTAATTTTATGAAAATTATAGTCAAATTATATGTTTTAAATGATTTTATGATTATATAAGGTATTAAAATGATTTTTATACATTATTTACTATTTTTAACTAATTAATACTAATTTTTGAAAATTATATTTAAATAATATATTATATACTAACTTGGTGATCAAATGGATTTTAATAACTTTTAATATATATTTAGGCTATTTAAGCTATTTGAATATATAAAAGTGAATTTTTATTATTTTATATTGAATTATTGAAAAATTAGATTTTTAATAATATTATATTATTATTTGAGATTTTTATTTAATTATTATGAAAATAATTATATTTAGTATTTTAATGTTTAAATATATTATATTTTGATATTTTGAGGATATTTTTGGAATTTATTGATTTTAATATATTTTTATATCAAATGTGTTTTTGGAAAAATTATGAATTTCGGTTGGAAAATTTTGCAGTTCGAGGTCTCAATCAAAGGTGTTGAGTATTTTGTGATTAGAAATGTATTTTCTTGTAAGATCAGCTCTACTTTTTAGTAGAGATATGTCCGTTTTATAGGAGAGGTTTTGCCAAATTTTTGGTAGAATTCTCATAAAACGTGACATCGAGTCGATCCTGAAATTTTGTATTTATCTGAGTTTCCAATCTTTCATTAGAGTCTTCTTTTAGAAACTCTTAGAATATTCTAATTTTTGTTATTATTTTATTTTCTAGTTGTACTAAGATCAAGGCCTATTGGACCGTGCCCATCGAGCCAGTCTCGAAGAGCGCAAACTTGTGAATTGTTATCTTATATTTACATCGCATTTAGTATGCATATTTTAGAATATACATGTTTTAATACGTATTTGTTTATAAATTGTTTTATTAAATGTTTAGTATTTGTTAGGTATATTTTTACTATTTTTTTTATATATTTCAAAATAAATGCATGTTATATTTTGATATATACTTAGAATGTTTTTAGTATATTATTAGTTTTATTTGGCATTTTTTATAGTTGATTTTGAATTTATTTAACATATATATACTTGAAATATACTTAGTTAACTTTAGGTATATTTCTAGTATATATATGGTTTATTTTGTTATTATTTTGTTATTATGCATTATTTATTTTCCCTATGTATGTTAAATTTTAAATGAAGGATATCGAAAGAACGTGCTACCTAATGGGCAGCACTAGGATCGTGTATGTACCGGTGCAATAGATTTAGGGTTGAGTTGAGAATCACTTAAGGTAATATATGATTGACCGATTGATTGAGATTGATATAATTGGATAGTGTGGTTGTTGGAGCTCAGTTGAACTAGTGTCTCGGGGCCAATCACATTGACAGTGAGACTGTTGGAGCTCGGTTGACTTAGTGTTTTGGGGCTAGTCTACTGTCCATAATGGAATAAGTGAATTAATTTGGAATTAAGTGAGCCTATATGGCTAGAGAGTTATTGTTGATTAAGGTTGTAATTTAAATAGGGTTCTATTTGATCCTTTAATAAAATAAATATTTTTCCAGCATTTATTATATAAAGTGATTTCAGCATCTGTGTGAAATGCTTGTATATATATTTATTATATATATAGATGATTGATTGCATATGACATTAGGAGATGCATGTATGTATAATATAACAATTCACTCAGTGACGTCTGACTCCCATCAGTTGTTATTTTTATAGGAGATTCTTCTTCCTCAGACCTCAGTAGTAAGCCCTTTCGTTGGACTTCTTCAGCCCCTGCTGTTTTGTGTAAATTATCTACCTGACTTTTATTGTACTCTAGAAAAATGCAGTAGTAGTCGTACTTTGTATTTTTAGAATGTTTATTGTTTTTTCAGAGGCCTTTCTCTGAATATTATATGATATATTTTATTTTCTGATATGAAAGAACTTTGCTATTATTATATTGGTTTAAGATTTTAATTGGTGCATATTTTATTTAATTATTGCATGCTTTTATTTTTAAGGCTTGCTATGGGTTTCAAATTTGAAAGAATTCCTATTCCCTAATGCCAGTCATGACTCCCGGGTTGGGTCGTGATAAAGTTGGTAACAGAGCGAAGTTTGTATCAGGGCCTCGGTTGTTAAAATTATGGACCTAAGTTTTCAAGGTCATGTTTTCTTCAGAATTACTGTAATTAAATTAGGTTCGATCATGTCTTTGAAAAGTCTTCCTTACATTAGGAATTCCACATAACTGTTAGGGTGTATGTTGTTGTTTGTGATTGTTTGAATTATTTTTTTTATTTTTGTTCTTCCTTGAATGTCATAAGAGTGAGTCGCTCCATCAGTCGATAAGATCAATGACAGAAAGTTTTTTTTTAAGGATGAGGTTCTACCCCCTGTGCAGCCAGTAGGCATAAGGGTAAAGATGGATTTAGAAGGCTAGATGTGTGACGACCCAAACTAGGAGTCATGACCGGGGCTAGGGAACGGGAATTCTTTCGAATCCGAAACCCGTAGCAAGTCTTAGAAAATAAAACCATGCAATAAATAAATAAAAAGTACGGTAGAATTAAAATTTTCTGAATTAATATATAAAATGAATACTCCAATTCCTTTCATAAATGAATATATATTCATACAGTATTTAAATAAAATTCTTAGAATATTTAATATCAAAATAAAAATAATACTCTTCTGATACAATAACACTACTACTGCAATTTCTAGAATACAAGTCAAAATTCAAAATATACATTTACATAAAATAGTCGGGATGAAAGGACACAGGCGAGGAACTCTACTACTATGGTCTGACGATATAGGATCTCCTGAAAAAAAATAATTGAGGGGGGTTAGACCTCGCTGAGTGAATTATTATACTATATATACATGCAATCTAAGCCATATTCAATCATGCATTCATATATATATATATATATATATATATATATATTCATGCATTTCACACAAATGCCAAACTCTGCTTATATAAATATACTAAATACAGAAAACATTTAGATTAATTCATGAAGGATCCATAAAACCCTAATAATAGCAACCTCAATCAACCCCATCATCACTTTAGCCATACAGGCTCACTTGATTCCAAATAGAACACTTATTCCAATCTGGACAACAGACTGGCCCCGAGACACTAAGTCAACTGAGCTCCAACAGTCTGACTGTCAGTGTGATTGGTCCCGAGACACTTGGTCAACTGAGCTCTAGTAATCACACTATCTATCACCTCAAATCTCAATCAAATCAATAGATCATTTATTCCATTATGGACAGTAGACTGGCCCTGAGACACTAAGTCAACTGAGCTCCCGCAGTTTGATTGTCAATGTGATTGGCCCTGCAATCACACTATCTATCATACCATTAATCTTAGTCAAATCAATCAAATCAATTATAGTCACCAAAATTGATTCTCACTCAACCCTTATCTACCGCACCGGTACGTACACAGTCCTAGTGCTGCCCACTAGGAAGCACGTTCTATTGATATCCTTCACTTCAAATAAATCATTCATTCAGAAAATAATTAATGTAGAATGATATTCATAATAGTAAAATAAACCATATATATACCAGAAATATACCTAAGATACACCCAGTATATTTCGGTTATATATATGTCAAATAAAATATGAAATATACTAAAGATAAACCATTAATATAGTTAAAAACAATTTAAGTGCATTTTAATAATACAACATGCATTTGCTTAAAAATGTACCTAAATATACAAAGAATATATCCTAAGTACATAAATCACTTAATAAAAAATTATATATAAATATTCATTTAAATATAGGTATGTACTAAAGCATGCATTTAGGTTTAACATATATTCACAATATACCATAATAACTTAATTTTTCTAGCATGCATATATCACAAATAAACCCTAAGTGAATTAATAATAAAATATGCATTTATTTGGAAATATATCAAAAATATACCAAAATAAACTTCAAAACAATTTAAGTGTAGATTCATAATATAGCATGCAATTATTTAAGAATAAACCTAAAATATACTAAAACTACACCTAAAGTATGCTAATCATTCAATAAAATAATTATGATTAAATGTACATTTAAAACAAGTATATATACTAAAATGTATTAAACATACACCTAATTATTTTACGTGCATATACCAAAATAACATGCATAATTATTTAACATGCATATATATAAAAAAATACAAACCCTAGATATACCAAAAATATTATAATTTATATCACTTTAAAAACATAAAATGAAAATGAAAAACCCTAAGTGATGCATCCTATATGCAATGCATATATATACAGTATAATAACTCACTAGTGTGCGCTCCTCGAGACAAACTCGGTGGGCCTGGTCCGTTAGGCCTCAGTCTCAGCGTAGCTAGAAAAATAAAATAATGACCATCAGAATAAATTCTAATTCTATGCTTCTAGAATTACTATGGAAAGATTCAATTAAATGTTCAAAACTAGACTTAGACCGGTTGTCATGTTTTATGAGAAATCTACTAAAAATTTGGTAGAGTCTCCTCTATAAAATGGACATTTCCCTATAAAAGTAGGGCTGATCCTGCACAGAAAACACACTTCGAATACCAAATTCTCCCAATTCCTCGGTCGGGATTCCAAACTACAATTTTCCCTCGACCGAGGTCCACAATTCACCATAAGATGCAATAAAATATACATAAATTTAACAAATACCAAAAAGCCCTTTAAGTATCAAAATATAGCAATTTAAACATTAAAAAACATCAAAACTAATTATTTTATCCGTAATTACTTAAAAACCCTAATAATAATATAATATAAGTAAAAATCGATATTTCTCAAAAAATAAACCAATATTAATAAAAAAAATTCATTTTCATAAATCCAAATTCCTTAATTAATCCATAAACATACTAAAAGTTACTAAAAACCCATTTATTTACAAAAACAATATATTATATATAATTTGAAAATAATTTTTGAAAAATAGTATTAATTAGTTAAAAATACTAAATAATTTTTAAAAATCATTTTTATACCTCAAATAATTATTAAAACCAATTTAACTAAATTTTTACCCAATTTAGTACCAAATTACGAAAATACCCCTAGTTATATATAATTTCACATAATATACAAAAATTCACTAAAAATAATATAATTACTCAAAAATTAATTTCTCAACATATAATTCAATAAAATCAATAATTCTACTCAATTAACCAATTAATTTCAACAAAATACATAATTAACCTAATTTTCTAAAAATCTCATAAACTAAATAAATTCACAATAATTATACAAAAATCATAAAAATTACAAATAAATTTATAAAATTCATTTTAATACCTATAAACACCATAAATCACAATTTCATAATTTACTTAATTAATTTATGAAAATTAGAAAATATTAATAAAATAATAAAAAATTCACAAAAATCAAAATAACTCCCAAAAATTCTACAAAAACTACAGCATGTAGATTGAGCTACTAAAATCAATCTTTGTGATGGAATTTTTCTTGAATCATTGAAATCGAAGCTCAAAAAAAATCAAGAACCCTTATTGGCCGAAAATGAAAATTCGAAACCTAGGGAAATCTAGACCAAATCAAGTGAAACAAAGCTTGGAAATGCACTCATCGGAGCTCAAGGAAGAGATAGAGACCGGTGGCACTCTAAATGGTTGCTGGAATCGGGTTGATCAGAGCTAGTACCCACTTTCGGCTTCTTAAAGAAAATCCATCCAAAGCTCCCCGGAAATGGAAGCTTGAGGCAGCGGGAAGAGCTGGAAGGGAAGGTGGCACACCGGAAAGCACAGTGATAGGAAGAAAATGGAGTTGCAGTGGCCGGAACGCGTGAAGAAAAGATCGGGAAGGAGAGAAAGAAGACAATGGCAAAGTTGTAATTTTTGCAAACTTTATTTTAGATATATATATTATATGTATATATATATCTATCTTTATATTATTTTAATATATAATATAATATGCACAATAAATAGGCACCACACACCTATTTTATTAATATATATACACACATATACATATATACACACTTAATTAATATTAAAACTATATAATATAATATAATTTAAATAAATCCTAATTTTTAATTTAAATGCATGTATATGTATATGTTTTATTCGATACTTAAAAATCTTGCATGAACTCATGCGATTTCATAAAACCGCTTAAAATAATTAATATTTATTTATTTACGTCTTAATTTCCCCAAAAATAGAACTCTCAGGAAAATTTCACGTAAAAGAGTTAAAATAATTAAAAATAATTAAAAAATGACTTTAATAAATAACAAACTCATTAAATAATAATAAATATATATATTAAAATTATTAACACTGCATATCCCGATGCAGTTTAAAATTATTTAAAAACTCAGGATATTACAGTCTTCCCCCTTACAAGAATTCGTCCCTAAATTCCAAAAAAAGAATAAATACAAGATCAAGAAGGAAAGAGATACGGGTAAGAAGCTCGCATCTCAGCTTCAATCTCCCATGTATGCTCCTCTACTCTATTGCTGTGCCACAGAACCTTGACCATTGGAATATGCTTCAATCGCAACTGTTGAACTTGATAATTAATGATTGCCATAGGTTCTTCCACAAATGTTAGATCTTCATTCACTTCCACGTTGTCGGGCTACAACACGTGCGAAGAGTCTGAGACATACTTTCTCAGCATTGAGATATGAAACACTAGATGCACTTGAGACATACTCGGAGGCAAAGCCAATCGATATGCAACAGTGCCAACTCTCTCCAGAATCTTGAACGGTTTGATATATCTTGGTGCTAGCTTACCCTTCCTGCCAAATCTCATCACATCCTTCATCAGAGACACCTTCAGAAAAACAAAATCCTCAACCTGAAACTCTACATCTCTATGCCTAGGATCCATATAGCTCTTCTGCCTGCTAACTGCGGTCTCTAATATGCTCTTGATCACATCGACTTTCTCTGCAGCAACCTGAACCTTCTTAGGTCCAGTCAAAGCTCTCTTACCAATCTCATCCCAACTCAGAGGGGATCTACACTTCCTTCCATATAATACCTCATATGGTGCCATCCCAATACTGCTATGGTAGCTGTTATTATAAGCGAATTTGTAATATCCCGTGTTTTTAAATATTTTTATACTGTATCGAGATATGTAGTGTTAATAATTTTTGTATATATTTATGATATTTTATGAGTTGCTATTTAATTAAAATTGATTTTTGATTGTTTTATATTATTTTAAGTGCTTTACATAAAATTTTCCCAGGACTTGCATTTTCAGGGAAATTTTCACGTAAATAATTTACTATTAATTATTTTAAATAGATTTCCGGACTTGCATAAACTCATACATATTTTTAAAATACTAAATAACGTATATATGTGTATTTATTTAATTATTTAGGGTTTAAATAATTACCCTAATATTTTATTATTTATTATTAGTTTTAATATTATTTAAATATTTTTAGTGTGTATAAATTATTAAAATATTAAATTATGTGTGTGGTGGATAATTTTTCTAAGTATTATATTAATATACTATAATATAAATTATTAAACTATTATTAATATTATAATATATATATATATATATAATATACAAATTTTTTTTTATTTCTTTCTTTTCTTTTCTCTTCCATTTCCTTCTTCTCCCCGACCCTCCTCCATCAACCTCACCCTTGCCGTCCGATCACCAACCGTCAGTGTGCCTTCCCTGCGTGTTGCTGTCCTCCTTCGCTACCTTGCCGTCCCAATCGTCTTCTCCGGCAACGAGCAGCTCCATTTCTGCCATTTTTGGCCGAGAATCCAAGCTTCCATGGTTCTTCCTCCTCCGGCCACCAAACTTTGCATTTCTGGTGTCTTTGGACTCCTCAAGCAATGGTGGTCTTGATTCTAGCTTTGGTTTGAGCTCAAACTCCCTTAATTTCCTTGTTTTTCAATTTTTCCATTTTGGCCAAAATAGGTTTTTGAATTTTTTTTGAATTTTTCTTGTTGATTCATGAAAAGTACCTTAACAAATGTTGATCCTAGTAGCTTAATCTATGTTTGTGAATTTTTGTAGAATTTTTGGAGATTATTTTGATTTTTGGGTATTTTTGAATATTTTAATATTATTTTCTAATTTTCGAAAATTAATTAATTAAATTATGAAATTGTGTTTTATGATAAATATAGGTGTTGAAATGAATTATAGAAATTTATTTGGAATTTTTATGAATTTCTATGTATTTATTTTGAATTATTTAGGTTTATGTAATTTTGGGAAAATTAGGTTAATTGTGTTTTTAATTGAAATTAATTAGTTAATTGGGTTTAATTATTCATATTATTGATAAATATGTTGAGAAAATTAATATTGTGCAATTATATGATTTTTGGTGAATTTTTGGAGTAATTTTAATATAATTATACATATAGGGGTATTTTGGCAATTTTACCCTAAATTGACTAAAAATGTAATTAAATTGGTTTTAATAGTTATTTAAGGTATAAAAATGATTTCTACAAATTATTTAGTATTTTAATTAATTAAAACTATTTTTCGTGAATTATTTTCAATTATATATATAATATACGATTTTTCTAATAAAATGAGTTTTTATCAGTTTTTAATGTGTTTAAAGGGTAATTACATAATTTATACTTATTAAATGTATTTCTGTGATATAAGGGCATTTTTGGTATTTTATATTATTATGTGATTGTGGACACCGGTCGGTAGACTGTAGTTTGGAGCCGACCGAGGGGTTGTGGATGAGTTGTTGTGCCTGTTTTTCGAAGTGTGTTTCTTTGTAGGGCCGGCTCTACTCTTTGAGTAGAGAGATGTCCGTTTTACAGGGGAGGTTCTGCTGAATTTTTGGTAGGATTCTTGTAAAACGTGATGTCCGGTCAAACCCTAATTCTGTTTCGGTGTCTAATATTCTAGATCGAGTTTCTAGGGTTTTCTGTTAGGTTTATTCTGATGTCTGTTATTTATTGTTTGTTTAGTTGCACTGAGACCGAGGGCTAGTGGACCAGGCCCATCGGACCCATCTCGAGGAGCGCACTAAGTGTGAGTTACTATTATATATATATCTGCTTAGGGTGCATGATTTAGAAATGTATGTTTTATTTTGATTAAATATGCATAAATAACTCAATTAGTATTTAAGTTTATTCTTAGTTTATCTTTGATTTATTTTTAGTATATTGTAAATTATATGCATGCTTATTTAAACATTTATATTTAAAATTTTTTAAATATATATTGAGTTAATTTTACAATTATATTTGATTTATTTGACGTATATATACTCGAAATATACCTGGTTTATTTTTGGTATATTTCTAGTATATATATGGTTTATTATTGCTATTATATTTAAATTCATGCATCATTTATTTTTATGAATGTATGTTTTATTTATTAAATGAAGGATATCAATAGAACGTGCTACCTAGTGGGCAGCACTAGGACCGAGTACGTACCGGTACGCTTATAGCATTTAGGCTATATTACTAACCATTTATGGATATTGATTGGATATGATTATTTGATGTGTGAGATATGATTTGGGAGTGTGATTGCTGGAGCTTGGTTGACTAAGTGTCTCGGGGCCAATCACACTGACAGTCAGACTGCTGGAGCTCGGTTGACTAAGTGTCTTGGGGCCAATCACACTGACAGTCAGACTGCTGGAGCTCGGTTAACTTAGTGTCTTGGGGGCAATCTATTGTCCAAATGGAACAAGTGAATATATTTGGAATAAGTGAGCCTATATGGCTAGAGTGTTGTCTAACACTGTTTTCGAGGTTGCGATATTCTAGGGTTCTATTCGATCCTTCATAAACTATGATTTTCAATAAAAATATATTAAATGATTTTTATTGCATTCGTGTGTAGTTGCTTGTATACATACATATTATATATATATTGTTGACTGTGTGCATTGGCATTTAGTATGCATGTATATATATTATAGTAATTCACTCAGTGAGGTCTGACTCCCCTCTGTTGACCATTTTTCAGGAGAGTCATCTTCCTTAGACCTTAGTAGCAGGCCTGTACGCCGGATTTCTTCCGCCCCGGCTTCTTTATGTAAACTGCTCACTTGAGTTTTATTTTATAATCTAGACACTGCAGTAGTTGTAAATAAATTGTGGGTTTTATGTATTATATTTGTGTGAGTTATGTATCTTAAGAATTTAAACTGGATTTGTATTAAAAGATTTATATATATGAGATTTGGATTTGATTTAAATCCCGTGGGAGATTATCATTTTGATAATTATGATTTTATTTCTACTGCATTAAATACTGTTATTATGATTATTGCATGTTTTATTTTATTTTAGGCTTGCTACGGGTTCTGAATTCAAAAGAATTCCCGTTCCCTAGAGCCGGTCATGGCCCCTATTTTGGGTCGTGACAGAATTCCACAAGTAGCAAATAATCAGTCTAGCTACCTCCCAAACCCAAAACACACATCTTTCATATATCTACCAGTATCTAGATCATCTTCTCAGACTGACCATCAGTCTGAGGATAAAAAGCAGTATAGAAATCCAACCAGGTGCTCATCGCTTCCAGCAGCTTCTAATAAAATCGAGAGGTAAATGTTGTACTTCTACCATATACAATGGACACAGGTATCCTATGCAGGCACACAACGTGCTTCATATACAGCTTAGCCAACTTAGCTACTGAATAAGTGGCTTCCAACGACCAAAATTTAGCTGACTTGGTCAATCTATCTACAGTTACCCAGATGGAATCATATCTATTATTTGAATGAGGTAATCAACCACAAAATTCATAGCAATTCCCTTTCATTTCCACTCAAGGTTCAGAAGAGATTGAAACTTCCTAGAAGGCTTCTGATGCTAAATTTTTACTTGTTGGCAAGTTAATCACTTAGAAACATAATCAGCTACACCCTTACTCAATCATTCTCACTAGCACTGATCCTAAATATTGTGATACATCTTCGTAGCATATGGATGTACACTGTAAGCTCATATAGAATCTCTCTTCTCAAATTCCAACATCAACCCTATTTAATTAACTTGCGCTTCTCTTACCCAAAGATCATTCTATGAAGAAATGCCATGATGACATGCTATGATGAATGTTATGATGAAATGGTATGATGAAATGTTATATTGAAATGCTGGAATGAAATATCGTGATGAAATGCTATAATGATATGCTATGATGATATGATGAAATGTTGGAATGATATCAGATTTTATCCTCTAAAACTCAAGTAACCCTTAGATCAACGGTCTTCTTCCACAACTAAAAAACTATTCTAACAAACATCTGTTCATATAAACTTCACATTCTTCTGAGTCAAGCGGGTCATAGGAGTTGCAATTCTAAAGAATTCTGCTTAACCCTCCTATAGTACCCGGCTAAACCCAGAAAATTGCAAATCACTATAGTTGTAGTCAGTTTGGAACTCTCAGATATTGCTTTGATCTTTTGTGGATTAACTTGAATATTTTCTTTACATGCCACATGTCTAAGAAAAATAACACTCTCCAATCAGAGATCATACTTCATTAATTCAGCATAAAGTTGACATTCTCTTAGTGTCTGTAGTATAGTCCTCAAGTGATATACGTGCCCCTTTCATTCACTTCGAATATGTTGGTATATCATCAATGAAGACTACTACAAACTGATTCACAACTAATGATAACCTGAATTCAAATCAAACTTAGAAAAGAACTGTGCACTTTGAAATTTATCAGATAGATTATTTATCCTCGGAAGAGGATACTCGTTCAGTTCTATGTAATTAATGCACAGTTTGGGTGTACGGTCCTTTTGCTTCACTAACAGAACTAGGACATCCCTAGGAGAAACACAAGGTCTGATAAAACCCTTGTCTATCAAATCTTATAATTGCTCTACAGCTCTATAAGAGCCATTCTGTAGGGCTACGCCGAAATAGGAGTTATATCAGGAACCACATCGATACATAATCAATTTCTATGAGGTGGTAAACCTGTCAACTCATCAGGAAAACATCAAAAAACTCATAGACAATTGAAACATCTGGGAGAGATAACTTCTCCATTGAAGTATCCCTGACTAGAGCCAAGTATTCCTCACAACCCTACCTCAACATCTCATCAAGATCAATTACACCCAAAAGACTGAATTAAAAATAACTCTCTGAATCTCAGTTCTCGATTCAGATGCCCATATATATCAACTAAATCCTGTAACACACAGTTCTACTAGTCTCCTCTTATAATGTATCACGTCATCAGCATGACATAATAGATTGAAGAGTTTACAAGTATTCTTCTCCACTGATTGCTCTTCTCTTACTCTATGTAGTAGCTGACATAGGTAATTATCCTTCTTTAAAGGTGGATGGAAGTATCTTAGAAATTACTCTTTAACTCAAGTTATGTTCTGCAGTCAGAACTGACAGCTTCACCATCAAGTGTACACGAGTGTTTCGTCTTTATTAGACATCTTCTAATTCCTTCGTCTAAACATATTCAAACAATTTAACTTAGCTAAATGCCACCAAACTCTCATTAATCTCTACTATCCTAGCCATAATTGCTACTTGCTGGAGTTCAAAAGGAATGCTTGTACCGCTTACAATGACTACCTCGAACTTTGAGTTACAGTTGCCTCTAACCTACCCCTATACTATATAGGTGTAGTAGGGCTGAAACTATAACCATAACTTGAGCTTGAAAAGACTGATTATCTATATTGTCTCTGCAAAAGAAATAATTCACATTCACCATGCTAAAAAGATATGGAAACTCAACAGGATTTAGAATATGGAATATATGTAGAATTAACGTATCTCAAGTTCATTGCTGAAAAAGAAATTACATCTACTATATGATCGAAGGTATCGACACTGCACCTTGTGAAACTCTTGTTGCAGAAGCAACATCATTGCAATGCTAAGCCACCAACTCCTCATTCAGTTATTCCCGCAGTCAATAGTGATCATCAGGCCTTCTAAGTCCATCTCTACTCCTATGCCTAATAGGCTGCACAGGGGTATAACCTCATGCTCAAAAGATTATCATCAATCTCATCGATCGATGGAACAACTCACGCTCAAGGCAATCAGTAAAGAGAAAAAACAAATAAGTAGTTTAAATAATCATAAACATCAATAGACACCCTAATGGTTACGCGAAATCCCTATGCAAGGAAGACTTTTCAAAGACATGATTGAACCTAATTTAACTGCAGTAGTTCCAAAGAAAACACGACTCGAGAACCTAGGTCCACATCTCTAAACCTAGGCTCTGATACTAACTTTGTCACGACCTAAACTAAAAGTCATGACCTGTGCTAGGGAACAGGAATTTTTTCGAATCCGGAACTCGTAGCAAGCCTTAGAAAATAAAACCATGCAATAAATAAATAAAAAGTACGGTAGAATTAAAATTTTATGAATCAATATATAAAATGAATACTCCAATTCCTTTCATAAATGAATATATATTCATACAGTGTTCAAATAAAATTCTTAGAATATTTAATATCAAAATAAAAATAATACTTTTTTGATTCAATAACACTACTACTGTAGTTTCTAGAATACAAGTCAAAATTCAAAATATACATTTACATAAAATAGCCGAGACGGAAGGACATCGGTGAGGAACTCTACTACTATGGTTTGATGATATAAGATCTCCTGAAAAAAATAATTGAGGGGGCTCAGACCTCACTGAGTGAATTATTATACTATACATACATGCAATCTAAGCCATATCCAATCATGCATTCATATATATTATGTATATTCACGCATTTCACATAAATGCCAAACTATGGTTATATAAATATACTAAATGCAGAAAATGTTTAGTTTAATTCATGAAGGATCCATAGAACCCTAATAATAGCAACCTCAATCAACCCCATCATCACTCTAGCCATACAAGCTCACTTGATTCCAAATAGAACACTTATTCCAATCTGGACAGCAAATTGGCCCCGAGACACTAAGTCAACCAATCTCCAGCAGTCTGGCTATTAGTGTGATTGGCCCCAAGACACTTGGTCAACCGAGCTCCAGCAATCACACTATCTATCACCTCATATCTTAATCAAATCAATAGATCATTTATTCCATTATGGACAGTAGACTAACCCCGAGACACTAAGTCAACCGAGCTCTCGCAGTCTGACTATCAGTGTGATTGGCCCCGCAATCACACTATCTATCATACCATTAATCTTAGTCAAATCAATCAAATCAATTATAATCATCAAAATTGATTCTCACTCAACCCTTATCTACCGCACCAGTACATACACAGTCCTAGTGCTGCCCACTAGGAAGCACGTTCCTTCACTTAAAATAAATCATTCATTCAAAAAATAAATAATGTAGAATGATATTTATAATAGTAAAATCAACCATATATATACCAGAAATATACCTAAGATATACCCAGTATATTTCGGTTATATATATGTCAAATAAAATATGAAATATACTAAAGATAAACCATCAATATAGTTAAAATCAATTTAAGTGCATTTTAATAATACAACATGCATTTGCTTAAAAATGTACCTAAATATACAAATAATATACACTAAGTACATAAATCACGTAATAAAAAATTATGTATAAATATTCATTTAAATATGGGAATGTACTAAAACATGCATTTAGGTTTAACATATATTCACAATATACCAGAATAACTTAATTTTTCTAGCATGCATATATCACAAATAAACCCTAAGTATACCACTAATGTGCTAGGTTTGAATTAATAATAAAACATGCATTTATCTGGAAATATATAAAAAATATACCAAAATAAACTTCAAAACAATTTAAGTGTAGATTCATAATATAGCATGCAATTATTTAAGAACAAACCTAAAATATATTGAAACTATACCTAAAGTATACTAATCATTCAATAAAATAATTATGACTAAATGTACATTTAAAACAAGTATATATACTAAAATGTATTAAACATACACCTAATTATTTTATGTGCATATACCAAAATAACATGCATAATTATTTAACATGCATATATATACAAAAATACAAACCCTAGATATACCAAAAATATTATAATTTATATCACTTTAAAAACATATAATGAAAATGAAAAACCCTAAGTGATGCATCCTATATGCAATGCATATATATATAGTACAATAACTCACTGACGTGGACTCCTTGAGATAGACTCGGCGGGCCTAGTCTATTAGGCCTCGGTCTCAGCGCAGCTAGAAAAATAAAATAACGACCATCAGAATAAATTCTAACTCTACGCTTCTAAAATTACTATGGAAAGATTCAATTAAAAGTTCAAAACTAGACTCGGACTGGTTGTCACATTTTACGAGAAATCTACTAAAAATTTGGTAGAGTCTCCTTTGTAAAATGGACATCTCCCTACAAAAGTAGGGCCGATCCTACACAAAAAACACACTTCGAATACCAAATTCTCCTAATTCCTCGATTGAAATTCCAAACTACAATTTTCCCCCGACCGAGGTCCACAATTCACCACAAGATACAATAAAATATACATAAATTCAATAAATACCAAAAATACCCTTTAAGTATCAAAATATAGCAATTTAAACATTAAAAAACATTAAAACTAATTATTTTACCCGTAATTACTTAAAAACCCTAATAATAATATAATATATGTGAAAATTGATATTTCTCAAAAAATACACTAATATTAATAAAAAATTCATTTTCATAAATCCAAATTACTTAATTAATCCATAAATATACTAAAAGTTACTAAAAACCCATTTATTTACAAAAATAATATATTATATATAATTTGAAAATAATTTTTGAAAAATAGTATTAATTAGTTAAAAATACTAAATAATTTGTAAAAATCATTTTTATACCTCAAATAATTATTAAAACCAATTTAACTAAATTTTTATCCAATTTAGTACCAAATTACCAAAATACCCCTAGTTATATATAATTTCACATAATATACAAAAATTCACTAAAAATAATATAATTACTCAAAAATTGATTTCTCAACATATAATTCAATAAAATCAATAATTGTACTCAATTAACCAATTAATTTCAACAAAATACATAATTAACCTAATTTTCTAAAAATCTCATAAATTAAATAAATTCACAATAATTATAAAAAAATCATAAAAATTACAATTAAATTTATAAAATTCATTTTAACACCTATAAACACCATAAATCACAATTTCATAATTTACTTAATTAATTTACGAAAATTAGAAAATATTATTAAAATAATAAAAAATTCACAAAAATCAAAATAATTCCTAAAAATTCTACAAAAATTATAGTATGTATATTGAGCTACTAGGATCAATATTTGTGAAGGAATTTTTCTTGAATCATTGAAATTGAAGCTCAAAAAAATCAACAACCCTAGTTCACCAAAAATGAAAATTTGAAACCTAGGGAAATTTAAACAAAATCAAGTGAAACAAAGCTTGAAAATTCACTCACCGGAGCTCAAGGAAGAGATAGAGACTGGTGGCACTCTAAATGGTGGCCGGAATAGGGTTGATTAGAGCTAGCACCCACTTTCGGCTTCTTAAAGAAAATCCAGCAAATGCTCACCGGAAATGGAAGCTTGAGGCGGCGGGAAGGTGGCACACCGGAAAGCACAATGATAGGAAGAAAATGGAGTTGCAGTGGTCGAAACGCATAAAGAAATGATCAGGAAGGGGAGGAAGAAGACAATGGCAAAGTTGTAATTTTTACAAACTTTATTTTAGATATATATATTATATGTATATATACATATCTATCTTTATATTATTTTAATATATAATATAATATGCACAAAAAATAGGCACCACACACATATTTTCTTAATATATATACATATTTACACACTTAATTAATATTAAAATTATATAATTTAATTTAATTTAATTAAAATAAACCCTAATTTTTAATTTAAATGCATGTATATGTATATGTTTTATTTGACACTTAAAAATCATGCATGAAATCATGCGACTTCATAAATCTGCTTAAAATAATTAATATTTATTTATTTACGTCTTAATTTCCCAAAAAATAGAACTCTCAAAAAAATTTCACCTAAAAGACTTAAAATAATTAAAAATAATTAAAAAATGACTTTAATAAATAACAAACTCATTAAATAATCATAAATATATATATTAAAATTATTAACACTGCATATTCCAATACAGTTTAAAATTATTTAAAAACTCAAGATATTACAGTCTTCCCCCCTTATAAGAATTCATCCCCAAATTCCAGAAAAAGAATAAATACAAGATCAAGAAGGAAAGAGATTCGAAGAGTATAGAGGAGCATGTATCTCACTTGAGGACTATACTGCAGACACTTAGAGAACATCTGCTTTATGTAAATTCTCGAAGTGTGATTTCTGGTTGGAGAGTGTTGTATTTCTTGGACATGTGGTGTCTAAAGATAGCATTCTGGTTGATCCACAGAAGATTGAGGCAATGTTTGAGTGGGCTAAACTGACTATAGTTATGGAGATTCATAGTTTTTTGGGTTTAGCTGGGTATTATAGGGGGTTTGTATAGGATTTTTCTAGAATTATAGCTCTTATGACTCGCTTGACTCAGAAGAATGTGAAGTTTGAGTGGTTAAATGCTTATGAGAATAGTTTCCAATTACTGAAGGAGAAGTTAACCACAACTCCAGTTTTAGCTTTGCCTAATCAAGTAGATAAGTTCATAGTGTGTTGTGATGCCTCTAAAGTTGGCCTAGGTTGTGAGTTGATGCAGAATGGTAAGGTGATAGCTTATGCTTCGAGGCGGTTGAAGAAGTATGAAAAAAATTATCTTACCCATGACCTAGAGATGGCTGCAGTGATCTTTGCTCTCAAGATTTAGAGACATTATCTATACGGGGTGACTTGTGAGATTTTTACTGATCACAAGAGCCTTAAGTATATTTTTTAGCTGAGAGATCTGAATCTAAGGTAGAGGAGATGGTTGTAACTCTTGAAGGACTATGATTGTGAGATCTTTTATCATCCAGGCAAGGCTAATATGGTAGCAGATGCCTTAAGTAGTAAGTCCTCAGGTAGTTTTGCTCACATTAGTATGGAGAGGAGACCGTTGATCCAAGAGTTGCATTAGTTAGTGGATCAAGGTCTGATGATGAAGATGAGTATATCTACTGGATTGTTATCTTAGTTCAGAGTTTTATCTGTGTTGAGAGATAGGATTAAGCCAGCTCAATGCCGGGATTCAATTCTAGAAGAGTTTTCAATGAATATTCGAGCAGGGAAGTTCACTGATTTCACACTTGATGATGAAGGTGTTTTGTGGATCAGTGGTGGATTGTGCATTCCTGATGTGGATAATTTGAGAGAATGGATCCTTGAGGAAGCACATTCTATAGCCTACAGCGTACATCCAGGTGTCACTAAGATGTATCACAGTATTAGAGACTTATACTAGTGGGATGGATTGAAGAAGGATATAGTTGATTATATTGCTAAGTGTTTGACGCATTAATAGGTGAAAGCTGAACATTAGAAGCCTTTTGGGAAGCTTTAGCCACTTCCTATTCTTGAGTGCAAATGGGAAAGGATTGCTATGGATTTTGTGGTTGGTTTACCTTATTCTATGGATGGATATGATTCCATCTGGGTGATTATGGAGAAGTTGACCAAGTCTGCACATTTCTTGTCTTGAAAGCCACTTATTTTATAACTAGATTGCTGAAGTTGTATGTTAAGCATATTGTGTGCCTTCATAGAGTACCTGTGTCCATTGTATTTGATAGAGGTTCAATGTTTACCTCTTGTTTTTGTCAGAAGTTGCAGGAAGCGATGGGCACCATGCTAGATTTCAATACTGCTTTTCATCCTTAGATACATGGTCAGTCTAAGAGGATGATCCAGACACCTGAAGATATGTTGAGAATGTGTGTTTTGGATTTAGGAGGTAGCTGGGATGATCATTTGCTGTTTGTGGAGTTCACTTATAATAACAGCTACCATAGCAGTATTAGAATGGCACTATATGAGGCTTTGTTTGGAAGGAAATGTAGATCCCTTTTGAGTTGGAATGAGATTGGGGAGAGAGCGTTGACTAGACCTGAGATGGTTCAGGATGCGATAGATAAGGTTATTGTGATAAAGAGGAGACTAGAGACGGCAGTTAGCAGACAAAAGAGCTATGCGGATTCGAGACATAGAGATGTGGAATTCCAGGTAGGAGACTATGTATTTTTGAAGGTGTCTCCTATGAAGGGTGTGATAAGATTTGGCAAGAAGGGTAAGCTAGCACCAAGATATATTGGATTGTTCGAGATTCTAGAAAGAGTGGGCACAGTTGCACATCAGTGGGCTTTACCTCCAAGTTTGCTTCAAGTGCATCCAGTGTTCTATATCTTAATGCTGAGGAAGAATATTTCATACCCTTCGCATGTGTTTGCAGCCTGATAACATGGAAGTGAATGAAGACTTGACGTTTGTGGAGGAACCTGTTATGATTGTAGACGATCAAATTCGACAGTTGCGTTCGAAACAGATTCCGATAGTTAAGGTGTTGTGGCGAAGCAACAATGTAGAGGAGCATACCTGGGAGATTGAATTTGAGATGCGAGCTTCTTATTAATATCTCTTTTCTCGTTGATTCTTGTAATTATTCTTCTCTTAGAATTTGAGGACGAATTCCTATAAGGAGAGGAGGCTGTAATGACCCTTATTTTTAAATTATTTAAATATAATTCAATTTATGTAGTGTTAATAAAATTTAAAAATTTTATTTATTTATTTATTATTATTATTATTATTATTCATGATTAATAATTACTACTTTTACATTAAATGCATTTTATACATAAATATTTAATTTTAGTAATTTATTATTTAAACATTTAATTTACATTATTAATGTTATTTCCAGGTAGTATTATTTTAAGGATATTATTTTTATTTTTATTGATTGACATTATTTGTATTATTAAATTATTTCATAATTATTATTTATATTATTGTTATTTTCAAATGTTATTTTATGTATTATTGTTAGTATATTGTATGTGTGTGTGTGTGTGTGTGTGTATATATATGTATATTATATTTGAGTGGGTGTTATTATTGACTAAAGATAAAGTTTGACTAAGTTATATTATAAAGTTAAAGTATATAATATATATATATATATAGACACACAAAAAAACAGAAGAACACAGTATACTTACCTTCCCTCCCCGCTGCAAGATCCCAATCGCCTACCGTTAAAGTGCCTCACCCACCACTGCCGGTCAACCACCTTCCTTCTACCATCGTCGTCGTCTTCTCCTCCCTTCTCTTCCTTCTTCCCCGTCGTCGGAACCAGTAAAAGCAGTAGCAGCGGCAACAAGTGGTTCCTTGCAGTTTCTTCCTCCTCCAGCCACCACATCAAGCTCTTCTGTTGCCATTCAACTCCTAGAGCTTCGAGGAGGTTGAATCTAGGCTCTTTTCAAGCTCTGAGTTGGTCATTTATGAGTTTTACTTGATTTTTGGCTTATGGCTATTAGGGTTTCCTTTTTTTTTTTTTTAAGTTGAATATTGTTGATTCTTGGAAACTCCCTTAACAAATGTTGATCATAGTAGCTCAAGCTTCTCAAATATGTTTTTGTTTTAATTTTTGGAATTTATTTGAATTTTGGTTAATTTTTTATTGTTTTATTATTATTTATTGAATTTTCATAAATTAATTAATTTAATTATGAATTTGGTTAATTTGGTGTTATTATATATTGTTATTAATTTTAGTGTTGAGAAAATAATTTTTAAGAATATTATATAATTTTTAGTAATATTTTTATATTATGTATACATTGGAATTTTAGGTTAAATGTGTATTTTTGTTGAAATTAATGTTTAATTATGTGTTTTAGATAATATTAGAATAATATATGTTGATAAAATAATTTTAATAATTTTATATAATTTTTTTAGGAATATTAATTATATTATATATATTTTGAATTATTGGGTTAATTGAGTACTTTTGTGAAAATTATAGTCAAATAATATGTTTTAAATGATTTTATGATTATATAGGGTATTAAAATGATTTTTATACATTATTTACTATTTTTAACTAATTAATACTAATTTTCAAAAATTATATTTAAATAATATATTATTTACTAAATTAGTGATCAAATGGATTTTAATAACTTTTAATATATATTTAGGCTATTTAAGATATTTGCATATATAAAAGTGAATTTTTACTATTTTATATTGAATTATTGAAAAATTAGATTTTTAATAATACTATATTATTATTTGAGATTTTTATTTAATTAGTGTGAAAATAATTATATTTAGTGTGTTAATGTTTACATATATTATATTTTGATATATTGAGGATACTTATGGAATTTATTGATTTTTAATATATTTTTATATTAAATGTATTTTTGGTGAAATTGTGAACTTCGGTTAGGAAATTGTATAGTTTGGGGTCCCAATCGATGGTGTTGAGTATTTTGTGATTTGAAGTGTGTTTTCTTATAGGATCGGCTCTACTTTTTAGTAGAGAGATGTTTATTTTATAGAGGAGGTTCTATCGAATTTTTGGTAGAATTCTCGTAAAACGTGACATCAGATCGATCTTGAAATTTTATGTTTGTCTAAGTTTCCAATCCTTTGTTAGAGTTTTCTTTTAGAAATTCTTAGAATATTCAGTTAGATTTATTCTGATTTTTGTTATTATTTTATTTTCTAGTTACGCCGAGATCGAGACCTATCGGACTAAGCTCGTCGAGCTAGTCTCGAGGAGCACAAACTTGTGAGTTATTATCTTATTTTTACATCGCATTTAGGATGCATGTTTTAATATGTATGTGTTCATAAATTTTTTTATTAAATGTTTATTATATGTTAGGTATATTTTTAGTATATTTTTTATATATACTTAGAATGTTTTTAGTATATTATTACTTTTATTTGGCATATTTTTATGGTTGATTTCGAATTTATTTAACATATATATACTTGAAATATACTTAGTTTACTTTAGGTATATTTCTGATATATATATATATATATATATAGTTTATTTTGTTATTATGAATGTTATTATGCATTATTTATTTTCCTTATGTATGTTAAATTTTAAATGAAGGGTATCGATAGAACATGCTACCTAGTGGGCAGCACTATGACTATGTATGTACCGGTGCATAGATTTAGGGTTGAGTTGAGAATCACTTAAGGTAATATATGATTGATCGATCGATTGAGATTGATATGATTGGATAGTGTGGTTGCTAAACCTCAGTTGACCTAGTGTCTCGGGGCCAATCACACTGACATTGAGACTACTGAAGCTTAGTTGACTTAGTGTCTTGGGGCCAGTATACTGTCCATAATGGAATAAGTGAATTAATTTAAAATTAAGTGAGCATGTATGGCTAGAGTTATTATTGATTGAGGTTACTATTTAAATAAAGTTCTATTTGATCCTTCAATAAAACAAATGTTTTTCCAACATTTATTATATAAAGTGATTTTAGCATCTATGTGAAATGCTTGTATATATATTTATTATATATACGGATGATTGATTGCATATGACATTAGGAGATGCATGTACATATAATATAACAATTCACTCAATGAGGTCTGACTCCCCTCAGTTGTTATTTTTACAGTAGATTCATCTTACTTAAACCTCAATAGTAGGCCCATCCACCGGACTTCTTTAGCCCCCGCTATTTTGTGCAAATTATTTACCTGACTTTTATTGTACTCTAGAAAACTATAGTAGCAATTGTATTTTGTATTTATAGAATGTTGTTTGTTTTTTTAGAGGTATTTCTCTGAATATTGTATGATATCTTTTATTTTATGATATGATAGAACTTTGCTATTATTATATTGGTTTAAGATTTTAATTGGTGCATATTTTATTTAATTATTGCATGTTTTTATTTTTAAGGCTTGCTACAGGTTTCAGATTCAAAAGAATTCTTGTTCCCTAACACTGGTTATGACTCTCGGGTTAGGTTATGACAATAAAGCCAATCCTGCATGGAAAATATACTTCTAAAACACAGAGTGCTCATCATATCGGGTTGGGACTCTGAACTACACAATTCCCAACTGAGGTTCACAATACACAATAAAAATAAATATTAAATAATAATATATTAAAATCATTAAAAATCCTTAAAATCAATAATAAATCACAATATAATATATTTAAACATCAAAACACTAACTATAATTATTTTCACAACAATTAGATAAAAATCACAAATAATTTTTATAACATTAATAAAATCCAAAATTTTCAAATAATCAAAATAAAATAGTCAAATTCACATTTAAGTACTCATATAGTTTAAATATATTATTGTAGACACCTAATTCGATCGGCCCGTGTTAGGGGATGAATTAGGGCTCAGTTTGATCGGCCTGTTGTCAAGCCCAATGATGAGAATGTGAAACTTGGACATAAGAACAAAACCTAAATCTCCAATTGGAAATGGACTTAAAAAGCCTAAAAGCCTCAAAAGCCCAAAACTTAGCCCAATTGGACAATATTTGGCCCAGGCCCACCTAGCCCAACACAAGCCCGGGCCAAAGAGGCATTGCCTTAGTGCAATGAGGCGATCGCCTCATTAAACAGGCGCCGCCTCTATGGCAGACCACTTGTAGCTATATTTTGCAGCTGCATTTAATGCAGTTGCAACCATGGTGGCCAAGTGGTGTGGGCCCTACACCCCTAGACTTGATTTTGCATGAGGAAAAGATTTTTAAGGGGAAAAAAAGGCTATAAAGGCTTATGATAAGCTAGAGAGCTTAGGGGCGTGGGTAAGGTAAGGGAACAAAAAGAAAAAAAGAGAGAAAAAAGGGGGAGAAACCAAAAAAGAAAAAAATCATTAAACGAGAGAAGGGAGCTCTGAAGAAAGAAAGAATGACGTTCTTGAGGGAGAAAGATAAATCCAAGCCAAAACAAATCCACATTCCTTAGGAGAAGAAGGAAGAAAGCTTGTGCCAAGGTGCAAATCACATCTTAGTAAGGATCATAATAAAAAATACATGTTTGAGGGCCTATCATTTTGGTAATAACTTGCATTTAAACTTAATATATTCATCATTTTATATGCTTGGTTTGTGTATGATTAAGTCATTAGTATACTTTAGGTATATTTTTAGTTTATTTTGTTTGTTACCTTATTTCATTGATGTGATCCCTTAAACTATTGCATATAGTTATAATTTGGTATTTGTTGGATACATACATGCATGTGTTGTTTGCTTAAAGTAGAAGTCTAATCATTTTGAGAGTCAAACCAGCCTGTCAATCAGGTAATACCTCTTCACAGAGGCGATCGCCACATTAAAAGGCCTCTAAGAAATTTGGCCTCTCCATTTATATGTTCCTGTATGATTCCATTGTTTTGAATGCATCAAGGAGGCCTGTTGACGAGGCGATGCCTCATCATTGAGGCGTCGCCTCTTCGCCACCTTAACAGGCCGGCCCACCATCTGGCTTTTCTCCTTTTATTAATTTTTGCCGTAATGTTCACTTCACTTGCCTTTCTGTCTTCAGACATAGTTATTTCACATACACAATGGTGGTTACCTTGAATATTTAATGATTTCTTTGGTTTGTAATATGAAAACCCTTTCTTTTAGAACATTTCTTTATAAGTATTATTATATACAATTTCGTGTTTTGGAAGGAGAAACTAACTGTTTATTTATTGCAGGAATTACTTGATGATTTTCATCATTAAGTAGTCGCCTTCATGAGCTAACCCTTTCAGATCATTATGTTTATGTAAATAGTTTATTATCGGTTTACTTTTAGTATATGTTTGGTTTATTTTCTATATATTATTCTTTTATTTTGCCTAAAAGTGTTGTAATCCCTAATCTCTTCCCCCATTTGATTTTGAATGTATGGTTGTAAAGTATTGCTTATTTTATTTTTATTGAATGATGGGACTTAAAAGCATGAAATTGGATTAATGTGAAAACTTGGACTTAACTATAAAACTTGGAAAGTGAATGAAGGCAAGTGCAATTTTGAATGTAAATGTAGAAATAATTAAAGGTAATAAAATGCAAAACATAAATAGAGGCCAACCGTAAGTTTGGGTGAGCATTTAAACGCTAATACCCAAATTTTGAACCCGATCTCTGATGATGACTTTTGGGAACCTCCATGGGATCTAGTTGCTATACAGTGTATCCTGACTTTTATCTAGGTGATGAATCCATCTCCGAATAGGCCCAAGACCTATATCATATTTCCAAGTGGGCCTTAAGCCCATACAGTGTCGTGGTCGCTAAACACTTAGGCGCGCGCTAAACCCTACCACCTATAGTGGCGACTCCATTTAGGATAGGGGAGCTAATTCCAATGTTTTATGTTTTATCATCTTTAATTATTTTCTTATTTCTTTTGCATTTATGCATTCATTACACATTTTGCACATAATGAGCACTTCAGTCTCGAATTAACTTGACAATAGTCAGTACTTTGCTACCTATGTTTCACTCAAACTTGGTGGTGGAATATTTGATTATTGTCATTCACGACACATACTAATTCATGTTGTTTGACCCTTGAGTGGGGAGACGTATATGGATGTATATCGTTATGGGAGCAAAAGCCTTTTACCTAAGACTTAAGCCCTTGTAATGACCTAGCAACTATCTTTAGGAATTTTCCCACGTGCATGTGTATTATGCCATATAATGGGCCCTTAAATAAATCTCGAGCCCATTGATAAGCAATCCAAGGTAAAATGGGCCCTCGTGTCCAACCAAAGCCCATTATGAATAAACTAAGTCAATAAGGGCCTCTCATGCCTATTCACGACCCATTTGAAGTGGGCCTTGATAAGTGAGTTTATGGTGCTAAGAATCTTGGTTCATAAAAAATGGACTTGGGCTTTATTTAAAGGATCCGTTACTTGTCTGAATCGTTTTGAGAGTTTTCTTGTATACATCAGTATTGTATCCCTCGTTGATAATTAAAACCCAAGCCAAAATCCTAGGATAAGATACTCGCCATTAAATACCCATGTGGGATAAATAAGGGCGGCAGTTTGCACGTTTAAACTTTGCACTTTGGTTTTATATCTTTCTTGTTTATTTGTTTTTTGAATTTTCTTAAAATAAAATAGACTTGCAAATCATGCATACACATCATGCATCATTCTAAAAAATGGTTTTGTAGCAGTATAGATCCTTCGAGCTCAGTAGGGTAGGTCTAGACTAGTTTAGGTCATTTGGTTAGAAATTCAAAAGCAGAAATTGTAGGAGGGTTTGATCCAAAGACATTTAAGGCACAATTAAAAGATGAAGTGATGGAAAAAACCTTATCTATGATATGGGAGATGATGGGAGAAATTACTAGGCTTATCAAGGAGAATCAGCAGACACAACCATCCAATGTGCCACCAATCAATTCGGTGAATCTCAATGAGGAAATCCCAATCAGAGGAAAGGAAGAAGATGATGTGACAATGCTGGCCAACCCATTAAATCAAAGAAATGTGAACCCAACCAAAGATGTGGGTCAAACTGAGTGGGCCAAGAGTATGACCAAGGAAATGAACCAAATGCAGATAATGATGAAGGAGAAAGGTATTATCGCCCTTAGATTATATCGATTTGAATATGGAAAGGGAAAATGAATTGCTGCCCCCATAAATTCAAATTCCTTGATATAAAGAAATACACTAGCACCGAGGATCCCCATTTTCATTTGAAGCAGTACATCACTTATATGAAAGCCACTGAGCTTATGGAGAGCTAAATCATTAAGTAGTTCCCTATTTCACTAGAGGGAGCACTGATCCTTTAGTACTACACCTTAGAACCACATGTTTAATCAAATTGGAAGGAATTATGTGCCACTTTTATCAAGCAATATGGCCTCAATGTTCAATTAGAGGTGTCACTAAGAGATCTATAGAACACCAAGCAGAACTTTAACGAACCCTTTGCTGATTACCTGACTCGTTAGAGGGGAAAGCTGTCTTTAATGAGACATAAGCATGCTGAGTTAGATCAATTAGTCTTGGCAATAGAGGGGTGTGTCCCGAAATTATCTAGAAAGTTGAGAGATTTGGGAATCAGAAGCTTTGAAGAATTGTACAGGTTTGGAGTCCAAAAAGAGTCAGACTTGGCCCAAGAGAAGAAATTTTACAGAGGAAGGTCTGGGGGCAAGGAAGGAGCTAGTTCAAGCAATAATGTTCAGATCCATGTCATCTGACCACCAAGCAACAATGTACAGGTAAATGCAATTAGACAGCCTCGAAGATTTTTGAATTTAGGATGCTCTCTGTCCAAGGTCCTTGACAAGCTTATTAAAAAGAACCTGCTGCGGCCTTTACCTTCACAACAACCCTTACCTGGTGCCAACCTAAAGATTTTCTATAAATTTCACCAAACTATCAAACATGACATTGATAGCTACGCTCGATTAAAGCATGAAATCCAAGATTTGATTGACTCGGGCAAAATTACTGACCTAAAAACCAGAAAGCCAAACACACAAACCAACCCCTTACCTAATTATCAAAATGTGCCACCACTAAATGCACCCATTTTAATGGTAAACACTGGTTTAACAGAGGAGCAAGTCCAAAAATCCTTTGTGGATGTCGCCCAGAACTCCCTAAAAGCCGAACTTGAAAACCTAAAACCAAGCAAACAACGTATGAAATTATAAGTGCAGGTCTTGGACATATGGAGTTCTGAGGATGAGAGTGAGGAACTGATTGGCCTGTGGGACAACCAGAGAAGTAGACTAGGCTTACTTGTGGGGAAGGTTAAAGGAAAAAGGGAAGAACCCAAGATTGCCAAGTCTGAGTTTAGGAAGGCAGAGAGCTCTGAAAAAGGGGAAGAAGCAAAGTGAAGTGAGGAGGTTATTTCCAGTGTTTAGGAGTTACTTATGCATTCTAAGGATCATAGGGAGGCCCTAGTTCTGGCACTAGATCATAAAAAAATCTCCACTAAATCTACCTTAGAACAAATGGTTAGGTCATTAATGGAAACCCCTCAAAGAATGATAACATTTTCTAATGACGACATGCCTCTAGAGGGGAGGGATCACTATAAAGCTATGTTTATCAAGACTGAGGTAAAGGGAAAAATGACCTGCTATTTGATGGTTGACAATGATTCCACCATCAATATGTGTTCATTGAAGATTCTGCCAAAGTTAGGGTTGATGATGGTCGATTTAAAGCCTTCTAAGGTAGTTATCAAGGCTTATAATGACCCCAAGAGGTCTGTGGAAGGAACATTAAGGACTTTAGTCAAAACGGGACCTATAGAAGTTTGGGTTGACTTACATGTGATTGATATCCCAATGACATTTACCATTTTATTAGGAAGGTCATGGTTTCACCCCCTGGGTGGTGTCCTATCCACTGTTCACCAAAAAATTAAGTTTCCTTATGAAGGAAGGGTTGTCACCATCTCTATTGAAACTGAAGTCACTGTGGCTGCACTGAAGTTGACCCCCAGAGAGATCTCCATTAATCCCAGCTTTGAGGTTTATGTAATTTATGAGGATAAGATGGATGAAAAGGTTTTGAAAATAATGCACAGCATGAGTTTTATGCCCGGCATGGGGTTAGGAAGAGATCAGAGCGGACCTCCAAAATTTATGGAAAATAAGGTGCCTATTTTAAAGCACAGACTAGGATTCAAAGAGGTTGATGGAACTGAGGGAGAAATAGATATTTGGGGCCAATTTGAAGAAAAGGAAAAGGAAGCTGTGACTGAAAAGAAAACTCTATGGGAGATTTTTATAAAGGAAGGCACTAAGTACCCATACAATAGGACTCTAGAACCTCTCTTGATGGCTGAGGAAATTATTCTAGGATTTAAAATCTTTGCTGAGTTTGTGAATAGGACCAAAGGTGTTATTGTTGAAGAAGCCCGTACTGCGGAGCTAATATTGGCTAAAGAAGAATTTAAAGAGAATGAAGCTACCTTGGAGTTGAAAGACACTCATGATCAAAGCCAAGAACTTAATTTTGAAGCTTACATCCTCGACTCTATCATAGATGTCTTTTATGATGATTATGATGTTTTTTGGCTTCTCTATTTGAAACTGATGATCTTTGCTTTTCAAAAGTGAATACAATGAAGTCTGAATTTGCTTATTTATGTGATGTGTTCCCTAATGGTTATTCTATTTGTGATGATCATTTTATGCATATGTTTGACATTAATTCCACACAAATTGAATCATTTAATTTGGGCACAAATGATAATCCTAAAAATATACTGGTTGCTTCTAGTTTAACTCATGATGAGAGAGAAAAAAAATGAAAGAAATCCTAATAAAAAGACAGAAAGTATTTTCTTGGAGTTATGAAGACATGCCTAGAATTGAGAGGGAGATCTCAAAACATAGGATCCTTACGTACCCTCACATAGCACCAATAAAGCAAAAACAAAAGAGGTTAAGACTGGAATGGGCACTCCTAGTCAAGGAAGAGGTAGAAAAACAGTTGAAGGTGAAGTTCCTAAAAGTGGTAGAGGACACACAGTGGTTAGCAAACATAGTTCCTATTCCTAAGAAGGATGGAAAGGTCAAAGTGTGTATGGATTACTGAGATTTGAACAAAGCCTGCCCCAAGGATGACTTTCTGCTACCAGATGTCGATATGCTAATTAATAGTGCAGCTTCTAATGCGATGTGCTCTTTCATGGATTGATTTTCAGGGTATAATCAGATTATAATAGCAGTGATGGATAAGTTAAAGACATCGTTCACCACCGAATGAGGGTGTGTACTATTACCGAGTGATGCCTTTTGGATTAAAGAATGTAGGGGCCATTTATTAGTGGATGGTGACCTGTAAGCACCCAATTTCGGGATGTAATTATGCATAATTACGACGTAAGCCCCTATGATGAAATTCATTTAAAAATTGAACTTAGTTGTCAAATTTTTGGACTTTAAGGACTAAATTGCAACATTTTTTAGGGTTTGATTACAAATAAGTCATTTTTTAGGGGTTTTTCGGTAATTAAAAGTTACAAAATTTTAGGATCAGCATTGGTGTAATGTTGACCAATATTAGACAATGTCGATCAGCATTATGCAAAGTCGGTCGGCATTGCACAGTACAGATGTGCAATAAGTCCCTTTTTTTATTTTTCGTGTATTTTTCTTATTTTTTATTGATTTTCCCATTGGTTAAAAATTCAAATTTTATTTGATAAGGTTTTTTTAAAAAACACATAAGATTTTTGAAATAAAAAAAACCAAATGCTATCTGATCATCAATTCGCTCCTCCTTTGGAGGAAGTTCAATACGCACAGACTCTGCATTTAAAACAGAGTCTACATGCATGCGTAAGGGGGATTTTTTGGATAGCAATATTTTTTTTACACATAAAGGGAGATCGAGAAAAAAAATAATTCACACATAGAAACTTTACTACGCATAAACCCTAAAAATTAATACATCATTGAGAATGTCATTTCCAATCCAGAATTAGCAACAATTCAATTTCAACGGTGAAAATCCTAATATGAGGGGCTAAAGCATATGCACAACATTCTTTTTTCTTTCTTCTCTTCTCTTCTTGTAATTTTTTTATTTTTTCGTTATTATTTTCTTATTTCATTACTAATCTAATTTTTTATGTGTTTTTGTTTGATGCTTGATTATGGATTGAGGAGGAAACGGTATAAAATCCAAGAATTTAATAGAAGATCCATGGAATGCCATGGATGAACCTGTATTATTTTTTTCAATAGTTCTTAGGATTTTTTATTTTTCCATTTTTGGTGTTCTATGTAGTCATTTTAATTTCTGGGTGTATAATCATTTAAATTTTTGTACATAGTTTGTAATAGCCCTAGTAGTGGGAATAGCAAAAATTTAATTTTCTGTACTTTAAAATTGATTAGTAATTAGGTTCAATTGGGTAAAAAAATCAATTAAAATCAATTGTGGCAGTAGCTTAAATTAGTGTTTATATGTAATTAATTTAGGGTTTTTTTAGAAAATCACTATAATGTTTATTTGATCCATTTTTTGTGTTTTATTTGTTTTAGGCTTGTTTTTTTTGTGTTTTTATGTTTTTGGGCCCTAAGCCCACGTTTAGGTCTAACCCACTTAATAAATAGGCTTAAAAATGATTTAGGTTTTTAAATAATTAAAATGAACTTAGGCCCATTAGGTTAATTAGATTTTAGGCCCGCTTAGTTAATTAAAATTGTCTAGACTTAACTCAGCCCACTTAATTGCATTTCTTTAAAATAAATAAACCTAGGCCCACATTTCACTTAAAATAAACCAAGTTAGACTTAGGCTCATTAATTTGATTTTTCTTTAGAATTTAATAGACTTAAGCCCATTCCTTAGACAAACAAAAATAAATAGATCTAGGCTCACTAATTAATAAAAATGTAGGCCCACCTTTAGTCCATTTCTTATTTGTAAATAAAATGTAAATCTACCTAAACTTTTAATAAAATTAACATAGTTTAGACATAGGGACATTGCCTTTTTAATGCATTTTTTACTTGTAATTGTATTGACTTGTTGCCTTTTGGGTTAGACGGATGTTAATTAGGGTTTAATAAAATTGCATGTAATTAGAGGATGAAATAATCATTTATAAAATTTTTCTAAATGAACACAAGACTAAGAGAAGTTAGTATTCTGTATCCAGAATCTCCTGGTTGTGGTGTTAATTTTCTTTTAAAAAATTGAGTACCACTAATCAAATTGTCCTAATTATTACCTTGGGTGGCAACTCCTCTTCTCCATGCTATGACTTTGTGACATAGTAGTGTGTTCCCTAAGGCCTTGAGCCTAAACAGTGTTGCGGTTGCTAAAATCTTGGACACGCGCTAAACCCCGCCATCTACACGAATGCTTTGTTGCATGACATGATCCACAAGGAGGTGGAAGTATATGTGGATGATATGATGGTGAAATCTGCAACCAGGGAAGGGCATTTTAAGGCACTAGATAAGTTTCTGGCAAGGGCGAAAGAGTAAAATCTCAGACTGAATCCGAAGAAGTGTGTTTTTAGGGTTACATTTGGGAAACTATTGGGACATATTGTTAGCCAGAAAGGAATAGAGGTAGATCCAGATAAGATTAAGGCAATTCGGGATATGCCCGCGCTAAAGGATGAACAAGAAGTCTCAGGGTTCCTAGGGCATTTGCAGTATATCAGAAGATTTATAGCCAAATTGACAGTCGTATGTGATCCCATCTTTAAGCTTCTAAAGAAGTATCAACTCGTGGTGTGGGATGAAAGGTGTCAAAAAGCCTTTGAAGCTATCAAAGATTATCTAATGAATACTCATGTTCTGCAATTGCCATGGCCGGGTAAAGCCTTAATCATGTATCTGGAAATTAAAAAGATGCAATAGAGGCAATGTTGGCACAGGAAGGTAAAGAGAAGATAGAGCACATTATGTATTACTTGAGTAAGAAACTCCTACCTTACAAGACTAGTTATAGCCTTATGGAGAAAACATGCCTAATAGTGATTTGGGCAACGAAAAAACTTTGGCACTATTTTCAATCTTACAAAGTGTAGGTAGTTTCCAAACATGATCCCCTCAGGTATCTCCAACAAACCCCATCCCTTACAGGAAAGTTGGCTAGATGGCTCATTCTACTCACAAAGTTCGACTTAGAGTATATAGCTAAAAAGATGGTGAAGGGAGTGGTAGTAGACTTCTTGGCACAGAGACTAGTGGATGATGACCAAGAATGGAAGTTGGAGTTTCCTAATGAACACCTAAGGGCAATAGAAGTATAAGGTTGGGAAATGTATTTTGATGGAGCCGTCAACAACAAAAGGGCCAGAATAGGTGTGATTTTAGTTATGCTAGAGGGAGAGATGATCCCAATGGCAAAAAGACTCAAGTTTGAGGTAATTAATAACTAAGCAGAATATGAGGCCTACATTTTTAGTCTAGAGGCATTACGCAGTACAGGGGCAAAGAATGTTACCATGTATGAGGACTCCATATTAGTCATAAAACAAGCTACTAAAGAGTGGGAGATAAAAGAGGAAAAATTGTGTATGTACTGGGAATATTTGGTTGCCATCTTGTGCTCATTTCCTCAGTGTAAGTTTATTCACTTGCCAAGAGAAGAAAACTAGATAGCTGATGCCTTAGCCACATTGGCCTCCATGTGCGAAAGTGGGAAACAACCAAAATTCAGACCCTTAATTCTGATGAAATCTCAAGCCCCTTGTTACAAGAAGGTGAGGGTAACATCAGTCGATGCTACTAAGAAACCTTGGTTTTATGAATTACAAAGATATCTAGAGACATGGCAATTTTTGGATGACGCTGATAGGAAAAAGAGGATGTCTCCATAAATATTATCCTGACAATTCATGTCATAATGGGATGCTATACAAAAGAATGCCAGTTGGGGTACACCTCAAATGTGTCAATAAGGATGAATCTCAAAAGCTTATAGAAGCAATTCATAAAGGGATATGCGGGCCACACATGAATGGGACAGTCTTAGCGAAGAAAATAACTCGTTAGGGGTACTTTTGGCTCACCATGGAAGAGGATTGTGTTAGATTTGTGAAAAAATGTCATAACTACCAAACTTATGGTGATGTTAACTACTTACCATCTATGGAACTTTAAGGAATGACTTCTCCTTGGCCGTTTACTATATGGGGGATTGACATCATAGGAGAGGTAAGGCTAAAAGCAACTAATGGCCATTAGTATATTATTGTAGCTATTGACTACTTCTCTAAGTGGATTGAGGCTAATTCTTATGCTACTATAGGTTCAAAGTATATGTCAAGGTTCATCAAAAAGAACATAATTTGCATATATGGTTTGTTGCACCATATAGTTACAGACAATGGGGTTCAGTTTCGAGTAGAAACAACTACGCTGCTGAAAGACTACAAGATCGAGCACCACAGATCATCTCCATATAGGCCACAGGAAAATGGGGTGGTAGAAGCATCCAATAATAAAGTGAAAAATATCCTGGCCAAAATGTTGGAAAATTACCGAGATTGGGCAAAATACTTACAATTGTAGGGATACTGAACCACTGCTAGAACTTCAACAGGGGTCACTCTGTACTCTTTGGTTTATAGGTATGAAGCCATTTTATGAGTGGAGGTTGAGATAAGGTCATTGACAGTCCTTCTAGAATCAAAATTCCCCAAGTATTAGTGGTTCAAAAGTCGATTGGCTCAGTTGACATTGCTGGATGAAAATAGGATGAAAGCTATGTATCATTCTCAATTGTATCAAAAAAGAATAGACCGTGCCTAGAATGAAAAGATCAAGCCAGGGAAGATTTAAGAAGGAGATTTGGTGTTGAAGCTTACAAAGTCATTCATGACCGACCCTATAGGGAAACTTAAGCCTAACTGGCAAGGACCGTATGTAGTAAAGAAGTTATTTTCAAAAGGCATTGCCATTCTATCTGACATGGAGGGAAACCAGTTCAAGGAGCCTATCAACCTAGACAAGCTCAAGAAATACTTTCTATGAAAAGTCTTGCTAAAGAGAAAACCTAAAAAAGAGGTTGTCTAGGCAAAAGGTAGAGACAAACCCGAGTTTGTTGCAAGTAAACCCATGCCTTGTAATGATTATTAGTAGTATGATCTCCATTGTAATCTAAATTTCTCTTAATGATTCTTTGAGGCCAAGTTGCCACTAAGTGGTCCAGGAAGTTTTGAGAAAGGGGCCCTGGTTCAAACTTATGAACTAACTCTACAATCAGTTGTTTGTGACTATATTGACAACAGAGGCAGGCTGAATTGTAAAAGGTGGCAAAATGAAGACCGAAAATTGGAATGCAATATGTATAGGACTGGATGGTCACATGCTGCAATCCCCACTAAAGGCATATATAGCGGATTAGAGTGTTAGGAAATGTGGATAGCCAGCTATGAACATCTGTCGGAATGGGGTGTAGCCTCCTTTTTCGATAATGTTTGGCCTTGTAACACCTGATTTCTTAAAGGGGTTCGAGCAAACTCAATTTCTCATAAAGCCACATATGCAAATTAACAAATGATTAGGTGAAAATAATAAGATAGTCGAAAGTCAGTAAATGACACTAGAGAGTTTACCTCTAAGAGAAAGGGGCTTCCTGAGAATCATTGTGTTTCTATGAATTTATCCAATCCAATAATAGTCTCTGCTAAAATGAGAGGGAAGGGATTGAATCCAGATTCTTCCTAATCAAGAATGGAAAGGTCCTTCGAATCACAATGTTCAGAGGGAGAAACCCATAGAAACTGGGCATACAAATAGCGAGCCATCATGCGGGGCCAATAAGTTTCTTCTTTGCCCACACCCATGGTGATCTCAAGGAAGGATTCTAAGATGATTTTTGAACTGAGAATACAGTGAGAGGAAGACTAGGGTGGAAGGTTGAACATACACACCATTTGGTATTAAATGGAGTGAGGATTTGGGTTTTCAAGGTTAGGAATCGTAAGTTGGTAAGTGGAATCTGCATGGTGATCGAGAATTGCTTTGAATTCCTATAGCAATGGACATATTTATGTTGTGTTGAATTGAAAAATACGCTTATAGGGGTCCTAAAATTGAACCATGGTATGGAGAAAGAGAAAATTGATCCTCCTAGTATGTAGTGATTTGAAGATCGAAAGGTGAAATGGCTCTAACCTAGCCTAAGATTTGTCGTCTAAACCTTTTAAGATCAGTTGTAGCAATTTGAGACTTCGTTTAGTCATGATTCAAGCTTCAGGGGTGTCTAGAGAGAGAAACTGGAGGTTAAGGACAAAGGGGACTTAAGAACAAGGCTAGATAAAGGGTTATGAGTTTTTTAAAGGGGTAGAACTGCCTGCTAATGAAGTGATTGCCTCATCGATAAGGTGTCACCTCAGCAGCAAGAGGCGATCGAATCTTCATCAGAGAGCCATAAGGCAATCACCTCTTCAGCAGTGTTGGTTGCTGCACTTCATCAAATTATGCAATTTTAATAGGTGTAAATCAGGATGTAATGGGGTAGACAAACACATGTAATTATTGAAACTAATTTGCATGTAAAAAATAATAAATTTAATTGAGATAAAAGTTGAATTCTATAAACAATTTGTCAATAAATCAATAAATATATGAAAAAACATATATGTTCATTGTCTAAGCTAGTTGAATTGGTCGAAAGGGAGAAACAATGGTTTCTAGGCCCTGGTACATTAAGTGTCTAATCCAGCACCCTAACGTTATCCCCTTTTCCAGCACCACTGCTACTCCTGTCCTCGTCCTCATCATCCTTATTGTCCTTATCAATCTAAAACACATCAATCTGATGCTCGAGAGTGGCGATCCTTGCCCTACTAGCCTCATCCCAATCCTATTTAGATAAACCATAGGTTAGTAAATTATGCAAGCATGCATACATGCAGGAAATAAAAAGATTCTTACCCTCCACTACTGGGTGATCTTCAGCATGTAGTCTCTTTAGGCTTTTATCATACGATACATAAATAGGCCTTGCTCTAAAGGAATCTGTATTCTCATATAAATGTTAAAACTAACGGGTGGCTTGAGAATTATAATGAAAGTAGGTCAGGAAGGAGCTTACATGAGTGGCACTGCTAGGGGCGCATGTAGGAGTCAACTCCTTGTCTAAGGTTAAAAATTGATAAGATAACTCTCTAGGAGGAACCCAACATTGAGCTAAAGGGTCATGGATATGGATAAAATTGCTTGGGACAAACTCAGAACTAGGGGCAGTAGTCGGCCTAGCTGCTCGCCAGTCGCCGAAGTCTCCTCCCTACCTGGATCCAATCAATGCCTTAAGGGCTCTCTCTCTCGCACTCGAGATCTAGTTGGGGCATGGGCCTAGCGGGTGTAGCCTAAAGGCAAAATAGGAAAAGCATATAAGAACATAATTAATTCTCAAGGTGGAAAAAGCTGACAGGGATAAACCTGAGAGGTAAAAGTGACATGGAAGGGGACTGTCAGCAGGAGGTGAGTTCGAATGAACTCCATGTATAAGCTTTTCACATGAACTATATGATCCACAGCTAGTGAGCCTGCGACAGCTTGAGCAAGGTCATTGCTCTCCAGCTCGTGAGCCCAAAGCATGCTGTCATGAGGAGACCTGGGAACCCATCTCGCTCTAACACCTCCCCTCTAGTTCAAGACCCCGCTTTCCCAGATACTAAGATCGATATCCAGGAACATAAAGGAATACTCTCTTCCAAGCTAGGGGCTTGGAACGAGTCATCTCAATAGTCTAGCTATCCTCAAGCCCCTATAAGTCATTTCGGATCTGCAAAAAGTAGGGACGTCAGCAGGTAAGCAGATTATATTTGCATAATTCACTAATGAAAGGGGTTGTGCTTTGTAGGTATTGCATCTTGCGTCAGGGATTTCAGGTGCTGTCTATGGATATGTACTCGGGTGAGATGCCTCTTCAAGACACGATTAGAACCCTATTACTAATAGTTAGGAAGTGATCCCCCATTCGCAGCACACCCACAAGTAGCTCCAACTCCAAAGCCCAGACCTAAAAAAAGAAGGGAAAAAGCTGAGTAACTAGTATAAGCAAGTAGAGGTTAGAACAAGTTAAGAAAAGGGAGAGTCATGACTTACCAGAACAACATGCCAAAAGCTGTAAAATCTCTTGGCCCCTCGGACCACCTCGTCCATGCTCCGATACAGATACGTGAGAGCATAACTACCCCAGTCGAATGTAGATACTTAATCAAAATCTCGAAGAGCTGGTAAGAACATCAAGTCAATCGAGCTGGTGGTGTCAACAAAGAAGGTGGTGCGAGCATGAAGGCCCTCACCACCTGTTTAACCTTGCGGGGAGTGATAATAGCCGCGACTCGCTTTTGGTATAAAAGCTCCTAATCGAGTCCAACTTAAAGGTATAAGTCCCCTTCATGTCGGGAGTCATGCCCAAAAGCCACTCGATGTATGTGGCCTTGTCTGAAGATAACTAGTGTAAGCTCGCGTGAAGGGGTATGAGGTCTCTAGCATAGGCAATCCCCATAATAATGACAAATGGCACCGAGTCCACGGTGAACTCACTAAATGGAAGATGGAAGGTGTGAGCCGTGTCGAACCACCTCTCTATCAGAGCATGTAATGGCTGATAATTTGTTCATCCCTACTCAGAAAGAAGCAAAAGTATGAAGTCTTCGAATCCAGTCTCCTAGATCCAATCCCTCTAGTCGTCAGTTAGCTCGCCATAGAAGACTCGAGCCCGATGAAAATTCCCAGTGCCCTTAAATGTTTGAGCATCATGCTACAAGCAAAGAAATAAGGAAGTGAAGTTTATGCATTTTATTATCATTGAAAAGTTCAGAATGAATAAGCATATAACTAAAGCAAATTGCCATGTCAATGAAGCGATCGCCTCACCACAGAGGTGATTGCCTCTTCAAAAAGGTGATAGCCTTCAATCAGCAAGAGTGACCGTCGCCTCTTTAAAAGAAGACTATTATCTCATCGAAGAGGCGATTGCCTCTACAAGATGCAGACAGCGATGATTCTCAATTTTTGACAATTATAATAGTAAATTTCATATTTGTTTAAACTAATAATGCCTTGGAATAATAAATACACAATAACAATCACTGAACTAATATAATTTTACAGGAAAATTTGGGTACTAACCTCTCCATATGCAAACGAACAGATGTGGGACCCTAGATCCGCCAGGAGGGGAATCGAGCCTCCTCATGTCAGTCCTAGACTCTAAGAAGTGCTAACGGAAGGTGGGATGTAATCCCACTTAGGTATAGGAGGTGTTCCCTCATCCTCTATTATTTGGGAAAAAAAGTAAGGTACAAAAAGTGCAGATGAAAAAGAGAGAAGAAAAAGGAAAATGACAAAAGTGAAAAGAGAGGAAAGTGGGAGAGAGGTTACTTTTTTATAGTGGGTGCAAGTTCAAGGGTTTTTCAAAAAAGGGGGTATTATTGTATGCTAAGAAGTTAAAGTTTAGGGATAGAAGTCGTCTAAATAAAGTTTCAGGAAGAGTGGGCCAAGAAAACCCAAATATCATATCGCAACAGGATAGAGCTATTCGGGTTTGAATCCCCAAAGCTCAAGGATAGGGTTGTTTAGGTTTGAATCCCCGAAGCTCAAGGACAGGGCTATTCAGGTTTGAATCCTCGAAGCTCAAGGAAAGGGCTATTTGGGTTTCAATCCCCAAAGCTCAAGGAAAGGGTTATTCAGGTTTGAATCCTTGAAGCTCAAGGAAAGGGCTACTCGGGTTTGAATCCCCAAAGCTCAAAGAAAGGGTTATTTGGGATTGAATCCCCAAAGCTCAAAGATTGAGATGACCGTTCGAGTAGTATCCCTGAAGTTGAAACTAAACAACAACTAGGCTAGGAAAACTCATAAGTCTACATCCCCGAAGAAGTGATAATCAGACGAGGAAAATTTGGGAACCACATCCCCAATGGTAATTGAGCCAGGAAAAATATAGAACCAAAGTTAAGGTTAAGTGATGATTGGGCCAGGAAAACCCGAGAATCATGTTTCAGGTGACTGATGGTTGGGCCAGGAAAACCCATAAGTCTATGTCCCCAATGAAACAATAATCGGGAAAGGAAAAATTAAAGTTAACAGTCTTCAAATGCCTTATCAAATATTAATGAGTGGTTGATCAGGCCAGGAAAACTTGAGGATCACGGTCATATTTCAGAATTAAAGGACTCAACTCTCGGGTGAAACTTGAGAGCTAGGTATGTTACTAATCTTATTTATCTGTTTGTTGTTGTGCATGTGATTTTTTGAAAAATTATTATTGCATGCCTTTGATTTTTTAAAAAATTAGAGGGCAAACTGTAGACATCTGATTCGGTTGGCCTGTGTTAGGGGATAAATTAGGGATGCTCGGTTTGATCAGCCTGTTGTCAAGCCCAATGATGAGAATGTGAAACTTGGACATAAGCATAAAACCTTAATCTCCAATTGAAAATGGACTTAAAAAAGCCTAAAAGCCTCAAAAAGCTCAAAACTTAGCCTAATTGGACAATATTTGGCCCAGGCCCGCCTAGCCTAACACAGGCCCAGGCCAAAGAGGCGTCGCCTTAGTGCAATGAGCCGATTGCCTCTTTGGTAGCTGCTGCAGAGGTGGTTGCCTCATCGAAGAGGCGATGTCTCTGTTGCAGACCACTTACAACTGCATTTAATACAGCTGCAACCATGTTGGCCAAGTGGTGTGGGCCCTATACCCCCAAACCTAATTTTGCATGAGGAAAAGATTTTTAGGGGAAAGAAAAAGGCTATGGAGGCTTATTATGAACTAGAGAGCTTAGGGGCAGGGATAAGGTAAGGGAATAAAAAGAAAAAAAAAGAGAAAGAAAAAAGGGGGGAGAAACCAAAGAAGAAAAAAAAACCATTGAAGGAGAGAAGGGAGCTCTGAAGAAAGAAAGAAGGACATTCTTAAGGGTGAAAGATAAATCCAAGCTAAAACAAGTCCACATTCTTTAGGAGAAAAAGGAAGAAAGTTTGTGCCAAGGTGAAAATCACATCTTAGTGAGGATCATAATAAAACACACATCTCTAAGGGCCTATCATTTTGGTAAAAACTTGCATTTAAACTCAATATATTCATCATTTTGTGTGCTTGCTTTGTGTGTGACTAAGTCATTAGTATACTTTAGGTATATTTTTAGTTTATTTTGTTTGTTACGTTATTTCATTGATGTGATCCCTTAAACTATCGCATGTAGCTTTAATTTGGTATTTGTTGGATGCATATATGCATGTGTTGTTTGCTTAAAGTAGAAGTCTAATCATTTTGAGAGTCAAACCAACCTGTCAATCAAGTGATGCCTCTTCACAGAGGCATTGCCCCTTGTCAATGAGGCAATCACCTCTTCACAGAGGCGATCGCCACATTAACAGGCCTCCAGGAAATTTGGCCTCTCCATTTATTCGTTCCTGCATGATTCATTTTAAATGCATAAAGGAGGCCTGTTGACGAGGTGATGCCTCATCACAAAGGCATCGCCTCTTGCCAATAAGGCGATCGCCTCATCACATATGGCGGTGATGAGGCGATCGCCATATTGACAAGTCAGCCCGCCGTTTGGCCTTTCTCCTTTTATTAATTTTTGCTGTAATGTTCACTTCACATGCCCTTTCTGTCTTCAGGCATATTTATTTCCCATACATGATGGTGGTTACCTTGAATATTTGATGATTTCTTTGGTTTGTAATATGAAAACCCTTTCTTTTAGAACATTTCTTTGTAAGTATTGTTATATATGATTTCGTGTTTTGGAGAAATTAACTGCATGTTTATTGTAGGAATTACTTAATGATTTTCATCATTGAGTAGTTGCCTTCGTTAGCTAACCCTTTCAGATCATTGCGTTTGTGTAAATAGTTTATTATTGGTTTACTTTTAGTATATGTTTGGTTTATTTTCTATATATTATTCTTTTATTTTGCCTAAAAGCGTTGTAATTCCTAATCCCTTCCCCCATTTGATTTTGAATGTATGGTTGTAAATTATTACTTATTTTATTTTTTTGAATGATGGAACTTAAAAGCATGAAATGGGATTAATGTGCAAACTTGGACTTAACTATAAAACTTGGAAAGTGAATGAAGGCAAGTGCAATTTTAAATGTAAATAAGGAAATAATTAAATAATTAAAGGTAATAAAATGCAAAGCACAAACAGAGGCCAACCGCAAGGTTGGGTGGGCATTTAAACGCTCATACCCAATTTTCGAACCTGATCTCTGATGATGGCTTAATGGAACCTCTGTGGGATCTAGTTGTTGTACAGTGTGTCCCGGCTTTTATCCGGGTGGCGACTCCATCTCTGAATAGGCCCAAGACCTATATTGTATTTCCAAGTGGGCCTCGAGCCCACACAGTGCCATGATCGCCAAACACTTAGGTGCATGCTAAATCCCACCGCCTATAATTATAAAAATAGTTAAAAACCCATTTAATAAAAAAATAGTAAATAATTTATTAGTTGAATATAATTTTTGAAATTAGTATTAATTAGTTAAAATAGTAAATAATTTGTAAAAATTATTTTAATACCAATTATTATTCAAAAATATTTAAAACATATAATTTAAATATATTTTCAATAAAAACACATAATTAACTCATAAATCCAATATTCACATAATATAATATATTTTCCAAAAATTATATAAAATTGCTAAAAATTATTTTATTAATACTAAAATTACTAACTTAAATTAATAACATTAATTTAATCAAATATCCATCCAAAATAAATAATTAACATAATTAACAAAAATTCAATTTAAATTATTAACATATTCAAACATACCCATTATCCAAATTAATTCAAAAAAATAAACAAAAAATATATTTGAGTAGATTGAGCTACCCTAATTTACATTATTAAAACAAAAACTCATGGATCAAATACAATAATTAAAAAAATTCAGAACCCTAATGTAACTTAAACAAAAACTTGGCATAACTGAAAAATAAGAGAGTTTAAGCTAAAACCGAGCTTAGAATTAAACTCACAGGTGTTAAAGCTTCTAAAATACATCAGAATCAAGAGCTCTCGTGACCGGAGTCGTCTCTGGCAAAAATGGAGATCCTAAAGTGCAGTCTCAGTTCAACACTTTTTGGCGAGCTCCAAGTGGCGTCGATGGCTGGAGGAAGAAGATAAGGCAATGGTGATGAAGGGTGGTGGCAGTGGTGGCATAGTGAGGGTGAGGGTGGTGCTATTTTTGTGCGAGTGAGGGAGGTGATAGCATGAAGAAGAAAAGAAAAAATGGTGAAGAAGAAAAGAAAAAAAAAAGAGGTGAAGAGAAGAAAGGAAATGGTTGATCATGTGAATTGCTTTTGACTATATATATATATATATATATATATATATATATATATAAAGATATAAAGTTAATTATATGTATACACATAAACACACAGTAATACAATAATAATAACATAACAATAACAATAATATTAACCCTAATTAAATAATAATAACAATATAAATAATAATATTAAGCACAATAAAAATATTAATAATAATACTATTAAAAATATTAGCAACAAAAATGATTTTAATACTTTAAATAATGAAACTCACAAAATAATTATTTTACGTAAATAAAATATTTAGAATAAAATAAATGAATAATATACACAATAATGATAATATATAAATAAAATTTTAAATTTTATTAATATTACATATCTCAAAATAATTTTTGATTATTTAAAATGTCATATCATTACAGATGAACAATGATAATTCCTTTCTTGGCTAATCCCTAATTTCAAATACTTTACTTTTGGTTTTATAAAGATTTGGCATTTTTGTTATTTCATCTTTATTTTGAAGTCACATGCGTGTTTCACTTGATACATGTTGTACGTCCACATCAGCTATGGAGTGGGGCACACATATTGCCATGTTATGACCAAAATAAACATTAATTTATAATTTATTAATAGATTCATAATTTTAATTATAATTTTTAAAAGTTAAGACACTCATTTGTAAAATTTTAAAAAATTCAGATATAAAAATATTCATTATGTTGTGTGTATATATACACACAACATATCCAATTACAAAAACGCCCATATCCAAATATTCATTATCCAATGACATGCCCATCTTTTTTTTTTTTTTTTTATTGTTCGAAAAAAAAAGGGCATGAAAAACCCGGACCACATAAAAAACAGCAGGGTCGACGGTTCGCGCGCTTGCCCTTTACTTTAAATAGGGTACAATTGGCCTTCGCACACGGCTATTACTTTTAGGGTTTTCAGAAGAGGAAATATTGTTAGATCTCTCCGAATTTCTTTGGCCATGTTGATTACTAAGGCATTTATATTGTATGGGCCCATCTTCGAGCCTGAGGCACCTCCGCCGCTGGAGGAGGAGGTTGATGATGAAACATCTGTTCCCGAATCACCTTTGAAGAAGCCAAAGATTGAAGGCAGTAGTGATGAACAGAAGGAGAAGGAGGAGGAGGAGGAGAGTGATAGCGAAGATGAAGATGACAGCGAAGATGAAGATGGTATAACCAAAGAGGAAAAGAACCGTTTCAGAGCATACCAGGCTCAAATTATGCAATACCAAGTGAGATATATAAAATTAATGTCATCTCTTTTTTTTTTTTTTTTATTAATCTTAATCTAGGATTGAATGGTGCTTAATGTATTGTTTGATTGATTGATTATTATTATTTTTTTTAGGGTTTTCATGTGGATCGGGAGCTACTGCCACAGTATTGTTTTGGTAAGGTCGTTCCTAATAATCTTGAGGCAAATACCTTAAAAGTAAAATTAATAGCAGAAGGAACTCGTGCTGCGGTTGATCATCACAATGCCCAAAATCTGGTATATTTATTTTATTTTCTTTGCTATTAATCACTTTCAATTAAACAAATACAACCAATTCCCTCTCTCTAATTATTTGTTCATTGGATTGCAGACTCCTAAATTAGAATTTGTTCGTGTTCTAAAGGCAAATAGTCAGCAAGTCACCTTCTATGTGACATTTGAGGCTAAAGATTTATCTTCTGGAGATGTTGCAACTTATCAAACAGTTGTTCACTACTACCCTAGTGGTGGAAAACATCCTCCTTCTCAGTTTACCTTTATCCGACCAGAACCAGAACACCACAAAATCAAAAGACTAGAAACCGAGCACCGCAAAATCAAAGGTAAAATAGTTTCACTTAGAGTTTGATTTGCATCATGCTTTCTAGCCCTTTGTGAATTTTGAAATTGTGTGCTTTTTGGATCCTTTCCTTCTCTGCTGGGTCTGAGGTAACAATACAACTTCTTTGCTTAAACTTACTCTTTTTGAACTTATACCCATTTATATTACAAGTAATTTAGCACGTTGGTTCTTTAGGCTATCCATTTGCCAACAGTCATGTGGAATATGATTTTAACAGTGTTTCTTTTGTTATTTTTCAGATGAAGGCAATTGAGGTTTCAAATTGAGGGTTTCTAAAGCTGATTACTAAATCTTAACTAGAGCGGGTAAAGGCAAGTAATAGGAAATATGTAGCGCTGTCTAAATGTGATATGTTTGTTTCTTGGATTTTAAGTTTTATTTAACAAATGCTATGTATGTAATTGCTGCGTGACCTCTAACATCTGATGTATTGTGTCGTTGACTCTTGTATTTAATTAGTTATTCTTAGTTATGCATAAGTGTTTTTGTTTTTCTACGTATCAACATGAAATACTTGTACCATTATAAAACACAACCGGTTTCTTTTTTTTTTTTTTTTTTTTTTTTTGTAATCCTTTGATTGAAAAAAGAAAAAAAAAGTTATTTTTTTTTAAATGGATTAGCTTTATTTCCTCCTCACCTCCATTACTTGCCTTTTGCATTGCCTCCGTTTTCTGCATTTATGCAATCATAACAATAGAGGAAGAAATCAATTAATTAATTTATATCCATTTCTTAGTGAAAGAAAATTAATTAGTTAGTCTTTCTTTTTAAGCTATGTAGTAATAAGTAACTGATTAACCAATCTTTGAGGTGGCGCTAATGGCAGAAGTGGAAGTAGAGCTCACAGTAGTAAGTTTCCTATTGAGCCATTCCTACAAACATTGATATCAAAAACCATGTAATAATTTTCTTTATTCATATGCCTCTACTACAGAGACTCAGGAAAATTCCCATGTTTTATATTGGTCCAAGCTTTCAAACTGATTGGTTTAGAGATTATTTCCTTGGCCCTGTAGTCCCTTTTCAATCTTTATGATTCATATACATCTACTACGTAGACTCAAAAAAATTCCCATGTTTTATAATGTTCTAGGCTTTCAAACTAATATGTTTAGACCTGATTTCTTTGGCTCTGCAGTCCCTTTTCAATCTTTTTCATGGTCCATAGGACTCTGATACTAGCTTCTTTGTCAAAGACTCTCGTACTAGCTTCTTTGTCAAAGACTCTCGTACTAGCTTCTTTGATTCTGTAATATCTTTCAATCTTTTCAAATGGTTCATGGTCCTCTAATACTACGTTAGAAATGATGTGGACCTAGCTTGAGATCATTTCAAATGGTTCACATGATACTATGTTGGAAATGGTTTAGATCTGGCTTCTTCAGCTTAGTGCTTGAACTTCAAACTATTTAGGGATTTTAACATAAATGCCCAAAAAAACACCCCTATTTACCAAAATGCATTCACTTTTCATTATTTACTAAAAATCCATTAAAGCAAAAAATAATTACCTATGACGCAAAAAAAATCCAATAAAGGATGCAAAAAAAAAAAATCACAAATCTTCACCTTCCTTCCGCCGCCATTACCATCACCTTCCTCCTCATTCTTCTTCTCTTCTCAATTTGCTACAAGCTAATGCTTTTAATGCTTAATTTGCTACAACCTAATGCTTTTAATGCTTAATTTGCTACGTTCACCACTGCAATTTCCGGTTTCGTTTTTCGATGACTATCCGTTGGATACATGGATGAGGAGGTCGTCATTGTTGTCATTGGGGCCGTTGTCGCAGATAACACCAGTAGGATTTGTGTAGTTGATGTTAGGGATATCTTTGGCTTTGATGTTGTGTGGATCTGTCTGTTTTGAACCTAACACCTTATTCATCATCTTCTATTCTGAATTCATTTCTTTTCTTGAACATTTGATTTGTTGTTATTCTTACTGTTTCGTACAACTTCTTGTGAGTTCTTTTCTTTTCTTTTATTTTTTCTGCTTTTGGAATTGTTCTTGGTTGATTCCTGATTTTTTCCAAAGTTTTCATTGGAGATTGGTTTATTAATCAAACAACTAAAGTTAATTAGAATTGGTTTAATCTGGGATTGCTGCCATCGTTGCTGGGGGAATCAGCAAGGGCTAATTAAGCTGCTAGTCTTTGGTGATTACTATTTGGTACGATTGCCCATTAAAATTCAGGGTTTAACTTTACTGAAATTAACCCATCAATAGTAGATTGATTCAAGCTCAGCTACTGCCATTGTTTCACTTTCAAATCTTAATGTTATTATCAGTGTTTTTAAAATTGAACCACACTCTATGACCGTTTTAACTTCCAATAAAATTTTAAAAATATAATCCGATTATATTTGTTCGTGAAAAAAAAAAAATTCCATCTTTTCATGAAGAAAGAAGCTAAAAGCTTTATTTAAAAAAAAAAAAAAAAAGGAAAGGTAGAAAAAAGGAATGTGGGCATCATATATAGTAAGTACAAGGGCACTATCATTCAAAAGCAATGATGGACTTGAACTTTTTTTTTCCCCTATTGGTCTAAACAATTGTTAGAGTTAACGATCATTTTCCACAACTACATGTGTGGTGTATATGTGGTTGAAGCAATTCTTCATAATAATAGCAATATATATATATTTTAAAAAATTAGTTACTAAATTTATTTTTGAAAGTATTGTATACAATTATCAATTTTCTAATATATAAAAAATTAATAAAATTTAATAATTTAGCAATGTGAGTTGGGCATTTAGCCATTTTTTGACTGTCAATTTTGTATATATTTTTACAATTTAGTATACTTTAAGTATATATTATGTTTCCGATACATTGTATACTTAATAATAATAAATTTGTCAATAAATTTTTTATATCAAAAAATGTTTACCCTCAATAATTTTGTTATTTTTTATATAATATTTATTTAACAATTGAATATAATACTTTCAAAAAAATTTAATAATTACAATAAATAATGAAGTCTTTTCCGTATATGGTTAATAAGTAAAATATAGAATAAAAGTATTTCATATATGATCCGTATCTGATTTGATATAAGAAATTAAAGTTAATAATTTACACAAAATAAATTATTGATTTTATTCTTGACTTTTAATATATGTTGATGCCCCATTAAAATAAGTTCCCTTTTTTTATTGAATGCTTCATTACAATAAAGAATGAAATATTTTCCATTTATGGTTAATAATTATAATAGAGAATGAAGTATTTTCTATATATGATATGTATATGATCCCTATATTATTCATATATAGAAATTAAATTTAAAAGTTTATACAAAATAAATTATTCATTTAATTCTTGACTATAAATTTATGTTGATGCCCCATTAAAACAAGTTCTATTATTTATTGGATGCTTTATCATATATATTTTCTTTTTCTTTTTCAAATTTATGTATGTTTGTTACTTTGCTCAATAACAATAAGAATTCAGTAAGACAATGAACAAATTGTATGATTTATTAAGGATGGAGTCTCTTTTGGTGATTTGATTTGCAAACCCTAAAATCCTAAACCTTAAACAAGAAAAGAGCACACCAAATTAGAAACGTGCAACAATTCATCACCATAAACATCATTTTAATATTGGAATTAAAACCAATATATTCAGACAATTTCTTATCACCATTAAAAAAAAAACGCATAATAAAGTATTACAAACAAAAAAGATACAAAAATAATAAAATAAAATATACCCCAACAAAATCCTTTAACTCGTCATCACCACCAATAGCTTTAATAAAACTTTGAATCATAAGCTTCTTTATTCTCACCATCCCCTCCACCTTCACTTTCTTTACATTCACTTTTCTTATTTTCAACACCCTTTTTAGAACCAATAACATCTACTTAACTTAGTTAAAAAAAAACAATAGAGAATGAAATATTTTTCGTATATAATCCGTATCATAAATTAAAAAGAAACCAAAAGCAGTATATGATCTGTATCAAAAATTAAAAAGAAACCAAAAAGATACAAAAATAATAAAACATAACATACCCCAACATAATCCTTTAACTCATCACCACCACCAACAACTTCAATAAAACTTTGAAGCATAAGCTTCTTATTCTAACCATCCCCTCCACTTTCACTGCCTTTGCATTCACTCTTCTTATTTTCAACACCTTTTTAAGAACCAACAACATTTACTAAATTAGAACTAGAAGCACCAAAAGCACCTCCACCTTTCTTGTACATTTAGAATAAGATCAAAAATAAAAAGTAAATGAAAAACCAAAAAAATTAAATATACGCTACCTAATAATAGAATGGAGACGTGGGGTACTATCACAACCCAAACGAAGAAGTCATGACTGGTGCTAGGGAATAGGAATCACTATTATCCAAAATCCATAGCAAGACTTAACAATAGAAACTCACGAAAAACGCCATATAAAAAATACCATGGAAATAAAAACTTTAAATCATATTAAAGAAATTCTTATATCATATAATAAAATATAACAATACAATATCCTGTAAATACAAATCTCCGCTATAAAACAATATTACACACTACATCATGCGAACACTATTATTGTAGCTGCTAGAGTACAAATAAGAATTTAGATATAAAAATTACATAAAACAGCTATGGCTGAAGAAGGTCAGTGAAGGGGTCTACTATTGAGGTCTAACAAAGTAGAATGTCTTGAAAAAATATTGAGGGGGATCAGACCTCACTGAGTAAATTATTATTATACATATACATGCACTATAAAATACAAGCATTTAGGCATCAGTATAATAATATATTTATATAATATAATACACATGCATTTCATACACATGCCAAAAATCACTTTTTCAATGCAATAATAAATATAGAAAAATTTTTAGGTGGAGGATCATAGCAGAACCCTAAATAATCTGCAACCTCAATCACATAATCAATAGCTAACCAACTTATCCATAACTCCAACTATTTATTTATCCAACTCAAGGTAGTAGACTGACCCCAAGTACTCTAGGTTAACCTAGGATGAGCAATCTCACTATTGACATAACTGGCCTTGAGCACACTAGATCAACCAAAGATCCATAGCCACCCATTCCAATAACAATTAATTTCAATCTTCAATTTTATAATCAAATAATCATATTCTCAACCTAAAATCTAGTATACTGTCGCGCAATAGTCCTAATATAGCCCACTAGGTGGCACATTCTATAAATATCCTCTAAATCATATTTTTAAATATTAAAAATAATGAAATATGTAATTAAAAACATGGTAGCATCCATTCATAAAAAAAAATATACTGTTTATATACTAAATATATACAAAATATAAATATAAGCTTTTAAATAAATAATTCATATTTAAATTCACATTATTTAAATCATGGATGCTCATAAAATATTTATTCTACGTACAATGCATATATATAATGATAACTTATAAGTTGAGTGCGCTCCATGAGAGTAACCCGACTGGCCTGGTTCTAAAAGTCTCGGTCTCGACGGAGCTAAAGAAAATAATAATAATAATAATAATACTTATTAGAAATAAATTCCTAATTTAATAATTCTAGAATTCTAAAAATGATTCGATCTAGACACGATTCAGACACAATTTCAAAACTGGACTCCTTGTTGTCATGTTTTATAAGAAATCTACTGAAATTTTGGTAGAGTTTATCCTGTAAAATGGATGTTTCTCAACTAAAAGTAGAGCCAATTCTGCAAGCAAACATACTTCAATACTCACAAATACTCAACTTCTCAGGTTGGGCCCCCGAACTACACAATTTGCCCAACCAAGAACCAATTCTAACAATAATTTCAAAAATAATAATAATTACTAATAAATCACCAAAATTATAAAAATTCAATTAAATACCAAAAATCAATTTATTTAGATAATAAAAGCATAAAAGATGTTTAATTTTCCAAAATAGATAATATCCAATTTACAATTAAATAATATTAATAACCCAATTATTCAAATTTTTAAAATTAATTAGCATAAATTACCCATTATTATTTGAAACAATCAATTATATAATAAAAATACCTAAAACTTATTTAAGTTTAAGAATAATAATTAAAATTATTATTCGAATATATTTTCAAAAATTACCACTGATCAGCTAAAAATAGTAATTAATTTATAAAAATTATTTTAATGCCAATTATCACTCAAAAACTATCCAAAACGTATTAATTATCAATAATTTCAATTAAAATATAAAAATTATTTATTTATATTAATTTTTCCAAAATTCTTTTTTTTTTTTTACATAATCATTCAAAAATTCATAATAAAAATTTGGTACATAATTTAAATAAACTTCCTTCATGAAACTTACTCTAAATAATATATAGAATTTAATAAAAATAAGAAAATTTTCAAACCCGGGACTATGTAAATAGTAACCAAACCCAAAAATACGTATTTATTTTAAATAGTTTTTAAAAAATAAATAAAAGTAATATTTGAGTAGATCTTTAGCTCAAATAATAACTAATTTAAATACCACAACTTCAAATAAAATTATTTTCAATAAGAAAAATCTAATTAAACATGTTAACTTAAATATAAAATCAAGTTTTTAGAGTACTTACCGGTCAAACCACTCAAAACGAACCACGTATTGTCGAAGCTCATCGTAGCATAAATAAGCCTAAGCTTGATTGGATCCCTCACCGGCGACTGAATTGTACTATTCATATAGTGCTATCTTCCCTACTGTCATTGTTGCTGGTGCTGCTGCTGCTGCTGCCGCTCGAACTGACAGTGGTGAGGTGGTGGTGCGTGGTTTGTTATAGAGGAAGAAAGAAAGAAAGAAATAAGAAGAAAAGGAGAGGAGGAGAATACTGCATTGCACGTTTTTGGTTTTAATATATATATAATTACATAAATAATAATAATAATCATAATTTATAAATCAAAACATAATTCAATAAAATTATTAATAACTTAATAATCCACAAATAATAAATTAACTCACTTAATAACAATTCCAAAAAAAAAAACTTTGAAATCCCAAAATAAATTTAATTTTATGAATAACCAAATACTACAATTTAATAAATTAAATAATTAGAATAATAATAAAATTAAAATATTAAAATAATAATTAATAAAAATATTTATTAACACTATATATCTCATAATTTAATTTTAATAATTTATATGAAAATTTTGGGTCATAACAGGTATCAATTCTTCTTGAAAAAAATAATTTTTTTAAAAAAGGAAAGGAAAAAGATAGGAATTAAAAAATAAAGAGAAAATAAAAATTAAAAAAAAAAAGAAAAAAAAAAATAAAAATAAAAATAAAAATGAGGGAAAAAAGAAAAAATATAAATTAAAATTTATAAAAAAAGGAAAAGAAAAAAGTAAGAGAAAATAAAAATAAAAAAAGAGGAGAAAAAATTAAAATAAAGAAGATGAAAATAAAATTTTAAATAGATTAAAAAAGAAAAAAATATAATGATAATATTACAAATAATAATAATATTGGCTAATTCCATCTCTCTTTTGCAATATATTATCTGTTGGCCAAATAATTAAAACTTTAAACTGCACTGTCAAATTTTGACCTAATTATTTTTTTATTTTAGGACATTGCAATGCACTGGATTCTTGGCTCTAGTATTAAATATGGAAAATTGTACTATTTTAATTTGAATGGTGATCTAAGTCAAAAATCAAGTTAAGTCAATAGTATTGGTAGAAGTCGCTCGGACAAAGACTAAGTCATTTTGTGGCATCATCATCTTGGACATCTTTCTTATAATTATCTTAGACAAATAAAGTTGAAATTGTTTTTGAGTATCACAAACTCTGAATTCAAGTGTGATATTTGTGAATTGGTAAAAGGCCACCGAATTTCATATGCACCGAGTTATAATAAAAATTCAATTCCATTTATGACCATTCATTCTTATGTATGGGGATATGCTTGAATTCTCACTCTATCTGGTGCTCATTATTTTGTAATGTTTATTGATGAATGTACTCAAATGACTTGAGTATCGCTGCTTTCAAACAAGGGAGATGTGTGCTCTGCATTCCAAGACTTATACAAAATGGTGGCCACACAATACCAAAGTAAAATTTAAGTCCGGTAATATGACAATGGTGGGGAGTATCTTAACTCGACTTTTAAAGATTTTTTCCTTGAGCGTTGTATGCGCCACCAAACTTCCTACGATGGAACTCCCCAATAAAATGGTATAGCATAATAGAAAAATTGATAGTTATTAGAAGTTGTTTGAGCATCATTGTTTAACATGAATCTTCCTTGGGAATACTAGAGAGAGGTTGTTTGATCCACTATGTATATTATAAACTGGACTCCCTACTTAAGATCAAAATGCCTCTTTAGAAACTTTAAGAACTTGTCTCATCTCCACCTCTAAATAATCTTGAGCCTCGAGTCTTTGGATGCTCAACATATGTTCATCAGGTACTCAGTAAATTAGATCCTTGAGCTATCTAGTGTATCTTTATGGGCTATACTGATTTACAAAAGGGATATTAGTGTTATGATCTAAATGTTAAGAATATATATGTAACTCAGAATGTTCAGTTCTATGAAAATGCTCCCTTTTTTTTCTCTACCATTTTTTTCTTTTTATGCTTTTATTCAACTTTCACTAACACTCACAACATCTTTCATTGACCAAGAATTATTAGAACTTTGAGGAGGCAAAGGTGTTAGAGGGCGTTGTGATGTAGGTAATAATGCTCCCTTCATCTCTCAATCTGAGTGCCCTCTTCAGGGAGAGAGAATTCAGAGCATCTTTGAAGATAGCATCAGATTGAGTATCTCATCGAGTGTTCTAAGCATCTGACCTATTCAAATAGTGTGTTCAAGCATCACACCTAAATAAATAATTGAAGATAATCCTAATATCTCACTCAGACTTTAAACTAATCAAGATAGTACATCTTCCCGGTTCACATCAGATGCTGAGGAAACTCGAGATGTGCACAATGAGATAAACTCGTCTCCCTTAGTAACTCTAAATATCGAGCCTTATTATTCTTCTAAAATTAATAGAGGGATTCCAAAAAAATAATATGGTTTGGATCTTAATACCAAATCTAAATATCCTATTAATAACTTCATATCAACAAATCATTTGTCAAAATCATATACATATACTATAAATCAATTATCTACTGTATCTATTTTTGAGTAATGTGTAGGAGGCTCTAACTGACCTAGCTTAGAAGAAAGCCATGAATGATGAATGGAAGCACTGCAAAAGAACTCCATATGGGAACTTATTCCACTTCTTGAAGGAAAGAAAATGGTTGGATGCAGGTGGATATTCACTATCAAACTGAATCTAGATGGAAGTATTAATCGATATAAAGCTCAATTAGTTGCAAAGGGATATACTTAGAAATGTGGAATTAACTATAAAGATACATTTTCCCCAGTAGCAAAAATAAACATCATCCGAGTTCTTATTTCATTTCCTACTAACATGGATTGTCCACTATAACAATTTGATATAAATAATGCCTTTTTGAATGCAACTATAGATGAAGAAGTGTATATAGATCCACCACCTATAATTAGGTACACTAACCGAGTATGCAAACTAAAAAGAGCATTGTATAGAATCAAATAATCACCTCAAGCATGGGTTGGATGACTCACAAACTTTATAAAGAAGCTCAGCTATAAACAAAGTGATGTTGACCATACACTATACATCAAACAAAAGATGGGTAAAGTCACTGCTCTTATTGTGTATATTAATGATATGGTAGTCACTGAAAATGATCCAAGTAACATAATAACTCTACAAAGACAATTAGCAACCGAATTTGAACTTAAGGATCTAGGTAACTTAAAGTATTTTTTTAGGGATTGAAGTTGCGAGATCAGGTCAAGGAATTTCTTTTTGCCAATGAAAGTATGTAATGGATCTATTAACAAAAATGGACATACTTGATTGTAAGCCAATTCAGACTCCAATTAAAGTTCACCATGAACTATCCATCTGAGGAGATCAAGTTCCAACTGATAAGGATTAGTATAAAAGGTTGGTAGGAAGATTAATTTTTTTATCTCATACTCGGCCAGATATTGCTTATGCAGTAAGTGTTATAAGTCAATTCATGCATTCTTCGAGTAAAGAAAATATGGATGTGATATATCGAGTGTTGAGATATCTGAAGTCTTTCTCTGGGTAAAGGTTTATTGTTGGGAGAAATAAGGATTATGAAATTACTAGTTATATAGATACTGACTAGGTTGGAAATCAAACTAATTGAAAATCAACATCTAGGTACTTTACATTTATTAGAAAGAATTTGGTCCCTTGGAGGAGTAAGAAATAAAAAGTTATGGCAAGGTCGAGTACTAAAGCTAAGTTTAGAGGAATTGCTCATTGTGTATGTGAGTTGCTCTAGATAAAGAAAATTGTTTAGGATTTGAGACTAAATCATCTTAATCAAGGAATAATTAGTCCTACATTTGTTTCTTCTTAGACTCAACTAGTTGACATCCTCACAAAAGCTGTGTCCAGGAAACTGTTCTACAGCTCACTTGGTACGTTGGGAATGATTGACATATACTCACCAACTTGAGAGGAGTGTTGAAGTTAGCTCCAAAAAGTCAAAGATTTGATTAGATATATTAGGAATCAAATCTTTGTATGCAATTAGGAATTAAATCGTTGATTTATTTAGGATGTTATTCTATTCCTAATTAGTATATAATTAGATTTTTTATATGTATATATAAAGGATGTAACCTTTCTTATGAATATGTGAAAAAATATAATTCCCTTGAATTTTTCTCTTCTTTTCCACTGAATTTTATTCTTCAATTGAAACCCATGGGCCATCTTCCTCTATCAAGTCTCTACACTCCATTAAAGTCATATCAACACATCGTTGCTCATACTCTAATCTTTCTATAATGACCCTTGTTTTAAATTATTAAAGTATATTTTGAGATTTGCAGTGTTAATAATATTTTAAATATTATTTATATATTATCATTATTTGTGATTAATATTCGCTATTTTATGTTAAATATATTTTCATGCGTAAAATAATTTATTTGAAGGTTTTATTATGTCAAAACATTAAATTTATTATCATTATTTTTATTATTATTAGTGTTACTATATCATGCATGCGTGTTAGTATTAGTATTATTATGTATTGTTGTTGTTATTATATTTAATTGTATCAGGTGCATGAGTGTGTATATGTGTTGTGTGTATATATATATATATGTGTGTTTGTTGGCTAATTTAAGTGTGTATGTATATATATATATATATATATATATAAAGAAATAGAATCAAAAAAATTTTGGGACCTATTTCTTTCTCCCTCCCCTACTTCTACTTCCTTATTTCTAACCCTCACTATGCCTTTCCATTCTTCACATCGAAGCACCACCAGCTGCCGCCACTAGCCACCATCTTCTTCCTCCTTCTTCCCTCTTCATCTTTGTCGTTGTCCGACCACTTCTGCATCGCTAGAGGACCACCTAAAGCTGTTGCAACCCAAGAGCTTCCATGGTTGCCAATGATGAATCCAGCCACCTCAGCTTGAACTTCCTGTCTCTTTTGAATCCTTGAGCTCCATTGATCCTAGTTCTAAGCTCCTTTTGAGCTTTAACATTCTCTTTTGTAAGTTATCTCAAATTTTTATTTAGGTATATTTAGGGTTTTGATTTTTTTAGTTGATATTAGTTGATTTATGGATTTTTGCTTTGGAATTATTGTTAATGGTAGCTTAAACTTCCTAAAAATAATTTTTGTTGATTTTTTTGATTTAGTTTGACTTATGGGTATTTTTTTATTATTTTAATATTAAAATATTGAATTTTTGTTAATTATGTTAATTAATTGTTTAGAATAACAATTTGGTAGTGTTATTATATTATGTTAGTAATTTTTGTAGTTAGAAAATAAATTTTGGATATTTTGTATAATTTTTAGAAATATTTTTGTATTATGTGAATATTGGATTTATATGTTAAATGTGTATTTTTGTTGAAAATATTGTAAAATAATATGTTTTAAATAATTTTGGAATGATATATGATGATAAAATAATTTTAGTGATTTTATATAATATTTTTGAGAAATTATTAGTATTATGTGATTTTTTATTATATAGGTTAATTGTGGGTTTTTGTGGAAATTATAGTTAAATAATATATTTTAGACGATTTTAGGATTTTATAGAGTATTAAAATAATTTTTATAAATTATTTACTATTTTTAACTAATTAATACTAATTTTTGAAAATTAGATTCAAATAATAAATTATTTACTATTTTGGTGATTAAATGGATTTTTAATTACTTTTATTATATATTTAAGCTATTTGAGCAATTAAAAGTGAATTTTACTATTTTATGTTAAATAATTGAAAATTTGGATTTTGTTTAATATTATATTATTATTTTAGATTTTTTATTTAATTATGGTGAAAATAATTATATTTAGTGTTTTAATGTTTAAATATATTAAATTTTGGTATTTTATGGAATTTGATGATTTTTAATATATTTATTATTTAATATTGTTTATTGGTGAATTGTGAACCTCGGTTGAAAAATTTTGCAGTTTGAGGTCCCAACCCAAGGTGTGAGATCTACTTTACTTTTGTAGAGAGATATCTATTTTACAAAGGAGGTTCTGTCAATTTTTTAGTAGAATTCTCGTAAAATGTGAAGTCAGGTCGATCTTGAATTTCTATGTTTGATTGAGTTTTAATCCTTCGATAGATTCTTCTTTTAGAAATTCTTAGAAGACTAACTTAGAATATATTTTGATCTTTATGATTATTTATTTTCTAGTTGTGTCGAGACCGAGGCCTATCAAATCAAGTCCACCGAGTCAATTTCAAGGAGCGTAAACTTATGAGTTATTATTTTATATATGCATTGCATATATGACGCATTAAAGTGAGCTTGCATATTTTCATTATATATTTAAACATGCATTATTTCATTAAATGATTTAGTATATGTTAGGTATACCTTAAATATATTTTTGGTATATTTTGATATATATGCTTGTTATATTTTCAATTTACACTTAGTATATTTTTGGTATATTCATAGTTTATTTTGGTTTATGTGTGGTATATATATCTAGTATATTTTCAGTATACCTTTGGTATATATCTAGTATATTTTCAGTATATTCTTGTATATTGTATGCCATTTTATTTTAATTACACATTTTATTATTTTCAGTACATATATGTGATTTTATGTGAAGGATATTGATTAAATGTGCTACATAATGGGTTCCATTGGGTACGTGTACATACCGGTGTGATAGATTTTAGGGTTTAATTATTAAACCTTTTGAGGTGATTTATGATTGATTATTTATTGAGAATTATTGTGATTACAGGATTGTGATTACAGGAGTTTGGTTGACCTAATGTCTCGGGGCCAATCACACTGACAGCAAGACTGCTGGAGCTTGGTTGACTTAGTGTCTTAGGGCCAGTCTACTGTCTAAAATGGGATAAAAGAATTACTTTGGAATTAAGTGAGCCTGTGTGGCTAATATGATATTTTGTTTGAGGTTGCGAATATTAGGGTTCTATTTGATCCTTCATTGAAATAAATGTTTTCTGCATTATATATATATATTGATGCCTGACTGCATATCATTTAAATTGCATTTATATATATTATAATAATTCACTTGGTAAGGTCTGATTCCCCTCAATATTTTTTCAAGAGATTCTTCAATCGTCAGACCTCAATAGTAGACCTTCACGCCGGACTTCTTCATCCCCAGCTAGATTATGTAAATTATTTACCTAAACTGTGGTTGTATTCTAGAAAGCTGCAGTAGTAGTGTGTTGTATTAACAGAATGTTACTTTTAGTAAGAGATTGTCTCTAAATATTCTATAAATATTTTTATTTTATGATATGATATTTGAATTTGTTTTATTGATTGAAGTTTTAATTATGTTGTATTTTTTATTTAATTACGTGCATTTTTATTTTTAAGGTTGCTATAAATTCCAGATTCAGAAGAATTCCCATTCCCTAACGCCGGTCATGACTCTTGGGTTGGGTCATGACAAAGTTGGTGTCAGAACCTTATGATATTAGTGTTATGGACCTAGGTTTTTAAAGTTTTATTTTCTTTGAAACTACTGCAATTAATTAGGTTCAATCATGTCTTCAATAAGTTTTCCTATTATAGTTTTCTACATAATCATTAGGTTATATGTTATTGTCTATTATCTGAATCTCATTGCCTTTGTCTTTTTAGAATAAGGAGATGATTGCGTGTTGCTCCGTCGATTGTTAAGGCTGAGGATGATGAGTCCTTTCAAGATGAGGTTTTACCTTTTGAGCCACCAATGAGGCATAGAGGCTGAGGCTGAGGTAGACCTTGAGGAGTGATAGGTCATCGTAGATAGAGAGAGCTACAAGATGAGGAACCTGTAGAGCCATAATATGAGGAAGCTACTATACCTCCAGTTGCACCTCTATTATAGCCTATTTATCAGTAGGGTATATCTGACCCTGAGGTAGCACTATTTTATGTTAGAGTTGGTAGGATAGATTTTGATGGTACCACAGATCTGTTAGACTTTCTGCAGGCTATTAAGATAAAGACTTGGACTACACACACTGAATATTAGCATATCATGATTTTTGAGTTGTCTGTTGAAGGACTAGCCTTGGATTGGTTCGTTTAGGTTATTCAACCTCACATGATGACGATGACTTGGGCTCAGTTCAGAGAGAGGTTTATAAGGAGATTCTGCCTAGAGCCACTCAGGATGAGTTACAAACTTTGGCTGATGAGCATCACCAGAGGTGATAGATTGGTAGAGGACTACACCATAGAGTTTTTAAGTTGGGTAGATTTGTATAGGATCTGATGCTAGACCAGTATTTTGCTATTATGACTTACATCACTGGTATGGGTTCTACTTTTGCTTAGATACCTATAACTAGCCTTACTCTAGAGTCAGTGATAGAGTTGGCCAAGGAGATAGAGTTAAGACTAAGGAGCTACGCCTGATTACTATCAGTTGGGTGTTCAATCATGAGGATTTCACACTACTCCATATTCAACTGTCCATATTAGTTCGAGTATTCAACAGAGAGGCTCAGTATAACATAGTTAGAGGCAACAACAAAGAGTTCATAAGAGTAGCAGACATGGTCGTGCTAGACCTTGTTGACCTATCAAATTTGGGCCAGGTGCTTCCAACAGCAGTAGTGGATAGAGTTCTGGATATGGCAGTATAGGATCAGCGGCTAGTGCCTATCAGACTTGTGGTAGAGTCCATCAAGGACCCTATTACATGGCTCCGTTAACTTGCTTTAGATGTGGATAGATAGGGCATTTTGCTAGATCATGCCTCTATTATGGCTATCAATAGCAGTTTCTATAGCAGTCGATTGCCAATGCAGCAACAACACCTTTTCAGTCACCTCCAATTCAGTATCCAAGTTTGACATAGATTGTTGCCCAGCAAGGGCATGGCAAAGGTACCAGAGGTTTTGGCCAGGCTTCCACTAGTCAACAGGGAGGTAAAAGTCAAGCCAGAGTTTTCCATCTCACCTTGTAGGATGCTCAAGCATCTAATGCCATTGTTGTAGGTATTACTCTAGTTTGTTACTTAGATGCTTGGGTTTTGTTTGATCCAGGTGCTACACACTCTTTCGTGTCCCCTATTTTTGCTCATAAGTCATGTTGGCAAGCTTCGAGAATGGCTTTTTCTTTGTATGTTGCCACTCTTCTAAGCGATTTATTAGACATCGATGTTGTTCTTTATGGTTGTCCAGTGTTTATGGGAGGTAGAGAATTTCCTGTAGAATTATTATTATTAGATGTGATGGAGTTCAATGTGATCCTTAATATGGATTGGTTGTCTCAACACTATGCCACTATGGATTGTTGGAGTAAAGAGATGACTTTCAAAATTTTGAATTAAAAAGAGTTTCAGTTTGTGGGTAATAAGAGTTATGCTCCTCAGAATCTCATCTCCACTATTATGGCTAGGAAGATGTTAAAGAAGGGTTATCAGGGATTTTTAGCATTAGTAAGGGATACTTCAGTAGAGAAGTTGTCTCTCATAGATGTTCCAGTTACCTGTGAGTTTCCTGATGTTTTTTATAAGGAGTTACCAAGTTTGCCACCTCATAGAGGGATTGAATTATGTATAGATGTGGTTTTAGGTACAACTCCTATTTCAATGTTGCCCTACATAATGGCTCCTATAGAGTTAAAGGAATTAAAGGAGTAGTTGCAAGATCTATTAGATAAGGGTTTTGTTAGACCTATTGTTTCTCCTTGGGGTGCAACTGTTCTATTTGTGAAGAAGAATGATGGTGCATTGAGACTGTACATTGATTATAGAAAGCTAAATAAGGTGATAGTGAAGAATAAATATCCTCTCCTGAGGATAAATGATCTATTTTATCAACTTCAGGGTGCACAGTTCTTTTCCAAGATTGACTTGAGGTCAGGCTATCATCAGTTGCGGATCAGTGAAGCCGATGTTCCTGAAATGGTATTCCACGCTCGATATGGACATGATGAATTTTTAATGATATCCTTCAGGTTAACTAATACATCAGTTACTTTCATGGATCTGATGAACAGGTTGATTCAGACCATATGTGGATCAGTTTGTAGTAGTCTTCGTTAATGATATACTAGTGTATTCGAAGAGTATGGAAGAGCATGTGTATCACTTAAGAACTTTATTGCGGACATTGAGAGAACACTATCTTTATGCTAAATTCTCACACCAACTTTATGCTAAATTCTTAATGTGTGATTTCTGGTTGGAGAGTGTTGCATTCCTTGGACACGTAGTGTCTAAAGATGGTATCTAGGTTGATCCATAGAAGATTAAGGTAGTATATGACTGGCCTAGGCCGACAACAATCATAAAGATTTGTAATTTTCTAGGTTTAGCTGGATATTATAAGAGATTTGTGTAGGATTTCTTTAGAATTACAGCTCCTATGACTTGCTTGACTGAGAAGAATGTGAAGTTTGAGTGGTTAGATGCTTGTAAAAATAGTTTTCAGTTACTGAAGGAGAAATTAACCACAGCTCTAGTTTTAACCTTTCTTAATGGAGAAGATAAATTCACTGTGTATTGTGATGCCTCCAAAGTTGGCCTAAGTTATATTTTGATGCAGAATGGTAGGGTAGTAGCTTGTGCTTCACAATAGTTGAAGAAGCATGAATAGAATTATCCTAGTCACGACCTAGAGATGGCTATAGTGATCTTTGCTCTCAAGAATTAGAGACATTATCTATACAAGGTGACTTATGAGATTTTCACAGATCACAAAAGCCTTAAGTATATTTTCCATGAGAGAGTTTTGAACTTGAGGAAAAGTTAATGTGCTAGCAGATGCTTAGAGTAGGAAGTCTTCAGGCAGTCTCACTTAAATTAATATAGAGAGGAGACTGTTGATTCCAGAGTTGCATGAGTTAATGGATCAGGGTCTAATGATAAAGATTAGTATATCAGGTGGACTGTTAGCTCAGTTCAAGGTTCAATTAATGTTGAGAGATAGGATTAAGGTAGCTCATGGCTGAGATCCTATTCTAGCAGAGCTTGAGAAGAATGTTCATGCAGGGAAGTTCATTGATTTCACACTTGATAATGATGGTTTTTATAGATCAGTGGTAGATTGTGCATTCCTGATGTGGATAATTTGAGAGAAAAGATCTTTAAGGAAGCACATTCTACAACCTACACTATATATCCAGGTGTTACTAAGATGTATCATAGTATCAGGGATTTGCACTGGTGGGATGGATTGAAGAAGGATGTAATTGATTATGTTGCTAAGTGTTTGACATGTTAGCAGGTGAAAGCTGAACATCATAAGCCTTCTAGAAAGCTTCAACCTTTTCCTATTCCTAAGTGGAAGTGGGAGAGAATTGCTATGGGTTTTATGGTAGGGTAGGGTTACCTCGTTCTAAGGATGGACACGATTCCATTTAGGTGATTGTGGATAGGTTAACCAAATATGCTCAGTTTTTGCTTGTGAAAGTCACTTATTCTATAGCTAAATTGGCAAAGCTATATGTTAATCATATTGTGTGCCTTCATGGAGTACCTGTGTCCATTGTGTCAAATAAAGGTTCAGTGTTTACCTCTCATTTTTGGCAGAAGTTGCAAGAAGTGATAGGCACCAAACTTTATTTCAGTACTGCTTTTCACCTTTAGACAGATGGTCAAACTAAGAGGATGATCTAGACATTGGAAAATATGTTGAGAATGTGTGTATTGGATCTTAGAGGTAGCTAGGATGATCATTTTTCACTTGTGGAGTTTGCATATAATAATAGATACCATAGTAGTATTGAGATGGCACCGTATGAAGCTTTGTATGAAAGGAAGTGTAGATCCCCTCTATATTGGGATGAGATTGGAGAGAGAGTTTTAACTGGACCTGAGATTGTCCAGGATGCAGCGGAGAAAGTTGCTGTGATCAGAAGGAGATTAGAGACTACAGCTAGTAGAAAAAAGAGCTATGCATATTCGAGACGTAGAGATGTGGAGTTTCAGGTTGGAGACTATATGTTTCTGAAGGTGTCTCCTGTGAAGGGTGTGATGAGATTTGGCAAGAAGGGGAAGCTAGCACTGAGATATATTAGAGCATTCGAGATTTTGGAGAGAGTGAGCATGGTTGCATATCAGTTGGCTTTGCCTCCAAATGTTTCTCAAATGCATTTAGTGCTCCATATCTCGATGCTGAGGAAGTATATTTTGGACCCTTCGCATGTGTTACAGCCTGATAGTGTGGAAGTGAACAAGGACCTGACGTATGAGGAGGAGCCAGTCGCAATAGTGGACCATCAAGTTTGATAATTTGTTCGAAGTAGATTCCGATAGTTAAGGTGTTGTGGTGAAGCAACAACGTGGAGGAGCATACTTAGGAGATAGAAGCTGAGATGTGAGCCGCTTATCCTTATCTCTTTCCTCGATATTTATTGTATATATTCTTTTATTTGAATTCAAGGATGAACTCTTATAAGGAAAGAAGATTGAAATGACCATTGTTTTAAATTATTAAAGTATATTTTGAGATTTTCAGTGTTAATAATTTTTTAAATATTATTTATATATTATCATTATTTATGATTAATATTCACTATTTTACGTTAAATATATTTTCTTACATAAAATAATTTATTTGAAGGTTTTATTATTTAAAAAAGTAAAGTTATTATCATTATTTTTATTATTATTAGTGTTACTATATCATGCATGTGTGTTAGTATTATTATTATTATTTTTGTTGTTGTTGTTGTTGTTATATTTAATTGTATTATGTGCATGAGTGTGTATATGTGTTTTGTGTGTGTGTGTGTGTGTGTGTGTATATATATATATATATATATATATATATATATATATATATATATATATATATATATATATATATATGTAAAAGAAATAGAATCAAAAAACTTTTTGGGACCTATTTCTTTCTCCCTTCCCTACTTCTTCTTCCTCATTTCTAACCCTCCTTGTACCTTTCCATTCTTCACACCGGAGCACCACCAACCGTTGCCACTAGCCACCATTTTCTTCCTCCTTCTTCCCCCTTCCACCCCGTCACTGTCTAACCGCCTATGCACTGCCAGAGGACCGCCTGAAGCTACTGCAACCCGAGAGCTTCCTTAGTCGCTGGTGATGAATCCGACCACCTTAGATTGCATTTTCGGTCTCTTTCGAATCCTTGAGCTCCGATGATCCTAGTTCTAAGCTCCCTTTGAGCTTAAACCTTCTCTTTTGTAAGTTATCTCAAATTTTTGTTTAGGTATATTTAGGGTTTTTTTTAGTTGATATTGTTTGATTTGTGGATTTTTGCTTTGGAATTGTTATTAATGGTAGCTAAAACTTCCTAAAAATAAATTTTGTTGATTTTTTTGAATTAGTTTGATTTATGGGTATTTTTTATTATTTTAATATTAAAATATTGAATTGTCATTAATTATGTTAATTAATTGTTTTGAATAAAAATTTGGTTAAATTAGTGTTATTATATTATGTTAGTAATTTTAGTAGTTAGAAAATAAATTTTGGATATTTTGTATAATTGTTAGAAATATTTTTGTATTATGTGAATATTGGATTTATATGTTAAATATGTATTTTTGTTGAAAATATTGTAAAATAATATGGTTTAAATAATTTTGGAATGATATATGGTGATAAAATAATTTTAGCAATTTTAGATAATATTTTTGAGAAATTATTAGTATTATGTGATTTTTTATTATATAGGTTAACCGTGGGGTTTTGTGGAAATTATAGTTAAATAATATATTTTAGATGATTTTAGGATTTTATAGAGTATTAAAATAATTTTTATAAATTATTTACTATTTTTAACTAATTAATACTAATTTTTGAAAATTAGATTCAAATAATAAATTATTTACTATTTTGGTGATTAAATGGATTTTTAATTACTTTTATTATATATTTAAGCTATTTGAGCAATTAAAAGTGAATTTTACTATTTTATGTTAAATAATTAAAATTTTGGATTTTGTTTAATATTATATTATTATTTGAGATTTTTATTTAATTATGGTGAAAATAATTATATTTAGTGTTTTAATGTTTAAATATATTAAATTTTGGTATTTTATGGAATTTGATGATTTTTAATATCTTTATTATTTAATATTATTTATTGATGAATTGTGAACTTCGATTGGGAAATTGTGCAGTTTGGGGTCCCAACCCAATGTATTGAGATTTGTGTATTAGAAGTGTATTTTCCTTGCAGGATCGACTCTATTTTTGTAGAGAGATGTCCATTTTACAGAGGAGGTTCTGTTGATTTTTTGATAGACTTCTCATAAAACGTGACGTCGGGTCGATCTTGAATTTTTATGTTTGACTGAGTTTTATTCCTTCGATAGAGTCTTCTTTTAGAAATTCTTAGAAGAATAACTTAGAAAATATTCTAATCTTTATGATTATTTATTTTCTAGTTGTGCTACGACCGAGACCTATCAAAAACAGGCTCGTTGAGTCAGTCTCGAGGAGCGCAAACTTATGAGTTATTATTTTATATATGCATTTCATATAAGATGCATGAAAGTGAGCTTGCATAATATGTTTAAACATGCATTATTTCATTAAATGATTTAGTATATGTTAGGTATACCTTAAGTATATTTTTGGTATATTTTGATATATTTGCTTGTTATATTTTCAATATACACTTAGCATATTTTTGGTATATTCATAGTTTATTTTGGAATATGTGTGGTATATATATCTAGTATATTTTTAATATACCTTTGGTATATATCTGGTATATTTTTGGTATATTCTTGTATATTGTATGTCATTTTATTTTAATTGTGCATTTTATTATTTTCAATACATATATGTGATTTTATGTAAAAGATATCGATATAACGTGCTGTAATATCCCGTGTTTTTTTTATATTTTAATACTACATCGGGATATGCAGTGTTAATAATTTTTGTATATAGTATTGATATTTTATGAGTTTGTTATTTAATTAAAGCTAATTTTAAGTGTTTTATATTATTTTAAGTACTTTACGTAAAATTTTCCCGGGACTTGCACTTTCGAGGAAATTGACACGTAATTAATTTAATATTAATTATTTTAAATAGATTTCCGCATTTGCATGCACTCATATATATTTTTAAAGTACTAAATAAAGTGTATATATTTAAATTAAACTAGGGTTTAATTAATTACCCTAATTTTTATTATTTATTAGTTAGTTGTAATATTATTTAATTATTTAATTATTATTATTTTTTTTAGTGTATAAATTATTTAATATATTAAATTATATGTGTGTAGGAATTTATATTATTTTATTATATAGTGTGGATTTATATATATATACATAAACACATATATATAGTTGAAAAATCAAAACTTATTGCCAAATTACCATTTTTGCCCCAAACCCTCTCCTTCTTCCCCGATCACCCAACCACCCTCAACCACCATCTGTCATGCCATTCTATTGCTGTCGGTGTGCCTCCCGGTGTGCCACCTTCCTCCTCAGCCTTCCCCGTTGCCTGCTGCAGCTGTTTCCGGCGTTTGGAAGCTCATTTTTGGCCGAAAAGCTGAAAGTTCAAGCTAACGTCGATCGACGTGATTTCGACCACCGTTTTTGACACCGCCAATCTCTATATTCTCCTTGAGCTCAGGTGAGTGTGATTCCAAGCTTTGTTTCACTTAAAATGGTTTAGATTTGCTTAGGTTTCGATTTTGGCAATTTCGGCCTATTAGGGTTTTTAATTTTTTTTGAGCTTCAATTGATTTATTCATGAAAAATTCATTCACAAATGTTGTTCCCCTTAGCTTAATATTCATGTGTGAATTTTTGTATAATTTTTGGAATTTATTTTGATTTTTGGGTATTTTTGAATATTTTATTATTATTTTCTAATTTTTGAAAATTAATTAATTAAATTATAAAATTGTGTTTTATGATAAATATAGGCATTGAAATGAATAATAGAAATTTATTTGGAATTTTTGTGAATTTCGATGTATTTATTTTGAATTTAATTAGTTTATGTAATTTTGAGAAAATAGGGTTAATTGTGTTTTTAATTGAAATTAATTGGTTAATTAAGTTTATTTAGTGATATTATTGAAAAATATGTTGAGAAAATTAATTTTGTGCAATTATATTATTTTTGGTGAATTTTTGGATTAATTTTAATATATTTTTGTATATAGGGGTATTTTGGTAATTTTACCCTATATTGGCTAAAAATATAATTAAATTGGTTTTAATAGTTATTTAGGGTATAATAATGATTTCTACAAATTATTTAGTATTTTTAACTAATTAAAACTATTTTTTGTAAATTATTTTCAATTATATATATAATATACGATTTTTCTAATAAAATGAGTTTTTTATCGGTTTTTACTGTGTTTTAGGATTAATTATGTAATTTCTACTTATAAAATGTATTTCTATGATATAAGGGTATTTTTGGTATTTTGTATATACTCTGTGAATTCTGGACCTCGGTCGGTAAATTGTAGTTTGGGGTCCGACCGAGGGATTTTGGTTGTGTTTTGGGTGTATTTTTGAAGTGTGTTTCTTTGTAGGGCCAGGTGTACTCTTTGAGTAGAGAGATGTCCATTTTATAGGGGAGGTTCTATTGGATTTTTGGTAGAATTCTCATAAAACATGATGTCCGACCGGATTCTGACTTAATTCTGTGTCTAGTAATCTAGATCAAGTTTTTAGGAGTTTCCATTAGATTTATTCTGATTCCTATCGTTATTTGTTTGTTTAGTTGCATCGAGACTGAGGCCTAGTGGACTAGGCCCATCGGACCCATCTCGAGGAGCGCAATAATTATGAGTTACTATTATATATATATATGCTTTAGGATGCATGATTTAGAAATGTATGTTATTTTGATTAATTATGCATAAATAATTCAATTAGTATTTAAGTTTATTTTTAGTTTATTTTTGGTTTATCTTTGGTATATTTTAAATTATATGCATGCTTTATTAAATGTTTATATTTAACATGATTTTAAATATATATTTAGTTTATTTTATGATTATATTGGATTTATTTGACGTACATATACTCGAAATATACCTAATTTATTTTGGTATATTTCTAGTATATATATGGTTTATGTTGCTATTTTATTTAAATTCATGCATCATTTATTTTTATGAATGTATGCTTTATATTTTAATGAAGGATATCAATAGAATGTGCTACCTAGTGGGCAGCACTAGGACCGAGTACGTACCGGTACGCTTATAACATTTAGGCTATATTACTAACCTGTTTGAGGATATTGATTGGATTTGATTATTTAATGTGTGAGATATGGTTTGGGAGTGTGATTGTTGGAGCTCGGTTGACCAAGTGTCTCGGGGCCAATCATACTGACAGTCAAACTACTAGAGCTCGGTTGACTTAGTGTCTCGGGGCCAGTCTACTATCCAATTGGAATAAGTGAATATATTTGGAATAAGTGAGCCTGTGTGGCTAGAGTGTTGTCTAACAAGTTTTGAGGTTTCAATTTTCTAGGGTTCTATTTGATCCTTCATAAACAGTGATTTTCACTAAAAATATATAAAATGATTTTGTTGCATTTGTGTGTATCATTTATTGAGAATTATTATAATTGAGTAGTGTGATTGCTGGAGCTCGGTTGACCTATTACCTCGGTGCCAGTCACACTAATAGTGAGACTACTAGAGTTCGGTTGACTTAGTGTCTCGGGGCCAGTCTACTGCATAAGATGGGATAAGATAATTACTTTAGAATTAAGTGAGCTTGTGTGGCTAGTATGATATTTTGTTTAAGGTTGAGAATATTAGGGGTTCCATTTGATCCTTTATTGAAATAAATATTTTTTGCATTTATTATTATTATTATTATTATAATATATATATATATATATATATATATATATAAGTAGAATTTGACATTTGTGTGAAATGTATGTATATGTATATATATATACTAATGTCTGACTGTATATGGTTTAGGTTGCATGTATATATATTATAATAATTCACTCTATGAGGTTGATTCCCCTCAATATTTTTTTTCAGAAGATTTCTCGTCGTCAGACCTTAATAGTAAACCTACGCCAAACTTTTTTAGCCTCAGCTAGATTATGTAAATTATTTACCTGAACATTTTTTGTATGCTAGAAAACTACAGTAGTAGTGTGTTGTATCAGTAGAATGTTACTTTTAGTAAGAAACCTGTCTCTGAATATGTATGAATATTTTTATTTTATGATATGATATTTGAATATTTATTTTATATCGATTAAAGTTTTAATTCCATCTTATTTTTATTTATTTAGTTACATGCATTTTTATTTTTAAGGATTACTTCAAGTTTTAGATTCGAAAGAATTTCTATTCTCTAATGACTCCCTTTTGGGTCATGACACTTTCATCTAGAACAACCTTGGCATTGTGGTAACAAATATATGCGAACTTTTTTTTCCCCTTTTATATACCCAAAGTCAAGAATGAAGCTAAACTACTATAGAGTATTAGACTTATAATCTTATGTTTTATTAACCAAATAATGACAAATATAGATTTCTTTTTATAAATCCTTTAATAATATATATATTGATCTATTGTAATTAGCTAAATGTAATATCCCGTGTTTTTAAATATTTTTACACTGTACCGGGATATGCAGTGTTAATAATTTTTGTATATATATTACGATATTTTCACGAGTTGATATGTATTTAAAAACTATTTTAATTATTGTGTATTATTTACAGTGCTTTACGTAAAAATTTCCTGAGACTTTCATTTTCGGGGAAATTTTCACGTAAATAATTTATTATTAATTATTTTAAATATATTTTCGGACTTGCATGAACTCATACGTATTTTTAAAATACTAAATAAAGCCTATGTGTGTAAATATTTATTTAATTAGGGTTTAATTAATATTACCCTAACATTTTATTATTTATTTATTAATTTATTGTTATTTAATTATTTTTATTTATTTTTATATTTTAAAATATTAAATTACATGTGTGTGGTGTAAATTTAATGTGTGTGATTTTATTATTATTTTATTATATAGTATAAAGTATATATATATACATATAGATTATTAAAACAAAAGGATTTGGAAAATTACCGTTTAGCCCCTCCCTTCTCCTTCTTCTCTCCTGATCGTCTACCGTCACTGTGCCTCCCGTTCCAGCACGCCGGACCGCGCTTCGCCGCCACCAGCTACCGCCAACATTCTTCCCCTTCCTTCCTCTTCCCCTCCGACGTGACCAGGCTGCCAGAAGCCCGCTGGATCGCCCGGAATCCGCCATAGTAGCAAGTTGAGCTTCTCGTCGTCGACGACGATTTTGACCACCATTTTGTGCACCGCCGGTCTTCATCGACTCCTTGAGCTCTGGTGATTCCAATTCTAAGCTCCTTTCGGCCTGAAATCAAGTGGATTTTGAGGTTTGAGCTAAAACTCAATTCGGTCACATTAGGGTTTTTGATTTTTTTCAGCTTCGAATTGATTGATTCATGAAAACTCCCTTTACAAATATTGATCCTAGTAGCTTAATATACATGTATGAATTTTTTTTGGAATTTTTGGAGATTTTTTGGATTTTTGGGTATTTTTGAATATTTTAATATTATTTTCTAATTTTCGGAAATTGATTATTTAAATTATGAAATTGTATTTTATGGTTAAATTAGGTGTTGAAATGAATTATAGGAATTTATTTGGAATTTTTATGAATTTCTATGTATTTATTTTGAATTTTTGAAGTTTATGTTATTTGGGAAATTAGGGTTAAATGTCACGACCCAAAACAGGGGCCATGACCGGCGCTAGGGAACGGGAATTCTTTCGAATCCGGACTCATAGCAAGCCTAAAAATAAAATAAACATGCAATAATAACAATAACAATATAATATTCAGCGGAAATAAAAATCATAATATCATAATATTATTCACATCAACTAGATTTAAATCAAATCTCATCCCATAGATATATATCTCTTTTAATACAAATCCAGTTTCAATATAATACATCTCTTTAAAATAAAATACATGAAATCCAATACTTTAATACACAACTACTGCAGTGTCTAGATAAAATAAATAAGACTCAAGTAGATAATTTACACAAAGATGCCGGGGCGGAAGAAATCCGGTGTATCGACCTGCTACTGAGGTCTGAAGAAGTTGACTCTCCTGAAAAATAGTCAACGGAGGGGAGTCAGACCTCACTGAGTGAATTACTATAATATATATACATACACACTAAATGATAATGCACACAGTCAACAATATATATCTAATATATATATACAGACAATTACACACAGATGCAGTAAAAAATCATTTATATATTTTATCTTAAAATCATCTTTTATGAAGGATCATATAGAACCCTAGAATATCGCAACCTCGGAAATAGTGTTAGACAACACTCTAGCCATACAGGCTCACTTATTCCAAATATATCCACTTAATCCATTTAGACAGTAGACTGGCCCCGAGAGACTAAGTCAACCGAGCTCCAGCAGTCTGACTGCTAGTGTGATTGGCCCCGAGACACTTGGTCAACTGAGCTCCAGCAATCACACCCAAACCACATCTCACATATCAACAATCATATCAAACCAATATCCACAAATAGTTAGTAACATAGCCTAAAGCTATAGGCGTACCGGTACGTACTTGGTCCTAGTGCTGCCCACTAGGTAGCACGTTCTATTGATATCCTTCATTAATAAATATAAAACATTCATTCACAAAAATAAATGATGCATGAATTTCAATAAAATAACAACATAAACCATATATATACCGAAAATATACCAAACGTAAACCAGGTATATTTCGAGTATATATATGTCAAATGAATTCAATCAAATCATAAATTAAGTTGGAAATATATTTAAAACATTTTAAATATATTTTATTTACAAAACATGTATATAATTTATTATATACCAAAAATAAACCAAAAATATACTTAATATAAACTTAAGAAATAATCAAATTATTTATGCATATTTAATCAACATAAAACATGCATTTCTAAATCATGCATCCTAAGCATATATATATAGTATAGTAACTCACCTAGTGCGCTCCACGAGACGGGTCCGACGGGCCTGATCCACTAGCCCTCGGTCTCGGCGCAACTAAACAAGAAATAAATAACCAACATCAGAATAACCCTAACAGAAATCCTAGAATTCGATCTAGAGTATTTAAATACGAAAACAGAATTAGGGTTCGACTGGACATCACGTTTACGAGAATTTTATCGAAAATCTGACAGAACCTCCCCTGTAAAACGGACATCTCTCTACTCAAAAGAGTAGAGCCGACCCTTCAAAGAAACACACTTTGAAAAACAAGCTCAACACTCAACCACAACCCTTCGGTCGGACTCCAAACTACAGTCTACCGATCGGGGTCCACAAACACAGAATAATTCTAGAAATACCAAAAATATCCTTACAACATAGAAATTCATTTTATAAGTAGAAATTACATAATTAACCTTTAAATACATTAAAAACCAATAAAAACTCATTTTATTTGAAAAACCGTATATTATATATATAATTGAAAATAATTCACGAAAAATAGTTTTAATTAGTTAAAAATACCAAATAATTTATAGAAATCATTTTTATACCTTAAATAACTATTAAAACCAATTAAATTACATTTTTAGACAATTTAGGGTAAAATTACCAAAATACCCCTATATATATAAATATACTTAAATTACTTCAAAAATTCACCAAAAATCATACAATTATCCAAAATTAATTTTCTCAATATATTTATCAATAATATCAATAATTAAACTCAATTAAACAATTAAATTCAAATAAAAACACATTTAACCTAATTTTCCCAAAATTACATAAACTCAAATAATTCAAAATAAATACTTAGAAATTCATAAAAATTCCAAATAAATTCCTATAATTCATTTAAACACCTAATTTAACCATAAATCCCAATTTCATAATTTAAATAATTAATTTCCGAAAATTAGAAAATAATATTAAAATATTCAAAAATACCCAAAAATCCAAAAAATCTCCAAAAATTCTACAAAAATTCATACATGTAGATTGAGCTACTGGATCAACATTTGTGAAGGGAGTTTTCATGAATCAATCAATTCTAAGCTCAAAAAAATCAAAAACCCTAATGTGACCGAAATTGAAAATTCGAAACCTAAGCAATTCTAGACCATTTAAGCTCAAACCAAAGCTAGAATCACACTCACCGGACCTCAAGGAGTTGATGAAGATAGGCGGTGTCAAAAACGGTGGCCGGAGGAGGGAGAAACGGCGAAGGGCCAATTTTCGGCCAAAAGAGGAAAACTAGCTCGTCAGCGCCGGGGAAGGGAGCTGCTGGCGGCGGGGGACAGCTGGGAACGGTGGTGGCAAGCCGGGAGGTACACCGACGGTAGGTGACCGGAGTTGCAGCGGGAGGGAAGGGAGGATGGTGGTCGGGCAAAAAGAAAAAGAAAGAAAGAAAAGAAAGAAAAAGAAAAGAAAAAGAAAAAAAAAAGAAAAAGAAAAAAAATAAAATAATATTAAAATAATAATAATAAAAAATAATAAAAAAACAATTTTAATAATTTAATATTAAATAAAATAATTAAATAACAATAAATGAATAAACAAATAATAAAATATTAGGGTAATATATTAAACCCTAATTAAATAAATATATACACACATAGTCTTTATTTAGTAATTTAAAAATACGTATGAGTTCATGCAAGTCCGAAAATATATTTAAAATAATTAATAATACATTGTTTACGTGAAAATTTCCCCGAAAATGCAAGTCCCGGGAAAATTTTACGTAAAACACTGAAAATAATACACAGTAATTAAAATAGGTTTTAAATACATATCAACTCTTAAAAATATCATATAATATACAAAAATTATTAACACTGCATATCCCGGTACAGTGTAAAAATATTTTAAAAACACGGGATATTACATTAAATGTGTTTTAAATTGAATTTAATTGGATAATTGAGTTTAATTATTGATATTATTGATAAATATGTTGAGAAAATTAATTTTGGATAATTGTATAATTTTTGGTGAATTTTTGAAGTAATTTAAGTATATTTATATATATAGGGGTATTTTGGTAATTTTACCCTAAATTGGCTAAAAATGTAATTTAATTGGTTTTAATAGTTATTTAAGGTATAAAAATGATTTCTATAAATTATTTGATATTTTTAACTAATGAAAACTATTTTTCGTGAATTATTTTCAATTATATATATAATATACGGTTTTTCTAATAAAATGAGTTTTTATCGGTTTTTATAGTGTTTAAAGGTTAATTATGTAATTTCTAATTATAAAATGTATTTCTATGTTATAAGGATAGTTTTGGTATTTTCAGAATTTTTCTGTGTTTGTGAACCCCGGTCGGTAGATTGTAGTCTGGAGTCCGACCGAGGGGTTGTGAATGAGATGTGGTGTTTATTTTCGAAGTGTATTTCCTTGCAGGGTCGGCTCTACTCTTTTGAGTAGAGAGATGTCCATTTTACAAGGGAGGTTCTGTCGAATTTTTGGGAGAATTCTCATAAAATGTGATATCCGGTCGAACCCTGATATCGATTCTATGTTGAATACTCTAGATCGAATTCTAAGATTTCTGTTAGGGTTATTCTAATTTTTGTCGTTATTGTTTGTTTAGTTGCGTCGAGACCGAGGGCTAGTGGACCAGGCCCGTCAGACCCGTCTCGTGGAGCGCACTAGGTGAGTTACTATACTATATATATATGCTTTAGGATGCATAATTTAGAAATATATGTTTTATTTTGATTAAAATGCATAAATAATATGATTTGTATTTAAGTATATTTTTGGTATATATTAAATTATATGCATATTTCGTTAATAAATTATATTTAAAATGTTTTTAAATATATTTCTAGTTTAATTTATGATTTGATTGGATTTAGTTGACGTATATATACTCAAAATATACCTGGTTTACTTTTGGTATATTTCTTGTATATATATGGTTTATGTTGATATTTTATTGAACTTCATGCATCATTTATTTTTATGAATGTATGTTTTATTATTTAATGAAGGATATCGATAGAACGTGCTACCTAGTGGGCAGCACTAGGACCGAGTACGTACCGGTACGCCTATAGTATTTAGGCTATATTACTAACTATTTGTGGATATTGATTGATTATGATTATTGATGTGTGAGATGTGATTTGGGTGTGATTGCTGGAGCTCAGTTGACTAAGTGTCTCGGGGCCAATCACACTGGCAATCAGACTGCTGGAGCTCGGTTGACTTAGTGTCTCAGGGCCAGTCTACTGTCCAAATGGATTAAGTGGATATATTTTGGAATAAGTGAGCCTATATGGCTAGAGTGTTGTCTAACACTGTTTACGATGTTGCGATATTCTAGGGTTCTATGTGATCCTTCATAAAAGGTGATTTTCAGATAAAATATATAAAATTATTTTATTGCATCTGTGTGTAATTGCCTATATATATATATTAAATATATACTATTGACTGTATGCATTATCATTTAGTGTGTATGTATATATATTATAGTAATTCACTCAGTGAGGTCTGACTCCCCTCCGTTGACAATTTTTCAGGAGAGTCAACATCTTCAGACCTCAATAGCAGGCCTATACGCCGGATTTCTTCCGCCTCGGCTTCTTTATGTAAACTGCTTACTTGAGTCTTACTTTTATAGTCTAGACACTGCAGTAGTTATAAATTAATTTTGTGGGATTTTATGTATCTTATTTATGTGAGATATTGTATTATATTTGAAACTGGATTTGTATTAAAAGATTTATATATATGAGATGAGATTTGATTTAAATCCAGTTGATGGAAATGTTATTATTATATTTATGATTTTTCATTTCCGCTGCATTTGATATTGTTATTATTATTATTGCATGTTTTATTTTATTTTTAGGCTTGCTACGGGTTCCGGATTCGAAAGAATTCCCGTTCCCTAGCGCCGATCATGGCCCCTGTTTTGGGTCGTGACATTAAAGTTCATTTAAAACGAAAGACCATCGTCTGGATAGAAAAAATAAATTGAAATTATACAAATTGGTAGTAAGGATTGAAAATATTAGATATTTAAATTTACAAAATGTCTATATTTATATAACCTTCCTATTTTATTTTATTTAAAATAAAATATTGATATATTAAATCCTTACAGCCAAATTGTATAATTTCATTTTATTATTGTAATAGCCCAGACCAACCTGCATCAGATATTGTCCGCTTTGCCCAAGCCCGGCCCGCAGTGCACGATTTTAAAACGCGTCCGATGGGAGAAGGTATCCGCACCCTTATAAGGAGTGCTTCGTTCTCCTTCCCAACTGATGTGGGATATCACAATCCACCCCCCTTAGGGCCCAACGTCCATACTGGCACATCGATCTGGGCTCCGATTCTGATACCATTGTAACAGTCCAGACCAACCCACATCAGATATTGTCTGCTTTGCCCAGGCCCAGCCTGCAGCACATGGTTTTAAAACGTGTTCGATGGGAGAAGGTATCCACACCCTTATAAGGAGTGCTTCGTTCTCCTTCCCAACCGATGTGGGATATCATAATCCTTTGATAATCCGTGTGTCCCATCCTGGTACGTGCCTCAATCGCATTAATGAAGTCTAAGGCATCACCCGTATCGTCAAAAGAAAATCTATCGATCCGAGAGTAAAGAAGAGCTACTTCAGTATCTGTCATCCCCTGATTCCTCTGCTGAAGCATTTGCTGTACAAGGGGCACAACCTGATTATGATATCCCATATTGGTTAGGAAGGAGAACGAAGCACTCCTTATAAGAGTGTGGATACCTTCTCCCATCGGACACATTTTAAAACCGTGCGTTATGGGCTGGGCCTGGGCAAAGCGGACAATATCTGATGTGGGTTGGTCTGGGCTGTTATAATGGTATCAGAGCCGGAGCCCGGATCGATGTGCCAGCATGGACGCTGGGCCCTAAGGGGGGTGGATTGTGATATCCCACATCGGTTGGGAAGGAGAACGAAGCACTCCTTATAAGGGTGTGGATACCTTCTCCTATCGAACGTGTTTTAAAACCGTGTGCTGCGGGCTGAGCCTGGGCAAAGCGGACAATATCTGATGCGGGTTGGTCTGGGCTGTTACAATTATCATTCAAATTATACATTTTTTTAAAATAAACTAATAAATACAATGATTTTATTTAATACTTTATTAATGTTATAAATATGATATTTTATAAATTATTAAATTAATTTTGAGAATTTTAGTGTTTATAAATATTTTATTAAATTGTTATATTATATTTAATTTGTGAAGTTTAATTAAATTCAAGTATTGTTATTTATTTTATTATATTGTACCATTAACATTAATTGAGTTTTAAAAAATTAAATTTTTTGGTTATTTATTATTTAATAATAATAATATTATTAATTATGAATAGTGTTAATTTATTGTATTTAATACATTTTAATATTTTGTGGGCAATTTAATTAGAAAAATATACATTTAAAATTTAAAATATTATTTTATATTATTTTGTCTTTTCTCATTATATATGTATACCCAAAATTTTTCTTCCCTCCTCTCTTCTCTTTCCCTCCCCCTTTCCTCTCTTTTCCCTTCCCTTTCTTCTTTTTTGCGTTTTGCAGAAAACCAAGTGCACCACCCACGCCGCCAACCCGCTTCCCAACTCGCCATCGCCACCACCTTCTCCTCCTCCTCCCTTCGTCTTCCTCTCATCGCCACTATTTCTTTCCCCTTCCTTCCTTCTTTCTCCTCTCGGCACCATCATCTTTGGATGCTTGCTAACGTTGATTTCGACAATGATAGTGGTCTTGGTTGGTGTTGATCGAAAGCTCTAGTTATGGGTTTCATTTTCCTAAGGTAATCCATCCAATTAACCTTAAAATGAGCTTCAATTTTATCAAATTCATTTCTAGGCTTCATAATTTAATTTATTGATTTTGTGTTCAGTTGAGTTGCTTTATGTGAAATTGACTTTAGATTAGTTAAATTGGAGTTGTAAGCTTTCCAAATATATGCTTAAATTCAATTTTGGTGATATTTGAATTTTAAGCACTATTCCGGGCTCAGGTAATATTCACGGGGGCTATCTTGGCTCAGAAATGGTTTTTATTTTTTAATCACTTTTACTAGTTATTTTTAAACATGTTTTGTTAAGAAATTTTATTGAAATTGTGTTTCGATTAATTATTATGAATTTTTGAATATTTATTTAAAAATTAGATTTTTGGAAAAGTTAATATAAATTAATAAATTTTGTATTTTAATTAAAATATTTTTAATTATTATGTTTTGAATAATTTTTGAGTAATAAATACTAATAAAATAATTTTATGAATTATTTACTGTTTTAAGCTGATTAATAATAATTTCCAGAAATATATTCAGATAATAGTTTTATTCATTATTTTTGTGATTAAATGAATTTTTAGCTATTTTTATTAAATATTTGAGGAATTTAAATAATTATTTGTAAATTTTGCTATTTGATTTCGAATAATTGAAAAATGGATTTTTATTAATATTATTTAATTATATTTGAAATTTTATTAATTACTTTGAAAATAAATATCATTAAAGTTTTATTATTTAAATAAATTGAATTGTGGTATTTTATTGATTTTTATGGATTTTAGTGAATTTTAATATTTATTATTTTATTTTTAATTTTTGTGAATATTGGTTCTTAGTTGTGTAATTTGTGTAGTTCAATTGGCTCTACTTTTAGTAGAGAGACATCCGCTTTACAGAGATAACTCTATCGAATTTTCAATAGAATTCTCCCTAAAATGTGAAATCGAGTTGTTCACTAGAAATTCTAGATGTATAAAATTAGAAATTTAATTCTAATATTATTTATTTATTTTTTATAGTTGTATCGAGACCGAGGTCTACAAGACCAGACCAGTCTAGTCTTTTTCGAGGAGCGCACAACTGTGAGTTATTATCATATATATACATTGCATGTAGATTAATATTATGAGAATTTATATATTTTAATAAATATGAATTTAATTATGCTCATTTCATTAAATAATACCTATTATTTTTTATATTCACATATATGATTTTCCATAGAAATATTGTGAATATTTATTTTTGATAATATATGCTATTATATTTATATATTGAATTTCATTATTTGTTTACGAAAAATCAATAAATAAATATTTTGAAAGATAGCAGTAGACTGTCCTACCTAGTGTGTTATAATAGGACTGTGTGCACACCAATATGTTAGAATGTTAGGGTTGATGATATGAAAATTTATTGATGTGATATTTGATTAATTGATTATTGAGATTTGTGGTGAAAGAGTTATGTGATGGCGGAAGCTCGATTGACTTATTGTCTCGGGGCCAATTTACTATCTAAAAATTGAGAAAAATATTTTTGGAATTAAGTAAGCCTATTGGCTAATGAGGTTCAACGATTGAGGTTGCAGAATATTTTAGGGTTCTGCTATGATCTTGCACTCAAAATTTTTTTGCATTTATTATTATAAAAAAAAGGATTTTTAGCATCTGTTTAAAATGCATATATATATATATATATATATATATATATATAATATATATATATATATATATTATATATATATATATATATATATATATATAATAATTATTATAATATATATACATGCTACCCAAAGTCCTATACACTCAAGCATTAGTGTAATATATATATATATATATATATATATATATATTACACTATTGCTTGAGTGTATAGGACTTTGGGGTAGCATGTATATATATTATAATAATTCACTTAGTGCAGTCTAACTCCCCTTAATATATATTTTTATGATCTTATACTTCAAAACCTCCCTAATAGAACTATTTCGCTGGACTATTTTCTCTCCAGCTGATTATGTAAATACTTAATTGTCACTTTTCTTGTATTTTAATAATCACTGCAGTAGTAGTACTTCCTATTTTTGTATCAGACAGTATTTCTATATTTGAATAGTGTACAGATATTTTATGTTATGATATAAAGATTTATTTTGTATTAATTAAAATTTTAATTTTGGTGTATTTTTGTGTTATTATTGTATGTATTTTTTATTTTAAGGCTTGTTATGGATTCCAGATTCAAAATAATTCCTACTCCTTAGTGCCAGTCTTAACTCCCTGTTTTGGGTCATGACACTTCAGTTGGACTAAATTTGAATATTTACTAGTTGGATTCATTACTCTTGCACTATTTACAGTCAAGAGTACTTTTCAAGTCATCCTAGCCTCACACAATTGCATTTGCATTATTTTTCCAAGTCTTCCAACTAGTCTATGCTCTCTACATTAATAATTAATTTTATAATATGTTTGAATGCCATAATAACTCTCTATTTGGTTGAATTCCATTAAATAATTCATTTTTTTTTTCAAATGAAGTTTAAATAAAATTCATTTGTAAATGAATTCTAAATTCATTTGAACCAAACACATTTCATCAATAAGAATGGATTTAATGCTAAGTAATTCCACAAAATTAAGTTAGAATTGGAAATAAATTTTACAAATTTTTCATTTAAATCAAACACACTCACTTAAAATTTGCAAATGAATTCTATAAATACTATGTTTGAATGTAAGGGGGTAAATTCTATAAATGGTACCAAAACTTTGCCTTTGAATACAAAATGGTACCATCACTTCATCTTTTTGGTTCCCAAATTTTAGTTTTAGTTTCATATGGAAGTCAACCACAATAATTCAACAAATTTTAATGATGTCCCACATCAGAAGCCATGTCAGTGTGATTCAACTTTTTTCAACAAAAGGGCTAATTAAGTAATTTTAACTTTTTCCTTTTTTTTTGGTAAAAAATTTAAAAAAAAAAAGAATCTTTTCCTTTTTTTTTGCACAATAAATTTTATGGACTTGAATATTTCACTAACAATTAATGTACTAAAAGAAAATAATTAAGCACTAGAATGACATGGCTTAGAAAAGTGCACACTACTATGAAAGTTCAAACTTGGACAAGAAAGAAATATTGTAAGAGTAAAGTGTATGTATGGTCACTAAACTTTATATTTGATTATGATTTGATTATAAAATTTTAATTTGTATGTTTTTAATTACAAAATTTCGATTTAGGTTTTGAATGTAGTTTCTTTAAAAAATTTTGTATTATCATTTTAATTCAAATTTAAAAATTGTATACAAATAAGTCTATAATTTCTATATTTATATAGAAATTAATGAAAAAATATAAACTATCTTGATGGATAAACACTTTTAAATTATAGTTATAAATTATTTAAATGTAATATAATATACAAGTATTTTATTGCTATTGTAAAGTTCATTATATTAAAAAAAATTAATATTTCAATAAAAATAAAAATTATAGTTATATATTATTTATATATAATATAATATACAAATATTTTATTAATTTATAATTTATTATATGAAATTAGAAAATGAAGATGAAATTTAATATCTGCTTTATTCTCTAGTTGAATAATATTTTTTCATTATTTTAGGAATAAGGTAGATATCTCTCAACATAGTTTTAATTGTTTTTCATTAATTTCTATATGAATATAGAAATTATATGCTTTTTTATATATTATATTAAAATTTTGAACTAAAATGTTAATATTGGATTATTTATAGACTAAAATTATTATCAAGACAACTCATAAATTTAAAAAGAAATTTGATAACTAAAAAGATACCAATTAAAATTTTGTAATTAAATCATAATCAAACACAAAGTTCAATAATCACTTATACAATTTATTTGAATATTGTCCACCAAAAAGTAGTAGCTCCATGTCATGTTCATCTCTAGGAAGTAAAACCATACATGTTGCCAATATGGGTTTATGCATAAAACTACAGCTATTGACAGTAGCACTATAATGTAAGCCACCACAAAGCTATTGCTAGTAGAAAACACCCATGTCGATGAACCCATCATCTTCATTTTCAAGCATTGAAGTTATTGGCACCAATGTTAGAGAGGTTGTGTCACAATTGTCACATTTATACCCTAATTCTAAGTACATTTGCATTCATTATATGTTGCATTTACATATGTACTCATTAAATTTAAGTATAAGCTAGTATATATAGTTAAGCTAGTGTTTCGGGTTGAGCCATGACTTATACTTGATTAAAGAGTGAGAATTTTTGAATTTTAGTGACACTCAAAAGAAATAAAATATTGAGAATAATAAGGATATGAGATTAAATTCAAGTAAAGAATAAGAACTTTAAAGTTAGCAAAAGATAAGGACTCAAATTGAAATAATGATTAGCCTAGATTGAAACATTTGGAAGTTTGAAGTTGTATAGGTAACAAAACCATCTCATTAAGTGTTTAAATGGATATTTTATATGTTGATTTATCCAAATTGGGGCTGCATCCTATCCAATTCATGGCTTAGGTGCAACCAATAAAAAAGAAAGAAAGAAGATCACTTAGAAAAAAAGGGAGAACTAGAAAACTACTTGATTCTTCTAGGAAGCTAATCTTTTTCAAGCTAAATCAAGAGATGTAAAACAATTTCAAGCCATTAATCATCTTCCCTAAAGCTTTATTGATGGAATTGGTAAGTAATTTTAAGTGTTTTGGTTTATTTAATTTAGGGTTCTTAAGTTGTATATTTTGGGTTTTTAAAGTCTAGTTTATCAGTCGTTGTAATTCGATCATATGTTAAGCTAGAAAGATCCAAATTGGGTTTTATTTGATGATATAAAAACTATAACGAATTATATAAAATTTTTCTCTTTGGGATAGAGCTAATTCAGTTTGTAGGCTAAACTAATAAGAGAAATATTGTATTGCTTAGTCTGTCAGTTTCTTTGAGCTAGTTATTATTCGTTATATATAACTTTATTTATGGGTGTCCAATTGGTGTGAAATTTTGATGGCATGTTCTATACATGTAGATCTAAGACTAATTAAACTTTTAGCTCAAAATTCCATTTTTATAAGTCCCATCAATGTTTCAAAGTCAGCTTTAAAAGCAGCTATTTTGATTATGTGAACTAGATTTACGGAGTTCATGAGTTAAAAATAGTTCAGAGACTTTTAGTATATCTTGAGTTAGGAAACTCAAAATTGAGTTTAGTTTGATTCTAAGAAAAATAAATGAGTTCTCTAAAACTTTATGTTTTGATGAAGATCTATTTATGTTTCAATAGTGTTTTAATAGACTTATACTTTTTATTGCTCAATTAGTTTGAGTAATTGAACTACTTGTAATGTGACCTTTATAATTTTAATTGTGGCTATTGAATGGAAATGAAATTTTTATTAAAAGTACTATACACAAAGGGTTAGGTCTATTTAAAATTTGAGATTAATATTCATTTTCTATATGTTGAAGTGATTTTTATAATTTAGGCATGAAAATAGCTACTTTAGAGTCAATAAAGCTTATTTGTATAATTGAGCTTAATTGCATTTTATATAAACCATTTAGGGGTTGCATGGTTAGAGTAGCATATTAGATTATTACATTGATGATTTATAAATGAAATTGAATCCGTTAGTTGCCGAAAAGGCAAGGGAAGTACAAGTGCAAGTTGATAAAATTTGGTGAACCGGGTTTGTGTGTTTATAGGCTATTTTGGTGATTAGATGTTCAAGCCATTTAAAATTTTTTATAATATCAATAAATTGATAATTTAAATGTTGTTTTATGAGCATGAATTATTGTTGTAGAATGGTTTCAATTTAGCCTTGTTGATACTTGAATTACATGTTTTAATTTCAAGCTTTCAAGCTTTCAATTTACAAGTTAAATATGTTATTACTATAAGCTTGTTTTGGTAATATGATTTGAGATTATTTTGGATACTTAATGATTTAAATGAGATTATAATAATCTTGATTTCATTCCTTTGAATTATGATTAGAAGTGGTTTGATTTTGAATACTCTATTGAATTATAAATGTGATGCAATTGTTTTGATTAATTATTTAATGAAAATGGTGTTTGGTTTTGTATATTACCACCCTATGTGAGATGTGTAAATATGTTGAGGTGATATATGCACATTTGAGATTGTGTTGGCTATTATTGCGTAATAAACAACAAGGCACTTAATTACAGTATGGTAAGGAAGAAGGGTTGTTCCTTGCTAATGTAGTCAAAGGGTTAGCCTTTAAGTGTCCCTAAAGAGTAAGTTTGTGATGACCTATATATTATGGTCAAGTTGTGATGCATATTATATGGATGGTTAATACATGTGAAATGTTGTATTGATGTTTTAAAAGGCATTACTTGTCTATGCTTTGCACAAGTTTGAAAGTGAGAAAGGATTTAATGTTTTAAGTGGATTATAATATGATTTCAAATATGCTATTATTATCATTAGAGAAGTTAAATGTGTTTGGTTTAATCAAATCATTTTTTGCTTGATATATCTATTCATTAAGTATTTTTGTGCTCATTTTGCTTTATTTTATAAATATTTTTATATAGCAGGGCTTGATAGTTAGTGGACAGAGTTAAGTGAGTATGAATAGAAGTTTTAGAATAAGATTGGCCAACATCCTCATTAGAGTAGCCTTGTTCTTTTATTTCTTAAGATTGTTGTATAAGTGTTGTAAAACTAATAGGGTGATAAGGATTATTTGTTAGATAGTTGTATTTCAGTATAACTCCTTCTCCTATTATATAGTTATCTATTATTACTTTATATATGTTGTATCAATGAGATCATAATATACATATTGAGTTTGCCATTTCCTAAACATTATCATGACATTATAGCAGTTCAAGGTCAAACAACCACTAAGCTCTAGCCATGGCTAATGAATTATCCTAAATAATAACAGTTTCTTCAGCTGTTCCTTCTTGAATCAAAATTACTTATTTACCCAATGTTGCACACCAATTACCTATTAAACTCAACTCTACAAATTACCTATTATGGCAAGCCTAATTACTACCTTTACTTCATAGCTATGACCTTGCTAACCATGTTGATGGAAGTTTGCCTCCACCACTAAAGATGACTGTTGACAATCAAGTAAATCTAGAGTATTACATCTAGTTTCACTAGGACCATTTAGTTTTTTCTTGGATCATTGGTTCAATTATAGAAGCTTTTATTCTGCAAATTATAGGAGTAAAAACAACACAAGTTAACTGGGACATATTAGCCAACACATATACCTCTAGGTCCAAAGCTTAGATTTGCACCATCAAATCAAATTTCTATCGATTGACCAAGGAAAGTGCTGAGTCTATTGGATAGTATACTCAGCGTGCCAAGAGTATGTTTGACCAGCTACTAGCACTTAATAGTGTAGTCCCTTAAGATGATCTTATACAAGTTATTATCAATGGTTGAGGGTTCTATCGACCCTTTGTTTGTTCATTAGAGAATTGGCTTGATGTAGTATTATTTGGTGACCCTTATAGTCTCTTGTTATCTAAAGAAGAAAATTTGACAATGGAAACTCTCGACAAAGACACAGTCACACCCATAGCCTTTATGGCTAATCATTCTACTTCTTTTGGATCAAGATCACCCATGTCCTATCGTGGGCAAGGGGGCAAAAATAATCGAGGAAGAGGTCGCTTCCTCTCTTCCTAATCTTGCTCACCATACCATAACTTATTTAGTGAGTACTCTTCCCCAAACATTAATTCCTTTGATTTTGACATTGTCCAATGCTACAATTGCCTTGGCTATGGTCATTTAGCCAAACACTGCTCTACACCATGCACCAGAAACTTCTTTATATGCAACTCTTTTCCCAATAATATTAGGCCCACTTCTTATTATGCTTCTGCATCCACTGCCTCAACCCATTCTCAACCATGGATCCTTGATATCAGTGCTACACATCACTTGACACTAGAGTTGGAAAATTTGTCCATACACTATGACTATTTAAGTATAGACGAAGGCAAAATTGGTAGTAGTACTACACTCCCCATTTCTCATCATGGTTCTTCTTTATTTTAATCTAAGAATTGTTCTTTTCATTTACATGATATATTACATGTTCCTTAATCTTATTACAGTCTTTTATCGGTTCATTCATTCACTTGCTATAATAATGTATATGTTGAATTCTTTGCTGACCATTATCTTATGAAGGTTATCCCTACAAGAGCCATCCTCCACACAAAGCCGATCAATAATGGTGTGTATTCCATGCTCCTCCAACCGTACACCAAGTCCCATCATCCAGTTTAAGCTCTTTCCTATTCCCTATCTCAATGGCACTCCAAATTAGGCCATGCTAATTTTCACACCATTCATCAAGTGTTGCAACAAAACAATATTTCTATTTCTCTAAATTAAATTATTGATCATGCTTGCAACATCAGCAATAGTCGTAAATTATCTTTTTCATTATCTTCTTATCATGTAATAGAACTGCTTAAGTTAATATGTTAAGATGTATGGGTGTAAGCACCTAATTTTGGGATGCAATTGTGCACAATTATGACGTAAGCCCCTATGATGAAATTTATTTAAAAATTGAACTTGGTTGTTCATTTTCTAGACTTTAAGGACTAAATTGCAACATTTTTTAGGGTTTGATTGCAAATAAGTCAATTTTTCAAGGGTCTTTTGGTAAAAAAAAGTTTTAGGATTGGCATTTAAAATGCTGATTGACATTACACAATGCTGATAGGCATTGTACAATATTGGTCGACATTACACAATGCCGATGCGCAATAATTCCATTTTTTTATTTTTCGTGTATTTTCCCTTATTTTTTATTGATTTTTTCAATGTTTTGATTGGTTTAAAATTCAAACTTTATCTGATAAGGTTTTTAAAAAAACATAGAAGATATTTTTGAAATAAAAAAAATAAACACTATTTTATCTAATCAGATAGGTCTGTTCCTCCTTTAGAGGAAGTGCAGTACGTGCAAACTCAGCATTTAAAAGTAGATTCTGAATGCTTGCGAGAAGGGGGGCTTGGCTGGAGGACCTTTTTTCTTCTGGTTTTCAAGAGGATTTTTGAGAGGCACATAAAGACACGGTGAAAAAAAGAGAGACCGCGAGCATAAAACCTTAATTTTTGAGACTAAAATTTCTGAAGGCAATAGTCCAAAATAAACAATATCTTAATTTTAATGGTGATAATTCAATTTGACGGGCTCAAAAAGGGGCATTTGCATAGCATCTCTAGTGTTATTTTTCTATTTCTTTTATTACTATTTTTTATTATTTTCTGCTTATGTTTTTTTTCTTTTATTTTTGTTATTGTTTTGATTATTTGATTTCATTGCTAATTTGCTTTTTTTTTTTGATATCCATATGTGGATTGAGGAGGAGGATACCGTATGTGTTTAATTGAACAGAAGATCCATGGAATGCCATTGATGAACCTGTACTATTTTAATAATAGTTCTTAGGATTTTAATTTTTGTTCTACATTTTGGTATCCTATGTAATTTATTTTAATTTATAGGTGTATAATTATTTAATTTTAATTCTGTATGTAGTTTGTAATAGCCCCAATAGTGGGAATAGTGAAAGATTTAAATTTCTGTATTTTAAAATTGATTAGTAATTAGGTTCAATTGGGTAAAAAAATCAATTAAAATCAATGGTGGTAGTAGCTTAAATTAGGGTTTACATGTAATTAATTTAGGTTATTTTTTTAGAAAATCATTGTAATGTTTGTTTGATCTATTTTTTGTGTTTTATTTATTTTGGGCTTATTTTTTTTATGTTTTTATGTTTTTGGGCCCCAAGCCCACGTTTAGGTCTAACCCACATAATAAATAGGCTTAAAAATGATTTAGGTTTTAAATAATTAAAATCAACTTAGGCCCATTAGGTTAATTAGATTTTAGGCCCGCTTACTTAATTAAAATTGTTTAGACTTAGCTCAGCCCACTTAATTATATTTCTTTTAAAATAAATAGACCTAGGTCCACACTCCACTTAAAATAAAACCAAGTTAGACTTAGGCCCACTATTTTAATTTTCCTTTAAAAATTGAATAGACTTAAGTTCATATCTTAGAAAGACTAAAAAATAGATTTAGGCTCATTAATTAATAAAATGTAGGCCCACTTTTTCTATTTCACTTGTAAATAAAATGTAGATTTAGCTAACTTCTTTAATAAAATTAACATAGTTTAGACTTAGGGACAACGTGATCTTGAGTGCATTTTTTACTTGTAATTTTATTGACTTGTTGCCTTTTTGGGTGGATGGATGTTAATTAGGGTTTAATAAAATTGCATGTAATTAGAGGATGAAATAATAATTTATAAATTATTCTAAATGAACACGAGACTAAGAGAAGTTAGTATTTCATATCCAGAATCTCCTGGTTGTGGTGCTAATTTTCTTTTAGAGAATCGAGTACCACCAATCAAATTGTCCCAGTTATTACCCTGGCTGGTGACTCCTCATCTCCATGCCATGTCTTTGTGATAGTGGTTAGTGTGTTCTCTAAGGCCTTGAGCCTAAACAGTGTTGTGGTTGTTAAAATCTTTGACGCGCGCTAAACCCCACCGTCTATAATGGCGACTCCATTGGGGATAAGAGATACTGATTCTACTTATGTTTTTTAGAATTATTTTATTAATTATTATTTCATTCTTGCATTCATTCTGCATGTCCCTATTAAACCGATGGTATTGGTTTATGATTCCATGATTCCACTAGCTTAATGGGGTTGTAGATTGGCTAACCATCACTCTTAGCCTTAACTCAGTTTAAGAGAGATTACTGGGCTCATCTGACTAGGGTCTATAACCCAAGTCCCTAAGGGGGGTAATCTTCTCTTGAGTTGGTAAAGGATGCTGGGCCCCTCTGACCTTGGCCTGTAACTCAAAGTCTATAATGGAGAGAATTTTGCTAAAGGAACCTTAACTTTTCACCGGACCCTAACCATATATAATGGCCTAGTTACTTCCTTTAGGATCTTTACCCAAAGTGCTTGTTTGTTTGAATTGACATAAGGTATTTCTATTTATGAAAGCCCAGGCCTATACATTTGAAGCTCATTCAAGCTAATAAAGATTAGGCTACACCTTTATATTTAGAAATGTTACTTCTGTGCTTTTTCTTTTAAGAGAGATTTGGCATGCGCGTCAGCTCTTAATACCCCCTATTGATATGAAGGCCAAGACCAAAAATCCTAGGAAAAGAAACTCACCATTGAACACGTGTATGGGAGGAATAAGGTTAGAAGGCTTATGCTTGCATGTTGCTTATTGGTTGCTTGTTGATTGCTTCTTGATACTTGCTACTTGCTAAGTGCTTGCCTACTACTTGTTGCATAGCACGTGCATCATGCATACATACATACATGTGGTCCATGCATCATATTAACACCTTGTTTTATAGCCATTATAGATTCATATAGGTCTTCCTGTGTTTGGGGACGAAGAGGCGATAGATTGACCATAGTTGATTTAAGTATGGAGTCCATAGTTCAAAGCATTCTTCATACATTGGAGAGACTAGAGGGGAGTCCAATCAATCCACTATTCCTAGAAGCTAAATCAGCTCAGACTGAACATACTGGAATGGAACAACAACCAGAGATGTGGACTTTATAGGACATTAAGGGAGCTTTGATGGATGACATGAGAGATATGATGGAAGATGAACAAAGATAGACTTTGGCCAGACTAGTGCAACTTATTATTGGACAACCACCTGTTACTATTATTGAACAACCACCAGTTGTTACTATTGAATAACCATATGCTGTAGGAGCTCCATCTGTTGTTATAGCTCCTCCACATGCTGATAACAATGCTAGGGGGCAACCTGCTCCTAGAAATGTGTCTACTACTAATGTGAGAATGGAAGATATTAAAAACTACATGGTATAAAAGGTGAAGAGAGAGTCACTTGAATTGGTTCAAGACCTGGAGTCTAAGCAGATGTAAGCATTGACTCAGAAAATGTCCAAGATGGAAGAGCTAATTAGAGGACAAGGAATGGGATATTCTTTTGACTTTAATGACATGCTGTAAATGGAAGGAGATAAGCTACCTAAAAAATTCAAAATGCCTCAACTATAGAAGTTTGATGGGAGAGGAGATCTAAAGATTCATTTGAGTCAATACACCATAACCATAAGCACTACTAAAACACCATTGTCAGTAGTTGCCAGGCTATTTGTGTTATCCCTGGAAGGAATGGTTATAAATTGGTACCATGGGTTAGAAAAATCTGTTAGGGTTGATTGGAAAGAACTATGTACTGCATTCTTGAAACAATATAATTATAACACTAGATTAGAAGTGTGAATTAGGGATTTGGAGTTGACTAAGCAAAAACCAAATGAGTCCTTTTATGATTTCTTAACTCGTTTCATGAATAAAGCAGGGATGATGAAAAACAAGCTTACTGAGAAGGATTAAGTTAGAATGATAGTTCGTAATGTGTCACCTAATTTGGTCAAGAGGTTACAGATGATGAATCCCAAAAACTTTGTGGATTTATATGATGATGGGTTATAAGCTGAGGAAATTAAGAGTGAGAAAAAGAAAACTGTTAGAGGCACAGGAACTTGAAACTACCCAACTAGGGGCATATAACAAGGAAGTACTAGTCGATCTGTAGAGGTGCGTACAGTTCAGCAACCCCAAAGGTTCTCCAACTTTAACCAACCACTCTCCAAAGTCCTAGAGAGGCTAATCCAAAAAGGCCTACTCCGACCCTTAACTTTTGCAAAACCCCCGAATCCAAATCTCCCTGGTTATAATCCAAATAGTTACTGCATGTTTCATCAAGCAGCTAGCCATTCCATAGATACTTGTATCTGCCTAAAACATGAGATCCAAAACCTAATAGACTCCATAAAATTCAGTGACCCTGAGAAATCCAATTCCAACCTAAACACCAGAAACAACCCCTTCTTAGATTACTAAAACGTTCCACTACCAACCACTATGATGATCAACTCAGGGGTTAGCAAAGAAGAAGTGCTAAGCTCTTTCGAGGACCTCAACCTTATACCCAATAGAGAACCTTTCGGACAATCACAAAGAGGAGTAGAAGACTTATTGGGCTAGCCCTTAGGCAAGTTTGATTATAGAGTATTCTACTCGAAACCACCCTCTGTTGATATCCCTATTGAATTAATTGAGCCCTCAGGTTAGGGAGATGAGTTTGATGATAAGCCAGTAAAAGAAGAGCCTGAAATTCCTGAGCAGTCGCTAAGAGGAGTTGAAGATATATTGGGACAACCTTCGGGCAAGTTCGATTACAGAGTATTCTATTCTAAACCCACTTCTACTGACATCCCCATTGAATTGATTGTGCCAACAGGATAGGGTGATGAGTTTGAGGAAGATGAATTCTTAACCCTAGAACTTTCCCAAGAAGGGGTTAAAGAGCTGGTAAGTCAACAGATGGACAAGCTAAGGGAGTTGAAGGGAAAAGAAACATGCACATTGGAAGTTTGGAAAAATGGGAAAAGAGAATGGATCGTTGGGGCCATGGACATCTGGTATGATTCTGATGAAGAAAAACCCATTGGAGTCGATGTATGGAGTGATACTCCAAATGTAAATCATGTTACTAGAAGTGGGAGGAATTACCAGACAACAGAAAAGCAAAATGAAAGGGTTGTAGAAAGGGAAGAAACAGAAGACACAGAAATAGAGGAAGGACAGAAAGAGGATCTGATCCTTGAACAACTCAAGAGGCTAAAGTGAGTGTGAGCATCTGGGAATTATTGATGCATTCAGGCAGCTACAGAAGGGCTCTGGTTAAAGCTTTATCGAACATGAGCATTGAAATAGCCGCTACTCCAGAGGCTATGGTAGTAAAGATGATAGAAAAGAAACATGGATTGATAACATTCTTGGATGATGACTTGCCTTTGGAGGGAAGAAATCATAACAAGGCATTATTTATTCTAACTGAAGTAAAAGGGAAGAGAACCAACTTTGTAATGGTGGATGATGGTTCAGTTATAAATGTATGCCCGCCAAAGATCCTACCTAATCTGGGTCTGAAAGTAGATGACTTGACGGCTTCAAACCTTATAATCAGAGCTTACGATGACAATACCAGGAATATGGAGGGAACATATCAAGCTTTGGTCAAAACAAGGCCTGTAGAGTCGATTGTTGAATTTATTATACTAGACATCCCTATTACCTATGCCCTGTTGTTGGGAAGGCCGTGGTTTCATGCCTTAAGAGGAGTACCTTCAATAGTGCACCAGAAAATAAAATTCCCTCATGAAGGAGATGTCGTGACAATAGAAGCTGGAACCGATGCAGTTGTGACAGCCATACTTGATAAATAGAAGCAAGTGCGTGTTCTGCCTAGTTTCCAAATTGCTAGAATATTTGATAAGATGGATCCTAGGGTTGTAAAAATGATGGAAAGCATGAATTATCGACCTAGACAGGGGCTCAGGAAGAATGAATAAGGAAGCCCTAAGTCCCCAAACATTAAAACCTAGGATCGTATGAAGGGTTTGGGATATACTAAGGCAGGATCGACTAGTAGAAGAGCAAAGAACAAGGAGAAAGCAAAAATAAATAAGCCCTTGGGAAGGATTGGACCACTAAGTGAAAATTTCATCAAGCCAGGGGAAGGCAAGTATTATCTGGGCACCAATGAATCTATTAATGTGGCTGGAAAATTGTCCCTGGGTTTGAGATCTTCAAGGAGCATATTGTGGAAAGCCTAGTGGCCAGCAACAAAGAGGAAGTCATGAAGCAAGTAACTAAAAGGATGGGTGATGATGTTGAAGAGTTGTTGTGTCTGCCACCTGAGGAGGAACCACCCCAAGACTTAGCTACTGTCATTAGTGATAGTTTCATTGATGTTTTTTTGAAGAAACTGATGTAATAACGTCCGATCTTTATGCAGATGAACATGTTATTTTTTCTATGGTTAATGATATGAATGCTGGTTTTGCTTACTTATGTGATGTGCATCCTGATTGTTCTGTGCATTATAATTTTAATCGATCATGCATGTTTGAAATTAATTCAATTCAATTAATTCATTTAACATGGGCATAAATGATAATCCAAAGAACATTTCTATATCACATGATGTAACTTCTGAAGAGAGAAAATTTTTTTAAGAGAATATTAAAAAAAAAGAAAGGTAGTATTCACTTGGACTTATGAAGACATGCATGGTTTGGATAGGGAAATAGCAGAGCATCACATTCCAACTCATCCAAAAACTAAGCCGGTTAAATAGAGATTGCATAGATTAAGACCATAATGGACAAAAAAAGATAAGGGAGGAAATTGCCAAGCAAATACAGGCTAATTGCCTAGAAGTACTAGACTACCCTTAATGGCTAGAAAACATAGTACCTATTCCTAATAAGGATGGAAAAGTATGAATGTGTGTAGATTTTAGGGATCTGAACAAAGCCTGTCCAAAAGATGACTTCCCGTTACCTCATATTGATGTAATAGTGGATAGCACTGCAGCAAGTGCAATGTATTCTTTTATGGACGGATTTTTCGAGTACAACTAGATCATGATGACAGTCATGGATAAGATTAAGACAGCTTTCATCATATAATGTGGGACATATTATTACAAGGTGATGCCTTTTGGACTGAAGAATGCAGGTGCAACTTACCAAAGAGCCGCTACTATACTTTTCCATTATATGATGCATAAGGAGGTTGAAGTATATATGGATGACATGACGGTCAAATCAGAAATAAGAGGAGGAAACTTTGAAGCCTTAGACAAGTTTTTAGCCCGAATTGAGAGGTACAACTTGAGACTCAACCCAAAGAAGTGCATTTTTGGGGTTACTTTAGGGAAGCTGTTAGGTCATATAATGAGCAGCCGAGGAATTAAAGTGGACCCAGATAAAGTGAAAGCCATCTAGGAAATGTCAGCACCAAAGATAGAGAAAGAAGTAAGAGGATTCCTTGGCAGGTTGCAGTATATTAGTAGGTTTATCGCAAAACTCACTAGCATTTGTGATCCTATCATTAAGCTCTTAAGGAAAGATCAACCGATTAAGTGGAATGATGATTGTCAGAAAGCTTTCGATAAGATCAAGGAGTATCTTGTTAATCCACCTTTTCTTAAACCACCTAAACAGGGTAAGCCATTAGTTTTGTACTTGGCTTTAGAAGAGGATGCAATGGGGGCAATGTTAGCACAAGAAGGGTTAGATGGAATAGAGCATGCAGTGTACTACTTGAGCAAGAAGTTTATGTCGTACAAGGAAAAATATGATTTAGTAGAAAAGACATGTATGATCGTGATTTGGGCTATGAGAAAATTGAGGCATTATTTTCAATCTTACAAGGTTCAAGCTATTTCAAGAATAGACCCTATAAGGTACTTATTTCAAGCATCAGCTTTAATTGGAAAAATGTCTCAATGGTTGGTACTCTTAACTAAATTTGATATAGAGTACATTACTATAAAGGTAATCAAAGGAAGAGAAGTAGTTGAATTCTTAGCTCAGAATGTGATCAAAGGTGAAGAGCAGTGGAATTTAGAGTTTCAGATGAGAACTTAGCAGTTGTAGAGCACCGGGAGTGGAAACTTTACTTTGATGGAGTTGTAAACAATAAAGGAGCTGGATTAGGAGTGATTCTTGTTATACCAAAAGGAGAAACCATACCAATGGCAAAGAAACTGGATTTTAAGGTTATAAACAATATGGCCAAGTATGAAGCATATATCTATGGGATTAAGGTAGTTGTGGCAACTGGAGCAAAAGATTTATTGATTTATGGAGATTCAATGCTAGTCATCAATTAGGCTAATGAAGAATGGGTGGTAAAAGAGGAAAAGCTAAAGCCTTATATATGCTATTTGAAAGCCTTAATGAAGAATTTCACCAAATGTCTCTTTATCCATCTATTTAGAGATGATAATCAGATGGCGGATGCACTTGCAACACTCACTTCAATGTGGGATGGTGCAACTGGGTTGGCTATGAAACCTTTAGTGATCGTGAAGTCTAGAGCACCGTGTTATGGGGGTGAGCAGATTATGAATGTTCAAATGGGGCCTAAAGAAAAGCCTTGGTTTTATGATGTCCAGAAGTTCATTGAAAAGAGAATTTATCCAGATGAAGTGACCTTGAAAGAAAGATATGCTCTTCATGTTCTTACACATAACTATGCAAGTCATGATGGGGTATTATACAAAAGAATGCCAAACGGGATGCAGCTCAGGTGACTCAAAAAGGATGAAACTAAATAGGTGATGCAAGAGATTCATGTAGGGGCTTGTGGTTCTCATATGAACGAGATGATTCTAGCTAAGAAGATACTCAGACAAGGGTACTACTGGATGACTATGGAAAACGATTGTATCAGGATAGTAAGATAATGCCATCAATGTCAGATCCACGGGAATTCACATGCCTCCAACAGTGCTGAATAATTTATCATCCCCTTGGCCCTTTGCAGCATGGGGAATTGATATCATAGGAGAAATAAGACCGACAACATCAAATGGGCATAAATACATAGTGGTGGCAATCGATTACTTTTCGAGATGGGTAGAGGCAGAATCTTTCAACACTCTGAAAGCAAAATAGATGGCATGGTTCATTAAGAAGAGCCTAATTTACAGATATGGGGTTCCACATCAAGTTATGACAGATAACGAGGTTTAATTTCAAGCAGAAACGGTAGAGTTGCTATAAAAGTATGGGATTGAGCACCATAAATCTTCGCCTTATTGCCCTCAAGCTAATGGAGCAGTGGAAGCAGCTAATAAAAATGTCAAGAAAATCCTTTTTAAGATAGTTAAAACCTACAAGGATTAGTTTAAATATCTTCCTTTTGCCTTATGAGGATATAGGACTACAGCTCAAACTGCCATAGGCCAAACACCATTCTCATTGGTATATGGTTGTGAAGCAGTTTTGCCCATAGATACTGAAATTATGTCCTTAAGAGTAGTCATGGAAGCTAAAATAATTGAGAATGAATGGGCACAAAAAAGATATTATCATCTAGTATCTCTAGATGAGAAAAGGATAGATGCTTTATTCCACACTCAGATATATCAAAGAAGGATAGCAAGGGCATTCAACAAGAAGGTTAAGCGTGGGAAGATCAAAGCTGGAGATATGGTGCTGAACTAGTCTAGAGCTGTGGTGTTTGATCCGAGAGGTAAATTTAGGCCGATTTGGCAAGGATTGTACTTGGTCAAATCGGTCTTACCTAAAGGAGCTGCTAAGATATCATATCTTGAAGGGAATGAGTTTATGGAACCTGTCAATCTGGATCACCTCAAGAAGTACTACCTGTAAAAAATATGAATAAAAGTAGAATAAAGAAAATAAAGTCTGCTGGCTAGAAAACCTGAAAAGGCTAGTCAGGCAAAAGTTAAGACATTCCCTCTATTTAGAAAACCCGCAAAGGGCTGATAGGCAAAATTTAGGGAAATAAATAAAAATAATGGTCCCGCTGAGTAGAAAACCCGTAAAGGGCTAGTCAAGTAAAAATTAGGGAAATAAAATGTGAGCGAAAAAATATTCAGTTAAAAAATCTGTGAGGACTAGCTGATAATAGGAGTTATGTCATGTGATGTATTAAATGTACTCATTTTGGCCCTAATTAATGAATGAGATTGAAATTAAAGTTTTGTTAAACTTTTCATATCCTTCTTTATTATAAAGCATAAGTACTTGAAGGGTTAACAAAATATAAGAAAGCCTAAAACTAGCTCTATAAGACCATTCTATCTAGTGATGTCTTTGTTTCTTCCTTTGCGACCCATCATATAAAGCTTGAGTTCTCTTATACCTAGCAAATCTTGGTGGTTCTGTCTTTTGGATAACAACCCAAGTTTTGTAATCATCATTAGTAGTAACATCAGCATCCAAGTGTATGTTTCATTTAAGGGCTCTATAAGGCCACAAGCTCCTAATCTTATCCAGAGAATCTTATCTCAAAGGAAAGCCTTCAAAGTCAGTAAAAATAGTAACGATGAACTGAGGATGACCATATTGACGACAAAGGCATAAAGGGGTAAAAAAGGTAGAGAAGTGCAGTTTGGGAATAGGAACACAATGCTCATACAGCTCAATAGTCATGAACTTTAATCTCCACCAAGGGCAGACCCATGTAATCTCAACATCCGAAATCTTCTTCAACCAGTCAACCCATTGGTCCATAGAACATTTGTCCTTCATTCTCAAAGGACGAGATTGTAGCTGATGAGGTTGATAAGTCAAAGGGTTGAGAGGTATATTAAGCAAGCTCAACTTTTCTTGTAACCAAATCTTAAAAAAAATGAACGATATAAGAATAATAAAATAAAAGCCCACTAAGTTGAAAACCCAAAAGGGCAGCTTAGGCAAAAGTTAGGGTAAGCCTGCTAAGCTACAAACCTGAAAGGGCGGCTTAGGCAAAAAAAATTGGGCAAAAATACAAAAAAAATAAAAGTTTTGGTTACACACTTGAAGAAGAAGTAAACTGCCTAAGAAACGATTATGAATCTTGAAACTGTTGAGCCCAATGATGGTCTCGGTAAGGATAACTAGCATAGGATTAGCTTCAAGCTCTACCTGTTCCAAAATACTAGTAATGCATGTATCAGCACCACCATGGTGAGAAACTAGCAAAAATTGAGCATATAAACAGAAAGCAATTATTCTAGTCCAAGAAGTAGCATTCTTTTCCCGAGTCCCACAGACGGTGATTAGAGAAGAAAGATTGATGGACCCAGGGTTATGCGTATACATGTAAAAATCTGTTGGGGGTAAATCAAAGAATGTAACCAATCTGCCAGGAAATTGCATCTCCAAATCAGGAAGGACTATCATAGTAGTTGAGTCTAATGTGCATCCCAGAATAGTAATAAACTGTTTAATCATTGGATGGAGCTCTTACCCATTAAATCTGAATACATGGTCCTTGACACCCCATAAGGTAGAAGCAGCATGTAGGAGAGTGTTATCGATAGTTAGGAGCTAAAGAGATTTCAAGGATTTTAAGTGGAAAGGTTGAAGCTTATTCCAGTCATCACTATTGAGAGTTTTAAGAAATTTCTTCATTGTTTGAAGAGATGCTTGAGTCATGACGAGGGTATAGAGAATGAAAGAGAACACCCCTTGTATGGTCTTATATAGGGAAAGAAGATGAGTTCATGTGGGAAAAGAATTCTGCTAGCAAAAAAAGATATGGATAAAGTGATAGAATATGAGAAGGATTGGGATAAATAGATAATTGGGAAGATAATCCATTCTTTTAATTATTTATCTATCCAATATTATCTGTCTTGGAAAAGGGTTAAGATAAATGGATCATTAATTAAAAAAAAAGATAATGTTCATTAACTATCTTTTTTTAATTAGTTATTAAAAATAATAAAAAAATCCATTAAGGTGCAAACACTGTTTCAGTTCTATCTAACAGTGTTTGAGACAGTACAGGAATAAAAGCAGTACTACAATAGAGAGCAGTTAGACACAGGCATGCAGAAAGTTAGGAATATAGAAACTCTAAATCACTGATCCCGTGCTCTAGTATCAAGCCATGGGCTCCATCCTCTGGTAGGGTCATCAGGATAATGAGTGTCTGGAGATCTAGCAGATGAAATCCCAGCACTATATGAATTAAAGCCCAAGTCTGCAAGCTACAGATGAAGCACCTCATTCTCCTGCTCTAGACCACTGGAATAGCTCTGCATACATAGAAAACACCATGTCATATGCATAACATGCATACATTTGCATTGTCTCAATGAGGATGCTTACCCGCCAACTGTCTATAACCTGTATCGTAAATAATCTATGAGATTAGGCAAGTCCATATAGATACTCTGCCTATGTCTGGGGAATCTATTTTATAAAATTTTGTTAATATCAACATTAAGTGTACAAGTTTATATAAGAAACAAAGTAAACAGACTCACATAAGAAGCATCTGGTAGATAAAAGTTAGGACACTGAGCATCACCAAACTGCATCTGCTGCTCAACTGGAGCCTGAATAGCGAGAGCCAAGTAGAACATAGACTTTTCTGGAAGAGAGACATCACCAAGCATAGTATCGATAAAGGCCCCATTGCAACTAGACCCAACGTGCTGAGCATGATGACCAGGACTAGGTCTGGGCTCAGGGCTCTCAATCTCTGGAGCAATCTCAGTCTCCTCATCGGCATTAACAGGAGAGCAAACCTCCTCAAACTATAAAGAGAAGGAGTGAGTCATAGGTTCTAGAAACAAAAGCTAAAATAATGTGAAATTACCTCATCATCGTCAATAGGAACATGCTCCAGGAGGCTCTCATGAATAAACTGCTGATAATGTCTAGAACGCGCAAGGAAATCTGAGGCAAAATATCCCTGTATTGCATCTCTCAGCTTTGAACCTATAAGATGCGAGCTACGGAGCATAAAGGAGGGGACATCAGATGGAATGCAACATCGAGAAGGGCCAACAGACCAGTGATACACTCGCTCCCCTAGATACCACATCAGACAGCCATAACCAGAGAGCAGGATCCTCATAGGCTTTAAGCAGGTTGCAGCTACCATGAAATCATATCACTGGTTGTCTTCAGCACCCTCCAACCAATTAGAGTTTATCTATAATTTATGTAAATTAAATCAAATTTCTATTAAATTATAACGTACTAATGATTTTATTTTCTTTTTCCTTACCAGGTGCCACTCGATAGTGTTCAACTGATCACGGTATGTCTGCAAAGTGTTCCTATTGCTAGCAAGGCGAGAAGAACCCCATCTCATCAACAAAGGAAAGGTCCTATCAGAACTAATAGCATTAAAGCCTCAAATCAGCCCAATTTCTATACTCTAGATCTGAAAAAAAAAGAACATATCAGAAAAAAGCAAAGAAGAGTAAAACTATTGAGATCAAATAAAGGAGAACATACATGCAAGACATGCAAAAAGCCACACATCATGACAACACCTCTACAAACAGTGTCCAGTCTGTAATAAATATAAGCAAGTGCAGTAGATCCCCAATCTAATGTGGCAACTCGATCCAAGTCACGAAGAGGACCCAACAAAGCAATACTGACCTCATGACCAGTCTCATAAAAGAGGGTTGTACCTAATAATATCAAGAGGAAACACCTCACCTTATGAATAATTTGATGAGGAGTTAAAGTAGGAAGGCATCTAAATCCCTTAACTAATGATGAAAAGAAGAACGTTCTTCCGATTCTTCCATGTTGGGGCAAACCCAATCAAATCTCACATGTACTGACTCCGTGCATGCTCTGGAACACTACAATAGCTGATGTCAAATGGAACTGGGGATCCCCCAAAGGCAATCCTAGTGATAGCAGAGAAGCTCACAGGTGAAATGGTCAGCTCACCCACACAAGTATGAAAAGTGTGGGTAGTATCCATCCATCGCTCGATCAAAGCAAATAAAGAATAACGGTCAAATCGGCCTCAAATAATCAAAAGTGCAACGATGAAATGCCTAAATCTAGAAGCCCAAATCAGATGTGTCACCTGCTCTGGCAGTCCATTAAAGAATTCTTGGGCTAGATTGAAACAGCCCATGAACTTCATCGGACGCTATTTCAATTTTGAAAAGAAAATAATAATTTATTAATTGAAAGATTAATTAATCAATCAAAGAATTTAAACTGAAGGATTTGATTAGTTAATTAATTAATTAATTAATTTCCTTTAAAGAATATATTAAATACATAAATAAATAAATAATAAAAAATAATAATTCTTAAAAAAAATTTCTGATTGGCAATGTAGATTGTCGACCGGCAATATAGAATGTCGATCGGCATTCCAGATGATTGTCAATCAGCAATCTACTATACTGATCGGCATTAACCCGGTTGATAAAAAATCTGGAATTCCGACCGAAATTCCAGACATCCGATCCTCCATTATGATAACCTGGGAGTCAAATTTCATATTTTCAGAGTTAATTTCATTTTATCATGCATTTTCATATTAATTTTTGACTAATATACATGTCAATGTCAATTTCTACTCTACAACTAACTCTAATTACTTATTATACATGTAATATTTTTTTAGAAATAAACAGAAGTAAGAAAAGTTACCTCATCACCCACATCTCTGCACCTGTGGGTATGTAAATGAGTCAAGGGAAAGATAGTTGAGACTTCTCAAAGTTCTAGATTATTCTGAGGAAAATGAAGAGGCAAAATCCTCTAACATTATAAAGCCTCAGCTCCCTCATGTTGTCTACGTGATGAGGAGGCCATAGGATCAGACGGATTGTAAATCAGACAACAGATGGTGAAGAAATCAAGAAAAGAAAAAATCAAAATCAAGTGAAAGAAAAAAGTGAAGAAGAAAAGAATGGGAAGAGAAGTGAAGTGATCAACAAAAGGGAAAGAATATATAAAAGGGAGAATATCCATTTTAATCTTTTCAATTTATTTACTTTTTATCTATCTTTTCTTTCTTGCAATTTAGTCCATAATTGCATTTTGATTAGGAACATGTTCCTAATTAAATCATAACATTCATCAAATTAATAATTCACTGAATTATTAAAAATGCATAATTAATCTATGATTCTGAATCTTCTATCAAATACAGAATACAGAACAAGATTATAAAACTCATTTTTTGCATTTTACATGCATGATTTCAATCAAAGGTTTCGTATGTTGCACAGTAGCTATGATATGAATTTCAAATCATTATGTTATGTGTTGCATAGTAGTCATAACCTTCATTATGTTATGTACTGCATAGCAGTTATGACATAAACTTTCAAATTCTTCATTGCTAGACATTCCATAGGAACTATAGAAAATTTTCAATTCAATTACACTAGACGTCCCACAGGGAATATAATGAAATTCAATTCAATTACACTAGACATCCCACAGGGAATATAGTGTGCATTGTTAGACGTCCCACAGGGAATATAACGAAATTCAATTCAATTACACTAGACGTCCCACAGGGAATATAGTGTGCATTGTTAGACGTCCCACAGGGAATATAACGAAATTCAATTCAATTACACTAGACGTCCCATAGGGAATATAATGTGCATCGTTAGACATCCCATAGGGAATATAACAAAATTCAATTCAATTACACTAGACGTCCCATAGGGAATCTAGTGTGCATCATTAGATGTCCACAGGGAATATAATGAAATTCAATTCAATTACACTAGACGTCCCACAGGGAATATAACAAAATTTAATTCAACTACACTAGACGTCCCACAGGGAATATAGTGTGCATCGTTAGACGTCCCACAGGGAATATAACAAAATTCAATTCAATTACACTAGACGTCCTACAAGGAATATAGTGTGCATCGTTAGACGTCCCACAAGGAATATAACGAAATTCAATTCAATTACACTAGACATCCCACAGGGAATATAGTGTGCATTGTTAGATGTCCCATAGGGAATATAATGAAATTCAATTCAACTACACTAGACATCCCACAGGGAATATAGTGTGCATCGTTAGACGTCCCATAAGGAATATAACGAAATTCATCATTGCTAGACGTTCTATAGGAAATATAGCAAATTTTAATTCATCTACACTAAATGTCCCATAGGGAATATAGTGTGCATCGTTAGACATCTGTCACGACCCAACACAGGGGCCATGACCGGCGCTAAGGAACGGGAATTCTTTCGAATTCGGAACCCGTAGCAAGCCTAAAATAAAATAAATCATAAAATAATAATAATAATAACACTTAATGCAGCGGAAATAAAATCATAAATATCAAAATAATAATCCACCGCGGGATTTAAATCAAATCCATATCTCATATATATATAAATCCTGTAATACAAGTTTCAGTTCAAATTCTTAAAATACATAACTCACACGAATATAATACATAGAACCCACAATTTATTTATAACTACTGCAGTGTCTAGATTATATAAAATAAAACTCAAGACGCAGATAAGCAGTTTACATAAAGAAGCCAAGGCGGAAGAAATCCAGCATACAGGCCTGCTACTGAGGTCTGAAGACGATGACTCTCCTGAAAAATAGTCAACGGAGGGAAGTCAGACCTCACTGAGTGAATTACTATAATATATATACATGCATACTAAATGACAATGCATACAATCAACAATATATATCTAATATGTATATATAAAGGCAAATACACACAGATGCTGAAAAATCATTTTATATATTTTATTGAAAATCATCGTTTATGAAGGATCAAATAGAATCCTAGGATATCGCAACCTCAAATAGTGTTAGACAACACTCTAGCCATATAGGCTCACTTATATCTAAATATATTAGACAGTAGACTAGCCCCGAGACACTAAGTCAACCGAGCTCCAGCAATCTGACTGTCAGTGTGATTGGCCCCGAGACACTTGGTCAACCGAGCTCCAGCAATCACACTCCTAAATCATATCACACATCAAATAATCATATCCAATCAATATCCTTAAACAGGTTAGTAATATAACCTAAATGCTATAAGCGTATCGGTACATACTCGGTCCTAGTGCTGCCCACTAGGTAGCACATTTTATTGATATCCTTCATTAAAATATAAAGCATACATTCATAAAAATAAATGGTGCATGAATTGAATAAAATAACAACGTAAACTATATATATATACTAGAAATATACCAAAAGTAAACCAGGTATATTTCGAGTATATATACGTCAAATACATTCAATATAATTGTAAAATAAACTAAATATATAGTTAAAAACATTTTAGATATAAATGTTTAATAAAGCATGCATATAATTTAAGATATACCAAAATAAACCAAAGATAAACAAAAAAAATAAATTAAAAATAAACTTAAGTACTGATTAAATTATTTATGCATATTTAATCAAAACAACATACATTTTTAAATCATGCACCCTAAAACATATATATATATATAGAATAGTAACTCACACTTAGTGCGCTCCTCGAGATGGGTCCGACGGGCCTGGTCCACTAGGCCTCGATCTTGGCGTAACTAAACAAACAATAATAACAGACATCAGAATAAACCTAATAAAAAATTCTAGAAACTCAATCTAGAATATTAGACACAGAAACAGAATTAGGGTTTGATCGGTCATCACATTTTATTAGAATTCTATCGAAAATCCGATAGAACCTCCCCCGTAAAACGGATATCTCTCTACTCAAAGAGTAGAGCCGGCCCTGCAAAGAAATACACTTCGAAAAACAAACACAGAAACACATCCACAACCCCTCGGTCGGTCTCCAAACTATAGTCTACCAACCGGGGTTCACAATTCACAGAACAATTATAAAAATACTGAAAATACCCTTATATCATAGAAATACATTTTATAAGTAGAAATTACGTAATTAACCCTAAAACACAATAAAAACCAATAAAAACTCATTTTATTTAGAAAAATCGTATATTATATATATAATTGAAAATAATTTATGAAAAATAGTTTTAATTAGTTAAAAATACTAAATAATTTGTAGAAATCATTTTTATACCTTAAATAACTATTAAAACCAATTAAATTACATTTTTAGCCAATTTAGGGTAAAATTATCAAAATACCCCTATATATATAAATATACTAAAATTACTCCAAAAATTCACCAAAAATAGTATAATTATCCAAAATTAATTTTCTCAACATATTTATCAATAATATCACTAAATAAACTTAATTAACCAATTAATTTCAATTAAAAACACAATTAACCCTATTTTTCAAAAATTACATAAACTAATTAAATTCAAAATAAATACATAAAAATTCATAAAAATTCCAAATAAATTTCTATAATTGATTTCAACACCTATATTTATCATAAAACACAATTTCATAATTTAATTAATTAATTTTTGAACATTAGAAAATAATAATAAAATATTCAAAAATACCCAAAAATCAAAATAATTCCCAAAAATTCTACAAAAATTCACACATGTAGATTAAGCTACTAGGATCAACATTTGTTAAGGGACTTTTCATGAATCAATCAATTCTAAGTTCAAAAAAATCAAGAAACTAAAATGGCCGAATTGAAGATTTAGCTCAAACCTCATCAACCACTGGTTTTCCGGCCAAAAGGAGCTTAGAATAGGGACCACCAGAGCTCAAGGAGTCGATGAAGACCGGCGGTGCATGAAATGGTGGTCAAAATCATGGTCGACGGTGAAGAGCTCCACTTGCTGCCACCGTGAATTCCGGGCATTCCAGCGAGCTTCCGGTGGCCTGGTCATGTCGGAGAGGAAGAGGAAGGAAGGGGGAGGAGGTTGGTGGTAGCTGATGGCGGCGAAGGGTGGTCCAGCATGCTGGAACGGGAGGCGCAGTGAGGGTAGGGCGTCGGGAGAGAAGAAGAAGGAGGGAGGGGCAGATTGGTAATTTGGCAATAAATTTTGATTTTGACAATATAATATGTATATATATATATATACACTATATATTAAAATAATATAAAATCACACATTAAATATACACCACACACATATAATTTAATATTTTAAAATTTAATACTAAATAAAAATAATTAAATAACAATAAAACTAATTAATAAATAATAAAATATTAGGATAATTTATTAAACCCTAATTAATTAAATAAATACACATTTATACGTTATTTAGTACATTAAAAATATATATGAGTTCATGCAAGTCCGGAAATCTATTTAAAATAATTAATGGTAAATTATTTATGTGAAAATTTCCCCGAAAATAGTATTCTCAGGAAAATTTTACGTAATGCACTTAAAATAATATACAATAATTAAAATAAGTTTTAAATACATATTAACTCGTAAAAATATCATAATTATATATAAAATTATTAACACTGCATATTCCGATGCAGTATTAAAATATTTAAAAATACGGGATATTACAACGTCCCATAGGGAATATAACGAAATTCATTATTGCTAGACATTCTACAGGAACTATAGCAAGTTTTCAACTTATCATCGCTAAACGTCCCATAGGAAATATAGCGAAACTCATTTGCACAAAGTCCACTAGACGTTCCACAGGAAATATAGTGCGACTTATCAAACACTACACCTTGCTCAATAATTTGAGCATCAATCTATCACTTAGGATACAATCGAGTGTCCTAATTTCTTTCTTTCAAAATTGTGCGCTTCTATTACTTTACTGCAATTTTTCAATCAAATAGTGGAAAAAGGGGGCAACTGTAAGCACCCAATTTCGGGATGCAATTATGCACAATTGCTACATAAGCCCCTATGATGAAATTTATTCAAAAATTGAACTTGGTTGTTGATTTTCTAGACTTTAAGGACTAAATTACAACATTTTTTAGGGTTTGATTGCAAATAAGTCAAATTTACAGGGGTCTTTTGGTAAAAAATTTTTTAGGATTAGCGTTGGTGTAATGTCGACCGGCATTACACAATGCTGATCAGCATTGTACAATGCCAGTCGACATTGCACATTGCCAATACATAATAATTCCTTTTTTTTTAAAATTTTCACGTAATTTTCCTTATTTTTTATCAATTTTTTCAGTGTTTTGATTGGTTGAAAATTCAAACTTTATCTGATAAGGTTTTTTTTTTCAAAAAAAATGTAGAAGATATTTTTGAAATAAAAAAAAATGCTATCTGATATAATCAAATAGGGTATGTTCCTCCTTTAGAGGAAGTTCAGTACGCGCAAACTCTGCATTTAAAAGCAGAGTTTGTATGAGTGCAAGAAGGAGGGCTTGGCTGGAGGACCTTTTTTCTTCTGGTTTTCGAGAGGATTTTTGAGAGGCACATGAAGACACAATGAAAAAAGAGAGACTACGAGCATAAAACCCTAATTTTTGAGGCTGAAATTTCCGAAGGCAATAGTCCAGAATCAATAATATCTTAATTTTAATGGTGATAATTCAATCTGAGGGGCTCAAAAAGGGGCATTTGCACAACATCTCCAGTGTTATTTTTCTATTTCTTTTATTACTCTTTTTTATTATTTTTTATTTATGTTTTTTCTTTTATTTTTGTTATTGTTTTGATTATTTGATTTCATTGCTAATTTGCTTTTTTTTGTTTTGATGTCCATATGTGGATTGAGGAGGAGGATACCGCCTGTGTTTAATTGAACAAAAGATCCATGGAATGCCATGGATGAACTTGTACTATTTTAATAATAGTTCTTAGGATTTTAATTTTTGTTCTGCATTTTGGTATCCTATATAGTTTATTTTAATTTCTGGGTGTATAATTATTTAATTTTAATTCTGTACGTAGTTCGTAATAGCCCCAATAGTGGGAATAGTGAAAGATTTAAATTTTTGTATTTTAAAATTGATTAGTAATTAGGTTCAATTCCGTAAAAAAATCAATTAAAATCAATGGTGGCAGTAGCTTAAATTAGGGTTTGTATGTAATTAATTTAGGTTTTTTTTTTTAGAAAATCACTGTAATGTTTGTTTGATCTATTTTTTGTGTTTTATTTATTTTGGGCTTGTTTTTTTTTATGTTTTTATGTTTTTAGGCCCTAAGCCCACATTTAGGTCTAACCTACCTAATAAATAGGGTTAAAAATGATTTAGGTTTTAAATAATTAAAATCAACTTAGGCCCATTAGGTTAATTAGATTTTAGGCCCGCTTACTTAATTAAAATTGTTTAGACTTAGCTCAGCCCACTTAATTATATTTTTTTTAAAATAAATAGACCTAGGTCCACACTCCACTTAAAATAAAACCAAGTTAGACTTAGACCCACTAATTTAATTTTCCTTTAAAAATTGAATAGAATTAAGCTCATATCCTAGAAAGACTAAAAAATAGATTTAGGCTTATTAATTAATAAAATGCAGGCCCACTTTTTCTATTTCACTTGTAAATAAAATGTAGATTTAGCTAACTTATTTAATAAAATTAACATAGTTTACACTTAGGGCTAACGTGATCTTGAGTGCATTTTTTACTTGTAATTTTATTGACTTGTTGCCTTTTTAGGTAGATGGATGTTAATTAGGGTTTAATAAAATTGCATTTAATTAGAGGATGAAATAATTATTTATAAAATTATTCTAAATGAACACAAGACTAAGAGAAGTTAGTAATCCGTATCCAGAATCTCCTAGTTGTGGTGCTAATTTTCTTTTAAAGAATCGAGTACCACCAATCAAATTGTCCCAGTTATTACCATGGGTGGCGACTCCTCATCTCCACGCCACGTCTTTATGATAGTGGTTAGTGTGTTCTCTAAAGCCTTGAGCCTAAATAGTGTCGTGGTTGCTAAACTCTTGGACATGCGCTAAACCACGCTGTCTATAACGGGGTCCTTCCCTAATTACCTCTATTGATGTTTTTCATTATTCTGTCATTTTTTATGATCATTTTAGCAAGTACATATGGATTTATTTTTTTTTTTTTAAAATATGAAGTGCTTAATGTGTTTATTCAATTTCGCACCATTGTTGAAAATTTTTTTAGCAAACATATTAAGAGTTTTTAAGCCAATTAGGGAGGGGAATTCTCCAGCATGGCATCACTCAATAGAGTTCTTGCCTAAAAACACCAAAACAAAATGAATGTGCTAAGAAGAAACATAAGCATATAGTTGAAACCGATTTGACATTACTTCATCTCTCTAAAGTACTAAATAAATATTAGATGTATGCTTTTGATTTAGCAGTATATACTATCAATAAGCTGCCCACTCCAAACCTTACTAATTCAAATCCATTTGGCACTAATCCATATTAGAATTCTCTTTATACATTTGGATGCCTCTTCTACCCTTGGTTACATCCTTATAGTTCTGACAAGTTCAAACTGCATTCTAAATAGTGTGTGTTTATGGGTTATAGTAAGTTACATAAAGGGTATCAATGTCTTGACTTGTCTTCATTAAAATTCTATAGCTCACATCATGTCATGTTTTATGAATAGGTTTTTCCCTTTGGCTCAAATGATGCTCAATGCTACAATATTTAGGAACCATTACCCATAACTATTTTTTTTACCCCCACTCCATCTTTCTACTACCCCTACAACAACTATACCACCTACCTAACCTTAGTCTAGCCCTATACCACTTCAATTGATACCAACACACCACTACCAGTCACGACATAACCTGAGGTGTCCTTATTTGACCAACCCGCAAATTCCACACCAACACTATAATTAAAAACTCACTTGATGATTACAAAGTCCTAAATTTGATCTTTAAAGCCATGAGTTTTCCTCTCTTACTAAGAGGATGTCACAAACCAACTACCTATAAGCAGGCCGTAAATATCATAACATTAGAGAAATGCCATAAGTGATGAATTCCAAATAATGATCATAAATAAGACATGGAATTTGGTTCCTTGATCATGTTCATGCAACATTTTTTGTTACAAATGGGTTTATAGAGTCAAAAGAAAATCAGATGGATCATTAGATAAGTACAAGGCATGCTTGGTTACTAAAGGCTTTTACCAACACACTAGGGTTGATTATACTAATACATTTAGTCCTATTGTGAAGCCTACCACCACAGGTTAATGCTCTCACTTGTTTTTTTCCAAAGGCTAGCCTATTAAATAAATGGATGTCTCTGATGCCTTTTTGCAAGGGACCCTTGATGAAGAAATTTTCATGGCTCAACCTGCGGGCTTCATCGACCATCTCTATCATGATCATGTATGTCATCTCAATAAGTCCATTTATGGCTTAAAATAATCACTGTGTCAATGGTTTAAATGCCTCACTACAACATTAACTTCCATTGGATTTGTTAAATCCGAAATCGATAGCTCATTCTTCTAATTTCTTTAAAACAGCATTCAAGCTTATTGTCTAATTTATATGGATGACATATTGCAAATGGGTAATGACTCTACATTCCTTCATCAAGTTCTCTCCACACTTCAAACAAAATTTACTATTAAAGATCTAAGGGACATAGATTACTTTCTTGGTATTGAGGCTACGAAGTGTGACAAAGGGTTACTTTTTTCCTAATGTAAATACATCTAAGAGCTCCTTAACCACTCCAAGATGAATGACACCAATGGCATGTCCACACTTGCCTGTTATAAAATGTATCTCACTTCCAAAGGTGAACCCTTTGATGACCCTACTCTATACTAAAGCATTATGGGAGTTATACAATACCTCTGCTTCACTAGACAAGATATTTGCTACTTTGTTAATAAAGTTTCCCAGTTCATGCATTCTTCAACAACTAAAAATTTGGTGGTCATAAAGAAAATATTATGTTATTTAAAGAACATTGCTCATGATGGTTTACTTATTAGTCCCAATAAAGATCTGCATATCTCGGTCTATAGTGATAGTGATTGGGGAGGCAATGTAGACTATCGCAAATCCACTACAAGCTATAATGTGTACTTGGGAAGTAATCTCATCAGCTAGGCATCTATCAAGTAATGGACCATCGCTCGATCTTTAATAAAAGTTGAGTATCAAGCCTTTGCAGTAGCTGTTTTTGAATTACAATGGGTGCAACCATTGATGAGTGAAATCAAGTTCTCTAATTCAACTACTCCAACATTATGGTGTGATAACTTGAGCACCACCTATTTTACTACCACTCTAATCTTTCACTCTTAATCCAAACATCTCGAGATAGGCATCCATTTCATCCAAGATAAGGTCGCTAAGAAAGAACTGTTTGACACTATTTATTCTCTCATGACCAGTTTATAGACATCCTCATAGAGCCTATGTCTAAAGCTCATTTTTAGTATCTGAAATTAAATTTGTGTGTTCTTTCTAGACAACTACATCTTCTGGGAGGATGATAGGGTGATAAGGATTATCTATCAGATAGTTGAATTTTAGTATAACTCCTTCTCCTATTGTATAGTTATCTATTATCACTCTATATATATTGTATCGACGAGATCATAATATACAGATTGAGATTGCCATTTCCTAAACATTATAAAAAACATTGGTGGCTAAGCCATATTTAAAAATATAATTTTTATACTATCCAATTATTTCATACATATTTTACTATTCATAAATAGTATTTCAATATTCATAAATATATATTTTACTGTTTAAAAATACATAATACTTTAAAAGTTCTTATTCTCTAAATATAATGTATGTACAATACTAAACTTTTATAAGAGATTAATTTTGAATCCTCTTGTAAATATAATGATATTATAATAAAAATTGATTAAACTTAGCAATTTATTTGGTGATTGGTTTTAAATGTCCATCTCGAGCAATGTGAGACAAGGTGTGACAATTTTAGTCTCAGAGCATGGTTTATAATCTCTTAGGATAAAAAATTGTGAATGCATTTACATGTTATTAATTAAGCCTAAGTGTTTATATTTTTAATAGGATAAGTAGGGAGGGTCTGACTAAAGATCCGACTAACTTAAGTGAGTTTGAGTCTGAGTCTGTGCATGGGGTTGAACATACAAATCCACCACTATTACCAACTCAAGAATTACCACCAGTAATGTATATAATTCACTTAAATATATACATCTTAAATCATTCCATTTGACTATATGTATTTTACATACTTTCATTTTTTTGTGTATTTGCCAAAGTGCATTTCAATTGTATATTTGAGTATATGTAATATAGGATGTATTTGGGGTATTATAAAATTGAATATTTAGTTAATAAATAATTATGTAAGAAATTAAATCTAGTTTACTTTTTTACATGGATTGATTTGAACTTTTGGGTTGATAGTTTATTAAAATATAATAATAAGATTAAAAAATAATAAAATATATGATATTGTATATTTATAAGATTTTCATTGTCATGAAACTAAAAAAAAAAAAGTCCTTTCTTTTTTCTCACAAACTCCTAAACTTAAATCTTGATGATTTCGGCTCCTAATTTGGCAAATTAATTATTTTCCTTGTAAATTATATTTGAAATTATGTGGTGATGGTGTGAAAATGATTATATAGCTTTTGAATTTTATTTTAGAGTAGAAATGTTTGCACCCATATTTTTGTGGCCATAGAAGAAGAATTAGAAGAAATACAAAACATGAAACTTGTAGATTTATGTCTTATCTACATTCTTATAAAGTTAAAGTATGAGATTTGATGTGTGTGATGAGAAATTCCTCTGATTAGTTTAGATTGTGGCTACTATAGGTAGCTTTCTTTTGCCTAATAAATATAAGACCCTTGGAGGCTGAATTAGGCAAATTATTAAACATAAGTTTTGTTTCATTATATATTATCTAAAACCTTATAATGCGGTTTGATTAAATAATGTGTTGGTAAAGAGAACTCATCCTTGGGAGTGGGACTGGTTCTGCTTGCTATGTCTATAGGAAGTTCTATCTTTCCTATATAATATAAGGGCCTTTGATGCTAAATTAAATTAAGTATAAAAAATGAAGGTTATGAATTTATGTGCTAATGAAGCACCTAAAATAGGGTTTTGCAATTGGACTTGTATAACTTGAGAAATTTTAAACTGAAAGTGACCTGCTCATGCTATTTTTGTTCAAAACACAGGTCTAGATTCACAATTTCACCATTAATTGTAAAAAGCTCATATGGTGTTGATTTTTGGTTATGTTATAGCCATGTATATCTAGTTTTGTAAAAAGAAATCAATTAATTTGGAATTGTATGGTGAGAGTTATTCACTTTCAGGTCAAGTAAGGTCAAATTGTCTAAAAAAAAAATATGCATAAATATTAGGCTTATATATATATAACATATCCTAATTATATACTAAGCATAAAAACTCATTGTAGGTATATTCTTGATCAAATATATGTCATATTTTAGGATCTCAAATCATTGGTAAAGCTTGAGAAGGTGATATAAGTTGTCCATAAAGTGATTGACAACTAAAAGGTAAGTATAAGTATCGATTGAATTCTTGGGTGAAATTATGTGATTGATATGGGTGTGAACATATGATGGATGAGTTATAGTTTGGTCATGTTAAAGATGGGATTTGTATTTTATAGAGTTGAATTTGATTTATTCTATCCTACATGCATGGAGGATTTACAGTAAAGGTTGAAGTGCTAATAGAAATAACTTATAGAAATATAGCTTATGAAATAAGAAAATATGTAGAAATACAATAATATTTGAGAAATTGATGATTTAAGGATTTGAAATAAAAATATGGTTATAGTTGATAAATTTTGTGGACGTAATGGAAATATAAGAACTTCCTGCTTGTAGTGAGTTGAATTTTTATTTAACAAAGCACCATGTTATTTTATTTCATTTAAGGATAGAGTTAAGGTATGATAAAGAATATTGTCAAACTAGAAGTAGTTTAACCAAAAATCATTTGTAGGAATTATATATAGGTCTATATATTAAAAGAGTGTGTATTTCATCAAGAGAAAAGTGAATGTATAAAAAGTGGATAGTAAATGAAGCACATTAGGAAGCTTGAACTTATTACATGGTGTATTCAAATGCCAATAAGATGATGAACAAAGATGAGTTAATGTTATTTGTTGGTACTAAATGGTAAAATGGATTATTATGTAGTACTATGTATAAAATTAATAGATTGTACAAAATATATGCATAATAGAATGGTAGTTGGACAAAAAAGCATGTTAAATAGGAAATAAAATTTGAGATTAAAATATATAGTTGGAGTTGTTTAGCTCAAGGAAACTAAAGGTATAGTCTTAGAAGGCTGAATAGAGGATTTAACTAATTGATCTTATAGAATAATAATGTAGTTTAAAGGGTGTTAGTCATCGAAAGGGAGGAATTATTTATTAAAAAAATTATTATGAAAGAAGTGTATAAGAAAATTGATGAATTTCATAGAAAGGTAAAATTTAAGGAAAGCAAAAGAGAAATGGGTGAAAATTTTATTTAGCATTGTAACATTTGATTTATTATATTCTGAGATACAAGAATGAATTGTGAGGAAAGATAAGGTCTTGGTAGAAATGATTTATAAGAATATAACTTTTGAGAACATAAGTAATATTTAAAGGTTGATTATTCTTGGAGATATTATGATTGAGAATTTAAAGCTAGTAATGAATATATAGTTAATAAACACTAAAGACAATACTGATTCTACTTGAAACTCCACATTTATTAGTGGATGGAATTATATATGTTTAGTGGAATAGTAAAATCTTCTTTTTATAATATAAGAGTTGAAACATGATTTAACTAAAAAAAAAGAATGAGATCAAGTTTAAAATGATCTTCTAAATTGTCATTTTGAAAGTCTTTATGATGTTTCAAAGGTATTCCACTTTAAAGGGAATAGAAATTTTATGGAAAATAGTTGATGATTTAATACTTTCATAGTTTAGAATCTTGATGTATTACATAGTCAATGTTTTTGGACATATCGCATGGTTTAGAGTTAAAAATTTAGCTTATTTTGGGGTGGGAATCTGCAAAACTAGGATTAGTTTATTGATAAAGTTTGTGGTGACAACCATGGTGAAGACTTTATAATTGCAGATGTGTTAAAACTTATAAGGAATAAATTTTGGAAGGTATTCTTATAAATGTAGGAATAATTTTTTATATTACTTTAAAGAGTTATATAACATGTAGTATGTATGAATGTGTACAAGGACTATATAGTTAGGGATCATAATGTATTATGAAATAAAATGAGTTCCATAATTAAAGTGGTTTAGAAGAATCAACCTATGAAAGGAAGATTGAAACATTTAGAAGTTTGAAGTTGTATAGGTAACAAAACCATTTCATTAAATGTCTATATGGATATTTTATATGTTGATTTATCCAAATTGGGGTTGCATCCATCATAAAACACATTCTCTAATGACCTTTGTAACTTATTCTTAGATAAGTGAACTTCTTTTAACTTTAGATGAATAAATTTTGATGGTAAGGTTCCAGAAAATTTATTTTTTGAAAGGTCTAAAAATTGAAGAAAGCATATATTTCCAAACGAAGAAGGAATGCTTCCATTGAAACCATTTTGGGACATGCTTAGATACATTAAGTCGGGAAAATATGTTCCAATCTCCATTGGAATATAGATATAAAAGCAATTTTTGGAGATGTCCAAATCTGTCAAATTGATGTGTAGATTATTAATGAAGTACATTCCTACTATAACATTATCTTATAGTTAAATTGTTTAGGTTATTATTCTATTCGCATCACAACATGTATTTGCTATTTATATTTATACTATGTACAACTCTAAATTATTAATTCAATATATAATTACTTTCAGCTACATTAGGTTTTCTGACTTGGTATTAGAGCACGCACCATGACCTCTTAAAATTCTTTGTCTTTATGTTCTTCCTCTACTACTTCTAATATCTCTCTATCTCCATCCTTTCCTATCTCTTCTCCTTTTGCCACACATTCTACCTATGTCCAGGAATCCTTCTCCATCAAATTAACTTCTAAAACTATATCCTATGGAAGTTGCAATTCACTCCATTAATAAATTTTTATAACTTACATGGCCACCTCAATGGCATCGAAATACCACCCTCTAAAGAAATTCTTGATTCTACCATAAATGAACTTATACCAAACTCATCTTATGCTACTTGGTTTTACAAAGATCAGATGCTATTTTCTTAGTTACTTTCCTCAATCAATAAAGAAGTCTACCCCTACCTTATTGGTTTAAATTTGGCTTTTAAAGTATGGCATGCTTTGGCCATAGCATATGGTGTCGTTAGTCATGCTCATTGCACCCAATTACATATAGAACTCTATAATCTTTCCAAGGATGACATGATAGTTTCCCAGTATCTCTATCAAGCTAAGGCAATTGCCTACCAACCAACTCATCTGCTTTTTTGAATTTAATGCAATTATATTTCAGAAGCTTGGTGTTGAATATAATGGAGTTATTGGCGCTTTGCAATAGCGCACTGAATCCATCTCATTCATTGAACTATATAGACAATTGATAACTTATAAGCTTTTGCTCAAATCTCAACAACCACAAGTTCCTATGGTGCACGCAATTCAACATTCATTTACCCATCTAGGCTCTTATACAGGGGGGGTAAATGTGGTTTTCATTCTATAGCATGCTAAATTTGTGGAATGGCAAATCATATTACCTTAACTTGCCATTGTCGTTATAATAATAATAATTCCAATCAGACCCAATCTCCTATGGCTTCATCTTCTTGCCAATATCTAGTTTCTTCTAACTGCATGAATTCCAATCTTATTAAAGTAAACGTTAAGCGGGTTTACTCTCTACACCATCAACAACCCCTTCCTCTGAGCAGTACCTCGATATTGGCACGACCTAACATGTCATATTGTACTTAGCATCTCTTATCATAGCTAATGAATACAAAGGTAATGAATAATTACTTATGGGTAATAGTAAAGGTCTTCTTATTTCTAATATTAGTCATAGTCTTCTTCATTCCAATTCCAAATCTCTAGTTCTAACATCAGCCTAAGCAGTAAGTTAACAAAAAGTTGGAAGCTTGGTCCCTACTAAAAGTTTTCCATGTTCCCATAATCCTAAAACCCTTGCTATTTATTAAAAAATTATGCAAAGACAATAGATTTTTTTTTAAATTCCATTATGACTATTGTCCTGTTATGGAATAGGTTTTTAAAAAGATAGTTCTTCGGGGAACAAATGATCATGGAGTCTATAGATTATGTTGACCATTTGCATGATCAAACTCCTAATTTTGGACTTTGAAAAACAATTTTTATACTAAAAATTTCAATTAAGTGTGTAGGAAATTATATACCAAACATATACCAAGCATATACACTTTTGGGTGAATAGTAACTTTTTGGGCTGTTTGAACCTCTAGGATTGAAGAAGACTTTTGACATAGTTAGAGCTCTTAAATGTGAAAATGAGCTTATTCACTTTTGAATTAGACATATTAAGCTTTCCAAATTGTACTTTATCATCAAAATCCAAGTTCATTTGGGTATGCAAATCTTCAGTCGAAGTCAGCATATGCAGCTTGCATTTCAGTTTGCACAGCTCTTGATAATTCAGTAATATCTTGAGCTACAGATGTCCAAATTAGGTGATTCAAAGTTTTATGGAAATATAAGACAATTATCTACAACTTTTATGAATAAAATTGTCTTAATCGATCTTCTTCGGTCCTTTTAACGAGCATCTTTAGAAGTGATCATGAGCAGTCCGTCAAAGGAGCATTTGGAGCACATTCTTGCCAAAAGATGGTAGTACTCCTCACGAGCACTCCTCAAGAGCTGGTGGCTCGTGACCTGCTCATGAGTGCACCCATGACAGCATTCCAATAGGAATTTTTAAGGACAACGGCTATATTTTCACCCCTCACGAGCACTATTCACTCGTGAGGAGATCGTGAGCAGCCCTTAAGCTACTATAAACTCAAGAATTGATTCAAAATCAATTCTAAACGTTGGATACATGATTGATACATCCAACAACTACATTTTTTAGTGTTTTTCTATATAAACACAACTTAGAATTCAATTGAAAGGTTAAGAAAACTTGTTCATCATTCATTATTTTCTTAAACATTCAATTGAGCTCTAAAACTTTCTTTCAATCGAAATTCTTTGTGTATAACTCTTATAAGATTTGGTGAGTGATTAGAATATACATTCTTATTCTTCTATTTTCTGGGTTTATAAAAACAGGAAGTGAGATTCTATTCTAAAGGAATTGGTTTAAGTGTTGAGCCATTAAAACACTTGGGAATTTGGTTTTTGAGTGAGCCTTGAAAACTCAAGATTGTAAGGTTGTAAGAGTGAGCCATAAAACTCTTATGTATTCTCAATCTTGTTAATAAGATTGTGGGTGATTAAAAAATCCTAACTTGGGGATAAGTTAGGTGGAGACGTAGGATTATTTAAGAATCCGAACTCCTTAAATATTTGTGTTCATCATTCTTCCTTCTCTACTCTTACTCACTTCTTGCAAATAATTCCTTTAATTTCCCATTTTTGTTCGATAGTCCTATTCACCCCCCCCCTCTAGACTCTTTCAATTGGTATCAGGGCTTGAATTTTAGGTACTTCATTGCTAGAATACAAGATCATGGGGAGTGAATCACAAAACATCTCTTCTCTTAGACCATTCTTTGATGGTAGTGATTATCCACATTGGAAATTCAAAATGGAATTATATTTTGATTATGATTCCATCAAACTTTGGGATATTATGCTAAGATGTTGGGAACCACCTACAACTATTATTGATGGTGTGGTAACTACACTTGCAAGAAGTCAATGGAGTGTTGATCAAAAGGAAGAAAATCATAAAAATAAAAAGGCTATGATTACTCTAGTCTCCTCCATGACAAGAGAAGAAGGAGGCAAGCTTCAACATTGCATTTCAGCTAAAGAAATATGGGAGACCTTGGAGAATCACTATAAAGGCAATATTCAAGTGAGAAGTAAGAAAGTTCAACTTCATATGTATGAATATGAACTCTTCAAAATGAAGCCTTAAGAATCAATCATGGAGATGATAAAATGTCTCAATGCTCTCCTCACAACCCTCAAGAAACTTGGAAAACATTTCTCCAAGGAAGAGGTAAACAACAAGATTCTAAGAATCCTACCTAAGAAGGATTGGGAATCTCGTGTTACCTCAATTGAGGAAGCTCAAGACCTCTCCACTCTATCAATCGATGTGCTCATTGGTAAGCTCTTGACATATGAGCTCACTATCAAGCAAAGAGGTGAAGAACAAGAAGAGAAAGAAGAAAAGAAAAGGAACATTACTCTAAAAGCTCTTCAAGAAGATAGTGAAGAGGAAAGCATTAAAGACTCTAGTGATGAAGATGGTGACATTGCCATGCTCACTAGGAACTTCAAGAAGTTCTTAAGAAAGAAAAATTTCTCAAGAATGAGGGACTTCAATAAGAAGTTTGAAGGAGATGGGAGGAAGAAATTAAAAGAGGTTACTTGTTATGAATGCAAGAAACCGGGACACATTAGAAATGAATGTCTCAAACTCAAATTCAAGAGCAAGGGAGCAAAAGATAAGAAGAAGGCATTCAAAGCTACTTGGGATGACTCATCCGAATCTGAAGAGGAAGAGGAACAACAAGAAGTTGCCAATCTTTGCTTCATGGCCATTGAAAATGAAAATGAGGTATCATCCACTTCTTACTCCTCTTTTGATGATTGTGATGAATATTGTGATGATGATGATGATGAGAGCTCTATTGTGAGCAAATTGCTTGCTAAATGCAAAAGTTTGTTATCTAAGAAGAAAAAATATAAACATGAGTTAGCTAGTTTAAATAAGGATTTTGAATGTTTGAAAATTGATTTTGCTAAACTTGTTGCATCAAATGAAAAACTTGTAAGTGATGCTAAATCTTGTAATTCTTTGGAAGACCAACTTAAGAAAGCAAATGATGAAAATCATAAGCTTTCTAAGGAAGTCTTAGAATTAAAAAATTCCATTGCTAAATTTAAGAAAGGAAAAGAAACTTTAGATAGTCTTCTTGACTCTCAAAAATTTCATGGAGACACCCATGGAATTGGATATAAAAATAGAATGTCTTCATCATCCTCATCACACATTACTTTTGTTAAAGCTTCACATGATTCTACTCCTTCAACCTCTAATGAGATTCAAGCTAAAAAATCTCATGTGTTAAATATCAAGGCAAAGTCTCATAAGATTAACCCTTCATTAACATAAAGGGGTAAGCCACAAACTAGAGCACCTCAACCTAAGCATGCTTATATGTACACTAGAAATAATTATAATAAGTATGCTACACAACACAATGCACATAAGCCTATTGCACACACTTATCGAAATGCTCATAATCATTGCCAATGTATGTATCATTCAATGTCACAAAATAATAAGAGATATGCTACACACAACACCAAAGGCATGCTACACACACTAGGAATGCATTTCATTCTAGAAGAAATAAATTTAAAAATGTTGTATGTTCATATTGTATGATCAAAGGACATACCAATAATATGTGCTTTTATAGAAAACTGCACATGAATTTGCTTCCTTTGGATTATCTTGAAACTAACCAACCTAGACCAAGAAAGGTTTGGGTTCAAAAGAACATTTAAAATACTTTATGTAGGTGTGCTTGAAATCTGCAAGAACAAAAAGCAAGTGGTATCTCGATAGTGGATGTTCAAGGAACATGATGGGAGACAAAGAGCAATTCAACAAACTTGATGCTAATGATGGAGGACACATTACTTTCTGTGATAATGCAAAAGGAAAAATTATTGGCATTGGAGAAATAGGTAACCCTTAATCTTTATCTATACATCATGTGTTGTTTGTTGATGGTCTTAAACATAATTTGCTAAGTATAAGTCAATTATGTGATATGGGAAATAAGGTGACTTTCTATCCTAAAAATTGCTTTATTAGTAGTCTTGATGAAGACAAAGTAATTTTTAGTGGTGAAAGAGTAGATAACGTTTATGTTATTGATTTGAATAAAATTGATAACAAAGATATAAAATGCTTAATGTCAATTTCCCATGACACATGGACATGGCATAAAAGGTTAGGACATGCAAATTTTAAGCTTTTGAATGATCTTTGTAAACATGAACTTGTGATTGGTTTACCTAAGGTTGAATTCACTAAAGATAAACCTTGTGATGCTTGTCAAAAGGGAAAACAATATAAGTCTTCATTTAAGCTAAAAAATGTAGTGTCCACTTCTAGACCACTTGAACTTATACATGTGGATTTGTTTGGACCAACAAGAGTTGCTAGTCTTGGTGGAATGCACTATGCTTATGTATTGGTTGATGATTACTCTAGATACATTTGGGTGTGTTTTCTTGCTCATAAGAATGATGCATTTAAAGCTTTTGAAAATTTTTCAAAAAGAGTTCAAAAAGAAAAAGGATTTTGTATTTCATATATTAGAAGTGATCATGGAACCGAATTTGAAAATGAATTTTTCAAAAACTTTTGTAATGAAAATGGTATTTCTCACACATTTTCATCTCCTAGAACTCCTCAACAAAATGGGGTAATTGAAAGGAAAAATAGAACTCTTGTGGAAATGGCTAGAACAATGCTTCATGAGTATAATTTGCCTCTATACTTTTGGGCGGAAGCCGTTAACACATCTTATTATATTTCAAACCGAGTTTTCAAAAGACCAATTTTAAATAAAACATCTTATGAGCTATGGAACAATATAAAACCCAAAATATCATATCTAAGAGTATTTGGATGCAAGTGCTTTATATTGAACACCAAGGATAATCTTGGGAAATTTGATTCCAAAGCCAATGAAGGAATTTTCCTAGGCTATTCCAACTCTAGCAAAGCATATAGAGTCTTTAATAAGAGAACTCTAGTAGTTGAAGAATCAATGCATGTGGTATTTGATGAATCAAACTCACTTGATCCTAGAAAGGATGTTTGTAGTGTTGATGATCTTGTAGGTGATAATGAGATTATGGAAATACAAGAAGAAAATGTTAGTAAGCCTTTGGAACTTGAAGATCCAAGCAAGAAGGAAAATGAGGATATACCTCAACCTACCTTGAAAGACGAACTTCCAAAGGATTGGCAATTCAAGAAAGCTCATCCTCAAGACCTTATTATAGGTGACACTACAAAAGGGGTAACTACTAGAGCTAAACTCAAGTCTATTGTTAATTCAGCTTTCATTTCTCAAATTGAACCCAAAAATGTTAATGATGCTTTGAGTGATGAATTTTGGGTCCTTGCTATGCAAGAAGAGTTAAATCAATTTGAGAGAAACAAGGTTTGGACCTTGGTTCCTAGACCTAAACATCATCCTATTATTGGCACCAACTGGGTGTTTAGAAATAAGATGAATGAATAAGGTGTCATAACTAGGAACAAAGCTAGACTAATAGCTAAAGGTTATAATCAAGAGGAAGGAATTGATTATGATGAAACCTTTGGCCCCGTTGCAAGGTTAGAAGCTATTAGGATGTTACTTGCATTTGCATCATACATGGATTTTAAACTTTATCAAATGGATGTTAAAAGTGCATTTTTAAATGGTTTTATTGAAGATGAGGTATATGTTGAACAACCTCCGGGTTTTGAAAATTTTGACTCTCCAAATCATGTTTTTAAATTATCAAAAGCATTGTATGGATTGAAACAAGCTCCAAGAGCTTGGTATGAAAGATTGAGTAACTTTTTATTAGAGAAAGGTTTCTCGAAAGGAAAGGTTGACACAACTCTTTTCATAAAGAAATCCAAGCATGATTTATTAATTTTTCAAATTTATGTTGATGATATTATTTTCGGTGCTACTAACCATTGCTTGTGTGAGGAATTTTCTAAACTAATGCAAGGAGAATTTGAGATGAGTATGATGGGTGAACTCAAGTTCTTTCTTGGACTTCAAATCAAGCAATGTAAAGATGGGACTTTTATCAATCAAACTAAATATGCAAGGGACATTCTCAAGAAGGTTTGGAATGGATGGAGCTAAATCAAGCAAAACTCCAATAAGTACTACAACTAAACTCAACAAGGATGAAAATGGCAAACTGATTGATGAAAAATGATTTAGAGGTATGATCGGATCCCTTCTTTATTTAACTGCTAGTAGGCCTGATATCATGTTTGCTACTTGCTTGTGTGCTAGATTTTAATCAAGTCCTAGAGAGTCTCATTTAACTGCTATCAAAAGAATTTTTAAATATCTTTGTGGTACATTGCATTTAGGACTTTGGTATCCTAGGAGTTTTTCTTTTAACTTGATTAGTTATTTTGATGCTGATTTTGCCGGTAGCCTACTAGATAGAAAAAGCACTTCTGGAACTTGTCAAATTTTAGGAAATTGTTTAGTTTCTTAGTTTAGTAAGAAACAAGTTTCTATTGCCTTGTCCACCGCTGAAGCAGAATATGTGGCGGCTAGTTGTTGTTGCACCTAAGTTCTATGGCAAAAACAACAACTTTTGGACTATGTCATTGATATTAATCACATTCCAATTAAGTGTGATAATACAAGTGCTATAAACCTGAGTAAGAATCCCATTCAACATTCTAGAACTAAGCATATTGATATTATACATCATTTCTTACGTGATCATGTGCAAAATGGTGATATTTTTCTTGATTTTGTTGACACCGAACATCAATTAGCAGACATCTTTACCAAGCTTCTTTGTGAGGAAAGATTGAATTTTATTAAGCATGAACTTGGTATGATTGATGGGTCAAGCTTGTCTTAATCATTTGCAAAATTGATTAATTGTTGTTTGGATTTTTATGTGATCATGTTCTTTAGAAAAATTATTTTCAGCATCATGTATATATTTTGTTTTAAAAGTATTTGCTTTAGCAAATTTACTTCATATACATGATATATTGTATTTCCCATTTGCATGATCTTTGTGCAAATTTTATTTGATTTGAATCTATTTGGATTCATTAATTTTTTCAAAAGCCCTCCTATTTTGCAAATTAATAATTAATTATTAAGCTAAATTCAGTTAATTAATTATTTTAATTTTGCATAAATATTCCTCCTCCTTAACAAATTTTTTTTTTATGTATTTTCGTGATAGTTTATGTTTGGTATATTTTATGTATACTTTCAATATCAAAATTTTAAGCTGTTAATCTATTTTTATACCAGTTTCTATTTAGTTTATTTTCAGTATACTTTTCGTATATAAGTTTTGAACTTTTAAGTGTGTTTTATAACTTTTTTTCGTCAGTTTATTTTAGGTTTACTTTCTGGATATTTTCTGGATACAAACCTTGAGCTGTAAATTTTTTAATTCGTATTTTTTTTTGGCTTGTCTTTAATATCATTTTTTTTTAAAATAAAATAAAATAAAATAACAAAAATAAAATTTTTTATTATTTGTAAAATTTTCTCTTTGATTTATTCATTTATTTCAAAAATTATTTGTTTTAAGATTCATTTATTTTAATTATATAATTAATTTTATGGTCAAGGACCTAATTGTCAGCTTTTTTGGACTCAATTGCAAGAAATTTGAAAGTATAAGGACTGTTTGGAAATTTACGTCACAAGCCGTTAAGCTCGTGACCGTTGTGGTTCGGGCGTCACGAGCTGGGTCATGAGCAGACTGCTCGTGAGCAGCGGTTTTGAGAGAACCAGTACCGCTCACGAGCGACGCTCACGAGTGGACCGCTCGTGAGAAGCGGTCTGGTTCCCTCTCATTATTTTTTTTTATTTTTTTTATTTTCTCATTTTGTTTGATTTTTTTCTTGCTTTTTCAAATGGTCACCTACAATTTTTCTTAACTTTTTTGAATTGTTTATGTTATTTTTTGTGTATAAATACCCCCTTTACTCATTTACACTTATATCTTCAAACAAATTCATCTAAATTCTCATTTCCTTAAGTCCTTCTTCTAAATTCTTTCAATTCTCATAATTCTATCTATCTTTATTTTCTTTTGCCCTTATCATGGCCTCAAAATTTGCTCAAGGTTTGGGTCGTGACAAAGTTAGTATCAGAGCATAAGTTCATTTAATTATCAGTGTTGTCTTTTCTTGAACTACTGCAGTGATTAGGTTGATAATTGTCACTTGTTATTATCACAGTCTCTAGAATTATGTATTTGATTGTCTTATTTTGAATTTACTTTCTTTTCTTTTTAGAATAAGGCAGAATCAGAATGCTCCTATTGCAGAAGTAGCATATGATGATGATGAGGAGTAGTCCTTTCAGGATGAAGTTCTTTGCCCTGCTCCTAGACGTAGAGGTAGAGGTAGGCTTGGAGTAGCCACAGCTTAGAGGAAAGAGTAGTAGCTAGATAGTAAGAAGCTCTAGCAGTTGATCCTGCAACCTTCACGGTAGGTATGGTAGGAATAAATTAAGGCTTGGTAGCACTTAACAAAGCAATGCCCTTAGTCCAATAGATGCTTCAACGGAGAAACCAGGGGATGTTAGATGATGATGCAATTTGGAGCAAGTTCTAGCACATTGTGAGGAAACAAATTTGGTGCTGAATTGGGAAAAGTGCCATTTCATGGTAGATGAAGGTATTGTACTTGGACACAAGATTTCAGCTCAAGGCATTCAGGTTGATAAAGCAAAGGTGGAGGCAATTAAGAAGCTATAGTACCCCACAAACGTTAAAGGAGTTAGGAGTTTTCTTGGTCATGCAGGCTTCTATAGGCGATTTATCAAGGATTTCTCAAAAATCTCAAAACCCCTTTGTAAGTTACTTGAAAGAGATTCACCTTTTAATTTTACTTGTCATGACCCGAACCTGAGGGCAAGTGATTGACACTAGGGAATGGGAAGGCATAAGGCCCCCGAAACCCGTAGTAAGCCTTAAAGAAAAGATAAACAGCTCCTTTCAATTTAAAAATTTATTTTAAAATAGAACACATTATCAAACTGATTTTTCTTAAAAATAAATAAATTCAAGTGCTTAATAAAAGTGTGCTTCAATGTCACATATTATAAATCAAACTTAAATCTTATACATAAGCATGGTTCGTACAACTAAATTACACAATACTTAATCCAGATAATTATTAGTACATATACTAGTGCAGCATCCTAGAACAATACAACAGTCCAGCTTACAATGACCTAAATAAAATAGCTGGTGAAGAAGAAACCCGGCGTGGAGGTAGTCTAAGGTCGAATTCCCAAGCACCTGAAAAAAAAATAAATTGAGGGGAATCATACCTCACTGAGTAAAATGCATTTAAATCTTAAATAATAGCATTAGATTAAATAAATCATATAATCAATATAATAAAAATACGAGCTCATGCATTCTTTAAATAAACACACGTACAGATCGTTCTATTGACTTATAAGATGAATGCGAAGGCTAACAACCACGTGTCTGCCTCGGTCTCACGGCTTCTGCTCCGATATACTCTAGAAAGAAATAATAAATAGATTTTAAAACATGACTATGAAATAGAAATCGAAAAGTCAACAAAATAATGAATTTCCAAGCTGACTCGAGGAAGACTGGACAAGACTCGATAGACAGGATAGAACCTAACTAGTGGTAGAAATCATAATGAATATCATGTTTTACGAGAAAATCTACCAAAATTTTGGCAGAGTCTTCTCTGTAAAACAAACATCTCTCTACCAAAGGTAGAGCCAGACCTGCATAGAAAACGCACTTCTAATAACCACAAACATACACACTCGAGTCAGGCTCCCAAAACTACACTTAGCCCCGACCGAGATCACAATTCAACAAAACATCAAGAATTAATATCATTTATTTTCCAAAAATACATATTACACATACACATATACTAAAAATATATAAAATCTCAATTATTAAAAATTAAACAACTCAATTAGCATTTCATCATCAAAATATAATTATAACCCAAATTAAAACCATTATACCCAAACATGCTAAATGCAACCATATATTAAATTTTTATTACCAAAATAATGTATTATATATATATATATATATATATATATATATATATATATAATATTTGGAATTATTATTTAAAATTAACACTACTTAAATAAAAATATCAATTAATTTATAAAAATTCTCTAAACCCCTTAATTATTAATAAAACTATCTAAAATATATATTTAACTATAATTGGCGTAAAATTACATTTCTTACCCCTAAATACATAAATTACATAATGTATTATTAGTACTAAAATAATTCCTTAAAATTATTTAATCATCCCTAAAATTATTTTTCTCAAAATTAATCTTCCTAATATGATTAAAACATAAAATCAACAAATAATTTCTTCTAAAAATATAATTCAACTTAATAATCACATTTGACATAACTCAAAAATATTTATAAAAATAGTATAAAAATCACAAAAATTATAATTTGAGTTCTAAAATTAATAACATTTAGTAATAACCTCAATTATCAAAATTTTATAATTTTTCACAATAATTTTTGAAATTAATAAAAATATTAATTAAATACCTAAAATTTATATAAACTTCTAATTAACTCCAAAATTCCTAAAACCTTAAAATCAACCCAAAACCTTACAAAACATAATCTTAATTACTATAAATTCACTAATTAACCCAAGGAAAAATCCAAAAAATTCAACTAAAAAATTAAATAAAATATACAAAAATTCTGTAAATTAAGGGAAATTTAGAAAAATGCTAAAAAAAATTTGAATGTGAGTAACTAAGTGGCATAACTCAACATATACCTAAAAACAACCTAAAATCAACACCTAATTTTAATCAACAACCAGAAAATGACCTAAGAACAACTTAAAAACAACCCAGAGCAACTCACCTTCAACCTCCAATTTCGATGCCGGAGGTGAGTTGCAGCGGTGGTTCCTGGCTTGGATAGACGCCTGAGAGGATGAAGAAAGTTAGGGAAGCTTTGGTGGCATCGGATCCAACTCCAACAGTGATGAAGCAACTTCGACCGAGAGAGAAAGAAGACAGTGCACTGGAAATGGAAGAAAGGGAAGAGGAGGAAGAAAGGGAAGAGGAGGAAGAAGCTGGCGACGGTAATGGCAGCTCTAGGAGGTCAAAACGCGTCGGAGGGAGGGGAAAAGTGACAGTGACAGTGATGATCAGGGAGGAGGGGCTGGGGTTTTCGGGTGGTCTTCGGGTTTCTTTTGTGTTTTTTGTTGTTTTTTTGTTTTGGTCCGTTATATATATATATATTATATTATAAACTATTAATATATAATTATGCATATATGTGTATATGTAAATATTATTGTATGTACACATATACTACATACACATATATACATACATATACACAAGTTACTTTAATGCACACACACATAAAATAATAATTAACCATGAAGTTAATATAGTTTAGATTAGTAATAATAATAATAATAATAATAATAATAATAATAATAATAATAATAATAATAAACAATGAAATTTTAGACAATAAATAAATAATACTGACAAATATAATCATTTCATAAATTAATAACCCTAAAATTAATATTAACAATTGTATAATATAATTCAAAATTAATTATTAATAACATTGTTTGGAATTCACTTTATTTAAATAAATTAAAAATAAAATAATAAAAAAATATAGGGTATTACATTACTGATGATTGCAAATTGGCTTTTGACAGGTTGAAACAAGCACTTGTTTCTACTGCTGTAATGATGGCACTAGATTGAAGTCTACCATTCGAGTTGATGTGTGACGCCAGTGATCATGCAATAGGAGTTGTTCTTAGCCAAAGAAAAGAGAACAAGTTGCATGTGATCTACTATGCAAGCCGAACATTAATAGATACTCAATTGAATTATGCGACTACAGAAAAGGAGATGCTAGCTATTATATTTGCTTTTGATAAGTTTAGATCGTACCTCCTTGGATCTAAGGCAATTGTATACATAGATCATGCAGCATTGAAGTATTTAATGAACAAAAAGGATTTAAAACCAAGGCTCATAAGATGGGTACTTCTGTTGTAAGAGTTTGATATTGAGATCAGAGATAAGAAAGAAGCTGAAAATGTAGTAGCTGATCATCTTTCAAGGTTGGAGTTGAAACACGAGGAAAGTGATAAGTAAGAGCCTATCAAGGAGATGTTCCTTGACGAAATGCTTTTTACTATAGGATTTATGGGTGCTCCTTGGTTTGCTAATATAGCAAATTTTTTGTCAGTGGGTGAAATTCTAAAAGAGTTCACTCCTCAGTAAAAGAAAAAGTTGATTCGTGATGCTAAGTTCTACATTTAGGATGAGCCATTCTTGTGGAAACTATGCAACGATGGCATAGTGAGGAGATGTGTAACACATGAGGAAGCAGTAGACATTTTACAACACTGTCATTGGAAGGTCAATGGTGGACATTATGGACCACAACGAACAGCTGCAAAGGTTCTTGAAACAGGGTTCTATTGGCCGACAATTTTTCAAAATGCTAGAGACTTTGTAATGCAGTGTGATGCTTGCCAAAGGAGTGGAAACATTTCAAAGAAGGATGAAATGCTCCAATCCAGAATTCTAGAGGTGGGAATTTTTTATGTTTGGGGCATTGATTTCATGGGACCATTTCCAGCGTCAAATGGTAACAAGTATATTTTTGTTTGTGTGGATTATGTTTCCAAGTGGGTGGAAGCTCAAGCATGCACAGTCAATGATGCAAGAGTTGTTTGTAAGTTCTTAAAGAAGATATTCTTTCGATTTGGAATGCCTCGAGTCATCATAAGTGATGGGGGAACACACTTTTGCAATAGGAATATGGAATCTTTATTAGCTCGCTATGATGTGAAGCACAGAGTAGCTACACCTTATCACCAGCAAACCAGTGGCCAAGTTGAGGTGAGTAATAGGGATTTGAAGAAGATTTTAGAGAGAACAGTAAGTAAGTCAAGGAAAGAATAGGCAAGGAAGCTTGATGATGCTTTATGGGCATATAGAACAGCTTACAAAACACCTCTTGGGATGTCTCCCTTTAGGGTGGTTTATAGCAAAGCATGTCATCTTCCCATTGAGCTTGAACACAAGGCCTAATGGGTAGTGAAAGCCTTGAATTTTGACTTCAGGAAGGCAGCTGAGAGAAGAATGTTACAGTTGAATGAACTTGAAGAAATAAGGGAAGTTGCTTATGAAAATTCAAAGATTTATAAAGAACGTACTAAGAGATGGCATGATGCAAGAGTAAGAATCAAGGAGTTTAAGGAAGGTGATCAAGTTTTGTTGTTCAACTCATGGCTCATATTATTTCCTAGAAAGTTGAAAAGCAGATGGACAGGACCGTATACAATAACTCATTCATATTTTCATGGAGCTGTGGAATTGAGCAACACAAAAGGAGACACATTCAAAGTGAATGGACAAATGTTAAAGCTATACCATGGAAGCACATCTGAGGAATTCCATCAAGTTTCATACTTGAAGGAATTAACTGGATGATCAAGTTGATGGTCTAGCTCATGGACCATTAAAAGAGCACTTCTTGGGGGCTCAACCAAGACTATATTTTTTTATTTGTATTTGTATTTTCATTTTTTTTATCTTTTTTGTTGACTGGTTATTTGCAAGTTTATTCTATTTTTTATAATTGTTTCTGGTGCATTTCAGGGAATGAAAGAAAAGTTAGAGCTCTAGAAGAGGTCTTATGAGTTAAATGTTTAGTGGAGTTTTATTTTGAGTGACTTGAAATTTAAATTTATGATGCATTATTGTCTGTGTGTGTTGAATTTTTAATTCAGCGAAATTTTAAAGTATGCATATACAGGTCACACGGCCGTGCGCATTTTGCACATGGTTGTGCATCTTACGTCACCACTTCTGAACCATCAGGTCACACGGCCATGCTTATTCTACACACAGCCGTGTGCCTTACGGCACCAGAAATTGACACATGGCTATGCGCATTTTGCACAAGGCCGTGTGATGAGACAAACCTAACTTTTAGAAAAGACATAAAATTTTGTTTTAAGTGGATTTTTCCACTTCCCAACACTCCACACTTCCCCAAAACCCTAGGGACTCCACTTTTGATCACTTTTCCCACTTCCCAAGCCCTAGAAAACCTAACCCTTGACCACCTTTTCAATTTCTCATTTAATTTGAACCAAATTCCTATCATCCCACCCTATATATATAAACACTCACTTTCTCTCTACACAATTCATTCTCTACACCATTTTTTTTCACTCTACATATTCTCTCAAATCTTCTTAAGGAAGTCTCATGGAGAAAGATTAAAGAAGAAAGAGCATAGCAAGGAAACAAACTAATCCTTCCAAAAGAAAAAGACATGGTGGAACTTCCAATAATCTGGGTGGTGCTAAAGAGGAACAAATGGTAAAACCTTTCCCCTCTCAAATTCAACTTAGGCATGGTGAGCATAGGAAAAAGTTTCAAGCAATGATGAATCGGAAGATTATGCCAAATAGATATTTGAGTGCCACATCCTTGATTGAAATTGGGTTATTAGATGAGATTAACTTGTATGTTCATAGGATGGGGTGGACTGATTTTATTTTGATGCAAAATCCTTCTTATGCAATCCCCACTTGTGAATTTCTTTCTTCTTTTAAGTTTAATGATCATACCCTTGTGCTTACTTTTTGTTTGGGGAATGAGGAGCATAATTTAGGTTTATTTGAACTTAATGATGTATTTCATTTTCCCAAAAATTAGGATGCAAATGTTGCATATGATAGAAATGAGTTTTGGAGAGAATTAACCGGGGAAAAGGGAGTTTTCTATAAGGCTCGTTCCGCAAAAGAATCAAGGATTCGATTACCTGCACTTAAATACCTTCATAGACTCATGGCACATTCTTTGTTTCCCAGGAAAGAGGGTGATTCTGTGATTACCACCATTGAGCTAAATATTTTATATTGTATGGTGAATGATAGAAAACTGGATGTCTGTCATGCTTTAGCTGGGAAATTGAGAGACATTGCTACAAAAGCTACTGGGGCTATTAAAGTAGGAGGACTAGTAATAGCTATAGCTAAGTATTTAAACTTTGACATTGAGAACATGCCTTTTGAAAAGGTCCGGGGTCGTCATTTCATTGACACTGGAATAATGGAATCCATGGGCATGGTTAGAGTTGATCATACTGGGAGAGCTTTCCTTATCCTGCCTGCACCTGTAGAACAAGCTGAAAAGGAAGAGGAATATGTCTCTCTGAATAATGTGTTAGAAAGGCTGGACAGCTTGGAGTTGCAAATTGGAGTCATTGATTCCAATGTAGGTGAGATGAATTCTGAAGTAGTCAAAATGGGTCGTACTTCTAGGAAAATGAATCGAACATTATAGATGATTAACCATAACCTTAACGCCTATTTTAGCTCCCAGAATTTTATCCCGCACAATGAAGATATGGCAATTCAATAATACTCTTCTGAGGATAAAGGGGAGGAATGAAGATTTTGTTTTGAAGTGTTTAGGTCTAGCTTGAACAATATTTATTTTATGTGTTTTCAGTCATTTTAATTGTGTTGTTATGTGGAACATTATGTGTTATGTTTCATGTTTTGAATTAAAGTATTTTTTCTTTTCTTTTGTCAAGGATTTTTGTTTGAGGAATGTTACTTTTTCTTATTTTTTTCGTTCATTTTTTTTCTTCCAATTGTGCAATAAATATAGGAGGTTTGTCCTACCAATTTTATCAAAAAAAAACTATGTGCTAGCAGGTAGCACGACCATGTGCATTTTGCACATGGTCGTGCATAATACGTCATTAACCAGGTAGCACGGCCATGCGCATTTTTCACACGATCGTTTGACCTGATGCACCGGCACAGTCGATTTCCTTATAATTTGTCCTATTTTACACGTTGCAATGAGGACATTGCACATTTTAAGTGTGGGGGAGGAAATAAAATAAATAAATAAATTTATTTATTTTTCAAGCTTATTAATTGTAATTTTATTTATTTTTATTTGTTTCCTTTTTCCATTGAAGTGTAGTTGACCTTAGTTTCCTAAGTAAGTTAAACTTCCTAAATTAATGAGTAAGCAATTTTTACTGAAATTGGAAGCAAGTTTTACTGAAATTGGAATGTTTTGTTTTTTGTAATTTTTTTTATTTTTTTTCTTATTTAAACTCTACTGATTTTTATTTTTGTTCTTGTAAATTCCATTTTTTTTTTGTTTTATTTTAGTACTAACATTGTTATGATGGCTAGAAAAAAGACACAATTTCAAGGAAAGAAGCTTAGTGATGGCGAGAGTAAACCTAAAGACATAAGGGACGATTATGAAGCTTTCTTTTCCATTTATTATGAAGAAGAAGGGAAGAGATTCTGCTCCTTAGTCAAGAGAAATTTCTGCAAGCCAAAATACTCTGATGATAAGGTACTGTTGAATATGGGTATTAAAGGAACCATAGATATGTTTTGAAATGAATTGGAGTGGTTTAAATTGGCTACAGCCCAATATGATGTATTCTTTGAATTCACAATAGAATTTTACACTACATTTAAGATTTTAGATGCACCTCTAGGGATCTTTTCATGTAGGTTCTTTGGGAAAGAATACTTATTTGACTATGAAATCATGTCTCAAATCTTTGGTTTTCCTCAAAGAGGTGTTTGTCAACCTCCTATGGATTATAATATGAGTAGTTTTTGGCATGAAATCACTGGAGGTGATAAAGTTTGTGAGGGTCAAATAATGACTAGTGGTTTGATCAAAGATCACTCATATTTAATCATGCATAAATTCATGGCACATACAATCTTTAGAAGAAAAGATAGTACTAAGGTTTTCCCTGATGAACTATTCATGTTATGGTGCTTGAAGACTAACACAAAAGTATGTAGTACATACTTTGTTTTGTGTTCTATATAGAGGGTTGTTCAGGCTAGAAAGGCATTGATCTCAATGGGGCATATTGTCACCGGATTGGCATTGTATGTTGCTCCATTTGAATTTGCCAAGCATAAATTGGAGCCTTTAGAAGCCGAGTCCCTTGATGAAGATTACCTAGTGAGAGTTGAAATCATCATCGAATTCAATAAGTTTCATGATGTAATGGGTAGAAGATGCTACATGATCCGTCAATTGGCAATGCAACATGGTGAAATACCTTTACCCCCTAATGCAATTGAAAAAGGAGATAATAGGAGTGAAGCTCAATCAAGGAAGTGATGGAACACTGAAAAATGGAGTGATGACATCATGGAAAATATCAAAGAGCTGCTGGATATCTCTGACAATAGGATTGGGAATATGGTTATGGATTTTTCTAACCAATTAAAGAAGTTCAAGAGGCAATGTGAATCCAAAGCTGAAAGGTTGCAACTTCAAATTGATGAAATCTTTCACATCCTTCCTCAAAGCAAAAGATCTAAAGCTATAAATGAAGCTGCAAAGTGCATCATGGTCACACCATATATTCCCCCTCCAGTTTCACCGGAATAAAGGGAGTATACTGTTCTTTAATTTTCTTTTATTTATTTACTTTTCATGATTGTATGCATGTGTGTTTGTTTTACATTAAGAATTTACATGCTTTATTTTTATTTTATTATTTTATTTTATTTATTTATTTATTTTTTTTTTATTTTGTTTTACCCTTTTTGTGTGTTTGTACCTTGCTCTTACACTTGAATTTTTGCAACATATATACCTTTAGAGCCATATTCATTAACCTTAGTTTTCTTGAAGAAATGCCTTAATCTTCCCTTAATGGATCGTTTTAATTTTTTAAATTAGAAGAGCAACTTGTGGTTAAGAATTTTTACATTTTAATGAACATTAATGCTTACTTTTCTATTGAACACGTGAATCTAGATGATTAATATTTGAGAAAAGTATTTATTAGTAGGAATTTGAGGCTGCTTTAGAGTGGGTATAAATGTTTTAAAAAAAATCAATCAAGGAGCGAGATGGAGCATAAAACGCACTCGTTTGGAGCTTAAAATTGAAAAGAAAAAATATTTTAAATGCTCCTTCTACTCCAATGCTCTTTAAGAGTAAGAGTATCCAAAGGACCCTTTTTGGAGGTTTCCACACTGAGTAATACAAGAAATGTGGGGGATGCTGAGATTGGGAAGATACTAATTGATGAGCTTCTTAGCCTCTTTATTATTAGCACGAATCCTACTTGTTTTTATTTCTTGAGTGCCAATCATTTGTTTTCATATTTTCACTACAAAAGTATGCTCTTCACACGGTAATAATATATTCTTGACCTCAGTTGTTGTTTTACTTTTCGAGTTTATAAACTTTTTATTAAAGGGAGATTATGGTAGTTAGTCAAGTTAAAGCTAGTTAATGAGTATGATTCTTTAGGTAGATATATGTTTTCAGGTTTTTCTTAAGGACAAGCAAATATTCAAGTGTGGGGGAATTTGATGAGTGTGAAAAATGCATGTTATTAAGTAGTTTTTGTTTTAGGAAAAATTCAATTTCAGTTAAGTTTATGTTTCTTTTATTCAGTTTTTATTTAGTTGAGTACTTACTGCATTTCTTGTGTGTTTAATGATTTTTACATATTAGTTGGTTTATTTTTGGTTAATTTCTATGTAATTAGGGAAGTCAAAGAACAGTAGAGGAAGGCTACATGGGAGCCGTGGGCTCGAAAAGCAATGGAGGTCAATATGCGATAATGCTGAAAAAGGGATGTGCATGGCCGTGCAACCTGGTGATTGGAAAAATTTGGAGGTGAATTTAATTGCTGACTCATGAGGGACAAGATGGAGATTTCGCGTGGCTGTAACCCTAAGGCTTATAATTAGGGTTTTATAAGAGGGTAGCCACTAGAAACAAAGATATAAATAGATTATTATTCATCACTTGAGACAATATATTTTTTTTAGAGAATATTCAGAGAGCAGTTTGGAAAAACAAGGATTTTTCTTACTTATGTTAGTTTGAAGATTTGAGAATAAGAATTAAAGAACATCAAGCTTCCTATTAAACAGCGAATTTCTTCTATTCAATTATGTTTATTCATCCTTAATTTTAATTTAATGATGATGTTTATTTTCTTTTATTCTTTTTCTTTATCTCTTACAATTGACATGAGTAGCTAAATTATTGGTTAGGGTTCTTATTACAAATCAACCATGGGCTAATAGCAATTAAACCTAAGCCATTAAATTGGATTAAGGTTAGGTATGGCTTAGTAGTTAATTTATCTTAAATAAAGGTTGAATTTGTAATAAGAACCCTAGCTCTCTAAAGTGATTGTTATCTCATTGTGATTTTTGTGTTTTTTTTTAGTTTAATTTTTAGTTTAATTAAAAATACCCTTTTTCGTTGTTTAAACAAATAAACACAACTAGTATCACTATAATCAATTTGCAATCTCTGTGGGATCGATATTTAATTACTACTTGTACGAATCCATATACTTGCAGAAGACCATCAAGTACATTCCTAACCCTTCTCATATCCTCTAGCCTCAGACAGTAGAGCTTAGAGAAGATATGTCTTATAAGGAGTATCTTGTAGTGATTGTGGATCGCCAAGTTCATCAGCTTCCTACTAAGGAGATTCCCATGGTGAAAGTGTTGTGGAGCAACCACATAGTTAAGGAATGTACATGGGAAGTCGAGGTAGTGATGCGAGGGACATATCCTTACCTTTTTATTCAGTGAAAAATTTGTATTTCTTTTGTTTGTTTTAAAATTTGAGGACGAATTTCTATAAGGATGGGAGATTGTAATATTTTGAATTTTTACTATTAATTAAATTAAATTATGGACTTTTGAGTTAAATATTATTTTTAATTAGTTTATTTTAAATACATATTTAATTGGGTATTTTGGCATTTTGAGAAAATTATATGAATGTATGTGTGTTTATATATGTATAATTATTGACTAAATAATATATATATATATACATACACACACACACACACACAAATTTATGTACATACTTAGATATATTAATGTATGTGTGTGTGTGTGTGTGTGTGTGTGTATGAAACAAAATAAGAACGTGACTTTAGACAGGCCATTTTTTTCTTCTTCTACTCTTCATTTCATGGTTTCTTTCCTTCTATCTACTAAACCACCTTCGCCTAACCAAACTCATTCTGGCCACCAATCACCACCACGGACTAGCAAGGACGACGACCAAAACACCTTAAGGGAGCAGGACTGCCTTCCCTTCCTCTTGTCAATCAATTTTTATCTCTCTCTTCGGACTATCAAAAATTTCTATCACAGTTCCGGTGAGGTTTGGTCGAGTGCTTGGTACCTACACATTCCTCTCCTTCCAAGCTTCTCAAATCTATCCTCAGTTCATCAATCCACCACCTGGATCATTAGTCATTGTAATTTGTAGTTTTGCTAGTTTTCATTAATTTTTGGTCAATTGGTTGAGAATTAGGATTGGTTGTAGTTAGATGAAGTGTTGTGGAGGTTAAATGCTATACAATGGTTATTTTATATAATTTTCATATTTTATTTTTAATTATGGAAATTTTTGGTTCGGGTTGCTATTCTGAGCCCAGGTATTTTGATATTTTTAATAAATACTATATACTATTTTGAGTAATATTTGTGAAGAAAATTTTGTAAAATTATTTATATGTTATTTATTATATTTTTTTAGTATTATGCCAAAATTTGAATTTTAGAGGAAATTGTATAAACTGAGTTTAATTTGAATTTTAATATATTTTGAAGTAAATTGGTATGTATAATGATGATTTTAATTATTAGAAAGCATAGAATAATTTTTAAGAATTATTTATAATTTTTAGCTAATATGGTTATTTTGGGGAAATAATAGAATTATAAGTTTAATTGCTATTTTTAAGTTTAAATGGATTATATTGATTTTAATATATGTCTTTGAAGAATTTCGATAATTATTCATAATTTATGTTAAATTAGTATTTTAGTATATTTTTGTTAATATTAGATTAATTTTTTTGGAAATAATAGAAATGTATATAAATATTTAGTTTTTAATTAATTATATGATTCATTGATATTTTTAGATAATTATTATATTATTTTAAAAATTGTGATTTGTTGGTTCTCAATTGGCCATTTGTGTAGTCTAGAGGCCCAACTGGAGATGTGAGTTGTGGAATTCTTAGAAGTGGTTTTCCCCTTGCAGGATTGACTTTACGTGGGTAGAGAGATGTCCGTTTTATAGAGGAGGTTCTGCCAAATTTTTGGTAGAATTCTCGTAAAATGTGATATCGGAAATTCTAATTATCAATTAATTAGAATGGTGTCTTAGGATAGAATTCTTTCTTTGTAATCTAGAATATAGAATTCAGTTCTAATCCATATTTCATTCTTTTTCTTTAGCCGCACTGCTAGCTAAGTAGTCAAGTCAGGGCCGGGTGCGACTGCACAGAGGAGCACATTCTACCTATAAGTTAATCTTATAAAATGTTTGTTATGCATATTAAAAAAATAGATTAATTAATTAGAATGTGACTGCACAGAGGAGCACATTCTACCTATAAGTTAACATTATAAAATGTTTGTTGTACAGATTAAAAAAATAGATTAATTAATTAGAATATTAATATAATATCATATATGGATTTGATTAAGTCATAAATGTTGCTATGCATGATTTAAATAATAATTATTATTATTGAAATTATGATAAAAAAATGTATTAGCTATTTGATTATTTTATTTTATTATATTATATAATTTTATGCACGTTTTGGAAAATTTGGTAGAATATGCCACCTGGTGGGTATCATTAAGACTGAGTGTACACCGGTAATGATCAGGATTATGGCCATTGTATGAGATATGTATTTGTTAGTCCTAGTCAAGCTTGTTCTCTAGGATGGTTAATATTTTATTGGTTGGACCTTGGTTGAGCTTGCTCTCTGGGCGCCAATAAATATTTTTTGTTTAAGAAATCGACTGTGGTAGAAGCTTTGCTCTCTAGAACCTATAGTCATTTGGATATAAGCTAAAAGGCTAGTAAAACTGAGGTTTAGGGTTCTACCATAATTTCCATTAAAAGATTTATATTAAATAGTTTTATTGAGTGTCATTTTATACAAGCATCCATACATAAGAAAATTTCTAGTTTTGGAAATGATTTGTGTACAGGTATATTTTATGAAATAAAATATTTTTATAATATGAGGTTTTAAAATAATAAAGAAAATCTAAAGGATTTTGTTTTAAAATGGTTTAAAATAATGAGTCTTAAAACCAACATGCATTTTATAAAATTAATTCACTCAGTTAGGTCTGACTCTCCTCAACCATTTTTTTCAAGCGTTTGGGTTTGATTTCCATTCCATTTCTCTACATCGAGTTTCTTCTTTTTTGGCTTTATCGTGTAGGTCTATTTGATATTATCCTGTATTTATAATCTTAGAACACTACAGTAGTTGTAGTAAAATTGCTTCAGATATTTTGTATTAAGAATTTTATTGTAATTATATTTTGTATCATGTGATTATATGTTTATTTTATATATGTACGGAAGTTTGTTTTTAAATGTTATTTTAAGGGTTGTTTATTTTCATTTTATTTTCCTTAATTTTTCTTTAAGGCTTACTACAAGTGTCGATAGCTTTATGTTTTCCCATTCCCTAGTGTCAATCATGTGCCCTTTGGGTTCTAGTCATGAGTTAATGGGTTGTGATGTACATGTGTTTATGTGTAATATATATATGCATATATATTTATGTGTGTGACAAGTGTAAGTTAAGTGTGTGTGTGTGTATATATATATATATAGATATATATCAAAGCATGTCATTCACGGGTCAACCATTTTTTGTCCTTCCCCATTTTTCTTTTTTTTCTTTCTTTTTCTTTCTTCTTATTCACCTTCTCCTACTGCCATTTTTGTTTATACTAGCACTGTCCAAGCTCTACTAGTGCCACCTACAGCCACTAAATGCCAACTCACTATCTTCTTCCTTCTCCCTTCCTATCATCGCCAAGAGCTTCCGGTCATCGAAAATTATATGAGAAACCATGAGAGTTAATGTAGCTTCGATAAATTTTTTGTGCATTTAGCTTATGTTTTTAAGCTCTTTAGACTCCTCTTAACGTGTATTTCTCAATTCTTAAGTGATTTTGATTTTATGAAGTCTGGATTGTGAGTTTTCTTCGATTTTAGTTTGTCTATTTTAGGTTTTTATTTTTTTAGCTTAATGGTATCTGATTCTAGATAAATCCTTTTGGAAATGTTGTTATATGGAACTTGAGCTTCTCAAATATATTTTTAATTTATTTTTTGAATTAATTTGAATAATGGGTATTTTTTATTATTTTAATATTAAAATTGAATTTTTGATAATTATGTTAATTAATTATTTTGAATGGAAAATTGGTTAAATTAGTGTTATTAAATTAAGTTAGTAATTTCAGTATTAATAAAATAATTTTTGGTTATTTTATATAATTTTTAGGAATATTTTAGTATTATGTGATTTTTGGATATATAGGTTAATTGTGTGTTTTTATTGAAATTATAATTAAATAATATGTTTTAAATCATTTTAGAGTTTTATAGGGTATTAAAATGAAATTTACAAATTATTTACTATTTTTAACTAATTAATACTAATTTTTGAAAATTATATTCAAATAATAAAATATTTATTATTTTTGTGATTAAATGGGTTTTTAACTATTTTTATTATATAATTAAACTATTTGAGTATATAAAAGTGAATTTTACTATTTTATGTTGAATTATTGGGAAATTGGATTTTTATTAATATTATATTATTATTTGAGATTTTTAGTTAATTATTGGAAAATAATGATATTTAGTGTTTTAATGTTTAAATAAATTATATTGTGGTATTTTAATTATTTTATGGATTTTTAAGGATTTTAATATATTTTTATTTAATATTTATTTTTATCACATATTGTGAACCTCGGTTGGAAATTGTGTAGTTTGGGGTCCCAACATGAGGCGGTGAGCATTTGTGATATAAAAGTGTATTTTCCTTGTAGGATTGACTCTACTTTTATAGAGAGATGTCTATTTTACAAAGGAGATTTTGCCGATTATTTAATAGAATTCTCATAAAACGTGACGTGGGGTCGATCCTGAATTTTCTGCATTTATCTAAGTTTCTAATTCTTAGATAGAGTATTCTTTAGAATTCTTAGAAGTATTAGCTAGGATTTATTCTAATTTTATTATTATTTATTTTTCTATCTGTGTCAAGACCAAGGCCTATCGGACTAGGCCTGTCTAGTCAGTCTCGAGGAGTGCAAACTTATGAGTTATTATTTTATATATACATTGTATGTTGATGCATGATTATGGGTTTTTATGTTTTAAATATGAGCTTAAACATGAATTATTTTATTACATGAATAAGTATGTTTTTTAGTATATCTGACATTTTACTTAGTTGTTCTTAGTATATAATTTGTATATATATGACATATATATATTAGCATGTTTTAGTATATATATTCAGTATATTTGTCATATATTTGGCATATGCATTTAGTATATTTTTGGTATATTTATGGTATATGTTTAGTACATAAATGTTATATTCTTTTTAAATGAATGCCACTTGTATTTTAATTATGCATTTTACTATTTTTCATAAATATAATATGGATTTGAAGGATAGAGTAGAACATGCTACCTAGTGGGCTACACTAGGACTGTTACGCGACAGTACGATAGAATTAAGGTATAAATTTGATAATTATTTATGGGGATTATTGTTTATTGGAAAGGATGATTATGAATCCTTGGTTGACCTAGTGTACTCGTGGCCAGTCATGCCTGTAGTGTGATTGCGAATCCTCGATTGACCTAGTGTACTTAGGGTCAGTCTACTACCTTGAGTTAGACAAATGAATAATTGGAGTATTGATTAAGCTTGTTGGCTATGTATATTTTTATTGAGGTTGAAATTATATTAGGTTTCTATTTGATCCATCACTTAAATATTTGTTTTTTGCATTTATAAATATAAAAGTAGATTTTAGCATCTATGTGAAACGCTTGTATGTATGTGTGTGTGTCTATATATCTATATATATATATATATATATATATATAATTCACTCAATGAGGTCCCCCTCTCAATTATTTTTTCTGGAGAGTCATTTTTGTCAGGCCGTACTAGTAGTACGTTACGCTAGTCTTCTTCTACCCAGGCTATTTTATGTAAATTTCATATTTGAACTTTATTTATACTCTAGAAAACTGTTGTAGTAGTGTATTGTATCAACAATATGTTATTTTGGGATAGAGACCTGTCTTTGAATATTGTATAAATATTATTATTTTATGATATGACATTTGACTATTTATTTTATATAAATTAAAGTTTTAATTCTGTCATATTTTTATTTATTTATTACATGTGTTTTTATTTTTAAGGCTTGCTACAGGTTCTGGATTTAAAAAAATTCCCATTCCCTAGTGCCAATCATGACTCTCTGATTGGGTAATTACAAAGTTAGTATCAAAGCCCTAGGTTTAGTGTTGTGGACCTAATTCAGTAGAGTTGTGTTTTCTTTGAAACTAATGCAATAAATTAGGTTCAACTATGTCTTTGAAAAGTCTTCATTGCTTTTTGAAATTTTGTATAACCATTAGGGTGTTTGTTTATTATCTATGATTATCTGAATTGTATGTTTTGCTTTTGTTCTTTTCTATTTTTGGCAAATGTGAGTCACTCCCTTAGTTGATGAGACCGATGATGGAGAGTCTTTTAAGGATGAGGTTCTACCCTTTAACAGCCAGCTTGGCATAAGGGTAGAGGTCGATCTAAAGGGCCAGATGGTCATCGTAGATAGCGGGAACAACATAATGAGGAGTTTATGAGTTAGATTTTGATTATGCTACCCATGCACCAAGAGTTCCGTAGGGTGTAATTTTGATACTTTCGATCATACAACAGATGCAACCTCTATTTCAATAGAGAACTCAATATATGTCAATTCTGCTTATATATCCATTTTTTAAATCTTGTTGATTTCCACATCTTTTTCAGTGAGGTGAATGCAAACTGCTTCTACCATAGAGACAATATATATTGATAAGCAGTCCTTTCAAGTTGAAGTTGTGATTCCAGTTTTAGCCCCTACTACACCTATCTAGTATAAGGGTAGGTCAAAGGCAACTGTAACTCAAAGGCCAAAGCAGTTATTGTAAAAGGTACAGGCAGCCTTGAACTCGAACTTACAACATGAACTCTTAAGATACTTCCATCCACCTTTAGAATTGCATAGAGTAAGAGAAGAGTGGTTAGTTGAGAAGAATACCCATGAACTCTTCAATTTGTCACATCACATTGTGGAGATGATATTGTATTAGAGGAGTCTGGTATAACTGTATGTTGTAGGATTAAGTTCAGTATATTAGCATTCGAGCTAAGAACTAAAATTTAGAGAGTTATTCGTGGATTCTTTCCTTTTGGGTGTAATTGACTTGACGTGATTTTGAGGATGGATTTCGTTTTGATCCTTGGTATGGATTGGTTGTCTCAGCACTATGCCATTTGTTATAACCCATCTTTTTAAATTATTTTATTTTATTATGAGATATGCAGTGTTAATAAGATTTGGAAATTTTATTGATTTATTTTCGTTATTTGTGATTAATTATTATTATTTTTATTAAATAAATTTTCCTACTTAAAAATATTATTTTTGGTCATTTAATTTGCATGGTTATTTTAATATTATTATTTCTATTATTGTTTTATTAAATTTCACTATTTATTTTGTTATTAAATTATTTTATTATTATTTGTATTGTTATTTTATGTATTATGTTTACATATTAATTAGGGTTTGTGTGTATATGTTAATGTATGTGTGTGATTATTTGTGTTATATATATATATATATATATATATATATATATATTTGTGTGTATATATATATAAACAAACACATAAACATTTATACACAAAAAATGCAAAATACTATTCATTGAGAAAATAATTTTTATGCATTTATATAATTTTTATAGAATTTTTGAGTAATATTAGTATATTATGTGTATTTTTGTATTATAAGGTTAAATACGTAATTTTGTGTTAAGTATAGCTAAATAATATATTTTAGTTGGTTTTAATATTATTTAAGGTAATAAAAATGATTTTTACAAATTATTTACTATTTTTAACTAATTAATACTAATTTTTGAAAATTGTTTTCAAATAATATATTATATATTATTTTGGTAATAGAATGGGTTTTTAATAATTTTTAATATGTATTTAGGCTATTGTAGTTATTGGAATATATAAAGTGAATTTTTATTAATTAATACTGAATTATTTAGAAATTGGATTTTAATAATATTATATTATTATTTTGGAATTTTTACGTAATTATTGAGAAAATAATTATTTATGGTGTTTTAATGTTAAATATGCTATATTTTGATGTTTTGAAGATATTTGTGGAATTATTGATTATTAATATATTTATTGTATTATTTGAATTTTTGGTGAATTATGGACCTTGGTTGGGGAATTGTGTAGTTTAGGATCCCAACCGAGGGTTGTATGAATTTTGGTTTTAGAAGTGTGTTTTCATGTAGGACTAACTCTATTTTTTAGTAGAAAGATGTACATTTTACAGAGGAGGATCTACCGAATTTTCGGTAGAATTCTCGTAAAATGTGACATCAGGTCAACTTTGAAATTCTCTGTTCTAAAATCTTAGACTGAGTATCTATAGAGCTTAAGTTAGAATTATCTTGATATTTATTATTATTTTATTATTTAGTTGCATCGAGACCGAGGCCTAGTGGATCGAGCCAGTCGGACCAATCTCGTGGAGTGTAAACCTTTGAGTTGTTATTTTATTTGTACATTACATTTAGGATACATGTTTTAGCACATATTCATGTTTTAATTAAATTTATTCATAAATTGTTTTATTAAATGATTAGTATACTTTAAGTATATTTTTAAATAAATGCATGTTATTTTTATTGATTTTTACTTAGCATGTTTCTAGTATACTATTAGTTTATTTTTGGTATATTTCATGTTTGATTTAAATTTATCTGACATATATACTCAAAATATACTTAGTTTATTTTAGGTATATTTATGGTATATATATGGTTTATTTTGTCATTTTAAATGATATTATGCATTATTTATTTTCTTGTATGAATGTTTTATTTTAAATGAAGGCTATCGATAGAATGTGCTACCTAGTGGGCAGTACTAGCACCAAGTACGTACCGGTGCGATAGATTATAGGGTTGAATTACTAACTTATATGAGGAAATTATGATATGATTGATTTGATTGAGATGTGATATGATTGATGGTGTGATTGCTAGAGCTCGGTTGACCGAGTGTCTTGAGGCCAATCACATTGATAGTCAGACTGCTGGAGCTCGATTGACTTAGTGTCTCGAGGCCAGTCTACTGTCCATAAGGATTAAGTGAATTTATTTGGGATTAAGTGAGCATGTATGCCTAGAGTGATATTATGGTTGATTGAGGTTGCGATTAAATAGGGTTCTATTTGATCCTTTATAAACTGATGTTTTTTAGTATTATTATATAAAGTGATTTCAGCATTTGTGTGTATATGCTTGTATATATATTTATTATATATACTGATAACTAATTGCATTTGACATATAGGAAACGTATGTATATATATTATAATAATTCACTCAATGAATTCTGACTCCCCTCAGTTGATATTTTTACAGGAGAGTCTTCTTCTTCAGACCTTAACAGTAGACCTATTCGCCAAACTTCTTCCACCCTAGCTTGTTTATGTAAATTACCTACTTAATTTTATATTGTACTCTAGAAAAATGCAGTAGTTATATTTTATATCATTAGTGAGTTGTATTTTATATTCACTATATATGATTTTAATTCATAGGCCTTTCTCTAAATATTATAATAATATATTTTCACGTTATGATATGAAAGGGATTATTTTTATTATATTGATTATTAATTTTTAATTGTGATGCATATTTATTTAGTTTATTTTAGTATTGCATGTTTTTATTTTAAAGCTTGCTATAGGTTCTAGATTTGAAAGAGTTTCTATTCCCTAGCGCCGGTCATGACTCCTAGTTTTGGGTCATAAGAAAGTTGGTATTAGAGTAAAGTTTATATCTAGGCCTAAGTTGTTGGAGTTATGGCCCTAGTTTTTAGAGTTGTGTTTTCTTTTAAAACTACTGCAGTTAATTACGTTCAAGTATGTCTTTAATAAGTATTCCTTGATTTAGTTTTTTGTGTTATCGTTAGTTGTCTGTTTTGTCTAAATCCTTCTGTTTATCTTTTCAGAATGAGATGAGCGCATGTCGCTTCATCGGTCTTTGAGGCCGAGGATGAAGAGTCCTTTCAGGATGAGGTTGTACCTCTTAAGCCACTAACGAGCACAGAGGTGGTGGTAGGGGTAGACCTTGAGGAGCGACAGGTCACTGTAGAGAGCGTGAGCTACAGGATAAGGAACTTATAGAGCCTGAGTATAAGGATGTTCTGATACCTCCAGTTGCATCGCTGATTCAGCCTGTCTATCAACAAGGTATGTTTGACCCTGAGGCAGCGCTATTGTATGCTAGAGTTGGTCATATAGCCTTCGATAGGACTTCTGACCCATTAGACTTTCTATATATGATTAAGACAAGGACTCAGACTACTCACACTAAGTATCAGCGGATTATAATTGTTAAGTTGTCAATAGAGGGACTAGCCTTAGATTAGTTCATACAAATGATTCAACCATACATGACGACAATGACCTGGGCACAGTTCAAAGAGTGATTTATGAGGAGATTCTGCCCAAAGCCACTCTGTATGAGCTACAAACTCAAACTGATGAGTATATTCTGAGGTGACAGATCTATTGAGGACTACACCAAAGAGTTCCTTCGACTTTGCAAATATGTAGAGGATCTGATGAGGGATCAATATTTCACAGTCACCACTTATGTCACTAGTTTGGGTTCTTCTTTGCTGGGATGCTTACAGCAAGCCTTACTCTAGAGTCAGTGATAGAGTTGGCCAAGGAGATTGAGCTTAAGCTAGTCAGACAAGGAGCTATGCCTGATTATTACCAGCTGGGTACTCAATCAGGTGGATTTTAGACTACTCCATACTCAACTTTTCAAATTAGTTTAAGTAGTCAGCAGAGAGGCCCAATTCAGCAGAGCTAGAGATAGCAGTTTAGAGTGCACAGGAGTAGTAGACATGGTCGTGGAGGTCAGCGCAGATCGATTAGATCTGAATCAGGTGCCTATAGCAGCAATAGTGGTCATAGTTCTGGGTCAACTACCAGTGTTTGTCAGACGTGTGGCAGAGTCCCTCAGGGACCGTGTTACATGACACTGTTGACTTATTTTTTATACGGACATATGGGACACTATGCCAGATCATGTCCCTATTCTAGTTAGTAGCCATAGCAGATTTCACGATTTCCACAGTAGTCGATCACCAATGCAGCAGCAGTACCTTTTCAGTTACCTTTAACTTAGCACTAGAGTTCTACTCAGATTGTTCCTCAACAGGGTTATCGTAGAGGTACCAAAGGAGGTGTGAGAGGTGTTGGCCAGGCTTCTACCAGTCCGCAGGGAGGTCGAGGTTAGGCTAGAGATTTTCACCTCACTTAGCAGGATGCTCAGGCATCTAATGTAGTCGTGGCAGGTATTATTTTTGTTTATTACCTAGATGCATAGGTTTTGTTTGATCCGAGTGCCACACATTCATTTATTTCTCTTATGTTTGCTTCCAAGTCTTATTGGCAAGCTTCGAGGATGACTTTTCCTTTGTCTGTCACCACTCCTCTAAGCAATTCTTTGGACACCAATGTTGTTCTTTTTGGTTGTCCAATTTTCATCGTAGGTAGAGAATTGTCCATAGATTTAGTGTTGTTAGATGTGATGAAATTTGACGTTATTCTTAGTATGGATTGGTTATCTCAGCACTATGCCGTTAAGAGGTGATATTCAAATTCCTAATGAAGAAGAGTTTAAGTTTGTTTGTGATAAGAGTTCTACACCTCGGAATCTCATCTCTGCTATTACGGCTAGAAAGATGTTAAAGAAGGGTTGTTAGGGCTATTTGGCATTAGTCAGGGATACTTCAGTGGAGAAGTTATTGCTCACTGATGTTCATATTGCCTGTGAGTTTCCTGATATTTTTCTTGAGGAGTTTCCTGATGTTTTTCCTGAGGAGTTTCTAGGTTTACCACCTTATAGAGAGATTAAGTTCTATATAGATGTGGTTCCAGGCACTACCCCTATTTCGTTGCCACCCTATATAATGGCTCCTGTAGAGTTGAAGGAGTAGTTATATGAATTATTGGATAAGGGTTTTATCAGACCCAATGTTTCTCCTTGGGGTGCACCAGTCCTATTTATGAGGAAAAAGGATGGTACCCTGAGACTATGTATAGACTACAGAGAGCTGAATAAAGTGACAATGAAGAATAAGTATCCTCTCTCGAGGATAGATGACTTATTTGATTAGCTACAAGGTGCACAATTCTTTTCTAAGATTGATTTGAGGTTAGGTTATCATCAGTTGTGGATTAGTGAGGCCAATATTCCTAAAACGGCATTCCGCACTCAATATGGCCACTATGAGTTTTTGGTGATGTCGTTTGGTTTGACTAACGCACCAGCAACTTTTATAGATCTGATAAACATGGTATTCAGACCATTTATGGATCAGTTTGTAGTAGTCTTCATTAATGATATACTGGTGTATTCGAAGAGCATGGAGGAGCATGTATATCATTTAAGGACTGTACTGCAGACATTGAGAGAACATCAACTTTATGTTAAATTCTCTAAGTGTGATTTCTAGTTAGAGAGTGTTGCTTTCCTTGGACATGTGGTGTCTAAAGATGGTATCTAGGTTAATCCATAAAAGATTGAGGTAGTGTCTGAGTGGCCTAGACTAACTTTAGTTACTGAGATTTAAAGTTTTTTGGGTTTAGCTAGGTATTATAGGAGATTTGTATAAGATTTTTCTAGAATTGCAACTCCTATGACTCACTTGACTCAAAAGAATGTGAAGTTTGAGTGGTCAGATGCTTATAAGAATAGCTTGCAGTTGTTGAAGGAGAAATTGACCACAACTCCAGTTTTGGCTTTACTTAATAGAGTGGATAAGTTCAAAGTGTATTGTGATGCCTTTAGAATTAGCCTAGTTTATGTGTTTATGCAGAATGCTAGGGTGATAGCTTATGCTTCAAGGTAGTTGAAGAAGCATGAATAGAATTATGCTACCCATGACCTAGAGATGGTTGCTGTGATCTTTGCTCTTAAGATCTAGAGACATTATTTGTACGGGGTGACTTGTGAGATTTTTACTAATCACAAGAGCCTTAAGTACATTTTCCAATAGAGAGATCTAAATCTGAGGTAGAGGAGATGGTTGGAATTATTGAAAGATTATAACTGTGAGATCTTTTATCATCCAGGCAAAGCTAATATGGTAGCAGATGGCTTGAGTAGGAAGTCCTCAGGTAGTCTTGCTTACATTAGTATGGAGAGGAGACCATTAATCCAAGAGTTGCATCAGTTAAAGGATCCAGGTCTGATGATGAAGGTGAGTAAATCAAATGGACTGCTAGCCTAGTTTAGTGTGCAATTTGTGTTGAGAGATAGGATTAAGGTAGCTCAGAGTCGAGATCCTATTCTAGAAGAGCTTACAGAGAATGTTTGAGCAGGGAAGTTCACTAATTTCACACTCGATGATGATGGTGTTTTATGGATTAGTAGTGGATTATGTGTTCCTAATATGGATAATTTTAGAAAAGAGATCCTTGAGGAAGCACATTCTATAACTTACAGCGTACATCTAGGTTTCACTAAGATGTACCACAGTATCAGAGACTTATATTAGTGGGATGGACTAAAAAAGGATGTAACTGATTATATTGCTAAGTGTCTAATGTGTCAGTAAGTGAAAGCTGAACATTATAAGCCTTCTGGGAAGCTTCAGCCTCTTCCTATTTCTAAGTGGAAGTGGGAAAGGATTGCTATGGATTTTGTGGTTGGTTTACCTTGTTCCAAGGATGGATACGATTCCATCTAGGTGATTGTGGACAGGTTGACCAAGTCTGCACATTTCTTACCTGTGAAAGCCATTTATTCTGTAGCCAGATTAGCGAAGTTGTATATGAAGCATATTGTGTGCCTATATGGAGTACCTGTGTCCATTGTGTCAGATAGAGGTTTAGTGTTTACTTCTCATTTTTGGTAAAAGTTGTAGGAAGTGATGGACACAAGGTTGGATTTCAGTACTACTTTTCATCCTCAAATAGATGGTCAGTCTGAAAGGATGATCCAGACACCGAAAGATATGTTGAGGATGTGTGTTTTGGATCTAGGAGGTAGTTGGAATGATCATTTGCCACTTATGGAGTTCACTTCTAATAACAGCTACCATAGCAATATTAGAATGGCACTATATGAGGCTTTGTATAAAAAGAAGTGTAGATCCCATCTAAGTTGGAATGAAATTAGAGAGAGAGCATTGACTAGACCTGAGATGGTTCAAGATGCTATAGAGAAGGTTGCTATGATTAAGAGGAGATTAGAGATTGTAGTTAGTAGACAGAAGAGCTATGTAGATCTAAGACATAGAGATGTGGAATTTCAGGTAGGAGACTATATTTTTCTGAAGGTATCTCTGATGAAGGGTGTGATGAGATTTGTTAGGAAAGGTAAGCTAGCATCGAGGTATATTGGATCATTTAAGATTCTGGAGAGAGTTGGCACTGTTGCATATTGGTTGGCTTTGCCTTCGAGTTTGTCTCAAATGCATCCAGTGTTCCATATCTCGATGCTGAGGAAGTATATTTGAGACCTTTCTCAAGTGTTGTAGCCTGATAGCACGAAAGTGAGTGAAGACTTGACGTTCGTTGAGAACCTATTGCGAACGTGGATTATCAAGTTCGATAGTTACGTTCGAAGCAGATTACGATGGTCAAGGTGTTATGGCGAAGCAACAACGTAGAAGAGCATACCTAAGAGACTGAAACTGAGATTACGCAATATGCAGTGTTAGTAAGACATGAAAATTTTATTGATTTATTTTCTTTATTTATGATTAATTATTATTATTTTTTATTAAATAAATTTTCCTACGTAAAAATATTATTTTTGGTTATTTAATTTGCATAGGTATTTTAATATTATTATTTCTATTATTGTTTTATTAAATTTCACTATTTATTTTGTTATTAAATTGTTTTATTATTATTTGTATTGTTATTTTATGTATTATATTTATATATTAATTAGGGTTTGTGTGTATATGTTAATGTATGTGTGTGATTATTTGTGTTATATATATATATATATATATATATATATATATGAGATATTTTATTGTTTTATGTGGTGAAGATTTTTTTAAACATAAAGTGTTATTATTATATTAATATATATTATAATATATAGTTTAAATATTCATATATACATATACAAACAAACAAACACATAAACATATATACATAAAAAATGTAAAACACTATTCATCATCTTCCTCCTCCCGCTGTCGTCTGATTCCTCACCGGCACTGTACCTCCCCGATGTCCAGCTACTCCGCCCACCTTCCAACCGCCTTCCACCATTCTTCTCCCTCTTCTCTGACGCCGATAGCTCCTCTAAATTAAAAGAGACTGAAACTTCATTTTCTGGCTAACCTCCCTTTTCCGGTCACCAATTCTTGCCATTCCAGTCTCTATTGACTCCTCTAAGAATGGTGAGCATGAATCCAAGCTTAGTTTAAGCTCTAAATGTCCATTTCTTGAGTTTTATTGAATTTTTTTTTTGAGCTTTAAGGTTTTTGATTTTTTTTTAAGCCTGATCTTGATGATTCACATAAACTCTCTTCACAAAAGATGATCCTAGTAGCTTAATCTACATGAATAAATTTTGTTTGAATTTTTTGAATTTATTTTAATTTTTGTGAATTTTTGAATATTTTTTTATTTTTTTATTAATTTTCATAAATTAATTTATTAAATTATAAATTTGGTATATTGGTGTTATTATCAATTGTTATTAATTTTAGAGTTGAGATTATAATTTTTGTGATTTTTATGTAATTTTTATAAATATTTTTAGTTTATGTCAATATTGGAAAATTAGGTTTAAGTTGAGTTTTTGTTGAAATTATTGTTTAATAATGTGTTTTAGTTAATATTAGTAATATATATGTTGAGAAAATAATTTTTATGCATTTATAAAATTTTTATAGAATTTTTTAGTAATATTAGTATATTATGTGTTTTTTTGTATTATAGGGTTAAATACGTAATTTTGTGTTAATTATAGCTAAATAATATATTTTAGTTGGTTTTAATATTATTTAAGGTAATAAAATGATTTTTACAAATTATTTACTATTTTTAACTAATTAATACTAATTTTCAAAACTTGTTTTTAAATAATATATTACATATTATTTTGGTAATAAAATGGGTTTTTAATAATTTTTAATATGTATTTAGGCTATTTTAGTTATTGGAATATATAACGTGAATTTTTATTAATTAATATTGAATTATTGAGAAATTGGATTTTTAATAATATTATATTATTATTTTGAAATTTTTACGTAATTATTGAGAAAATAATTATTTATGGTGTTTTAATGTTAAATATGCTATATTTTGATATTTTGAAGATATTTATGGAATTGTTGATTTTTAATATATTTATTGTATTATTTGAATTTTTGGTGAATTTTATATTATACTCTAGAAAACTGCAGTAGTCATATTTTATATCAGTAGTGAGTTGTATTTTATATTCATTATATGTGATTTTAATTCAGAGGCCTTTCTCTAAATATTATAGTAATATATTTCACGTTATGATATGAAAGAGATTATTTTTATTATATTGATTATCGATTTTTAATTGTGATGCATATTTACCTATTTATTTTAGTATTGCATGTTTTTATTTTAAGGTTTGCTACGGGTTCCAAATTCAAAAGAATTTTCGTTCCCTAGCGCCAATCATGACTTATAGTTTTAGGTCATGACACCATTATTAGAGTAAAGAGGTGATTTTCAAATTTCAAATGAAGAAGAGTTTAAGTTTGTGGGTGATAAAAGTTATGCACCTCAAAATCTCATCTCCTCTATCATTGTTAGGAAAATGCTGAGGAAGGGTTGTCAACAAGGATATTTGGCATTAGTCAAGGATACTTCAGTGGAGAAGTAGTCTCTCATAGATGTTCCTATTGCTTATGAGTTTCTTGATGTATTTCTTGAGGAGTTACCAAGTTCACCACCTCACAGAGAGATCAAATTCTATATAAATGTGGTTCCAGGGACAACTCCTATTTTGATGCCACCTTACATAATGGCTCTTGTAGAGATGAAGGAATTGAAGGAGTAGTTGCAAGATTTATTGGATAAGGATTTCATCAAACCCAATATTTCTCCTTGGGGTGTACCAGTCCTATTTATGAAGAAGAAGGATGATACACGGTGACTATGCATTGATTATAAAGAGTTAAATAAGGTGACAGTAAAGAACAAGTATCCTCTCCCGAGGATAAATGATTTGTTTGATTAACTTTAGGGTGTACAGCTTTTTTTCAAAGATTAACTTAAGGTCGGGCTATCATCAGTTGTTGATCAGTAAAGCCGATGTTCCTAAAATGACATTCCTCACTTGATATGGACATTATGAATTCTTAGTGATGCCATTCAGGTTAACTAATGCACCAATTACTTTTATGGATCTGATGCATAGGGTATTTAAACTATATGCATATTAATGTATGGTAGTCTTCATTAATGATATACTTGTGTATTAGGAAGAGTATAAAAGAGCACTTATATCACTTGAGGACAGTACTGCAGACACTGAGAGAATATTAGCTTTATGCAATATTCTCAGAGTCTGATTTATAATTAAAGAGTGTTGCATTCCTTGGACATATGGTATCTAAAGATAGTATCTAGGTTCATCCACAGAAGATTGAGGCAGTATTTGAATGGCCTAGACTGATTATAATTATAGAGATTCATAGTTTTCAAGGTTTGGCAAGGTATTATAGGAGATTTATGCAGGATTTCTCTAGAATTACAGCTCTTATGGCTCGCTTAACTCAAAAGAATATGAAGTTTTGTGTGGTAAGATGCTTGTGAGAATAGTTATCAACTATTGAAGGAGAAATTAACCACAACTCTAGTTTTGACCTTGCCTAATAGAAAAGATAAATTCATTGTGTATTATGATGCCTCCAAAGTTTGTCTAGGTTGTGTGTTGATGCAGAATGGTAAGGTAGTAGCTTATGCTTTAAGACAATTGAAGAAGCATGAACACAATTATCCTACTCATGACATAGAGATGGCTGTAGTGATCTTTGCTCAAGATTTGGAGACATTATCTGTACGGGGTGACTTGTGAGAGTTTTAAAGATCATAAAAGCCTTAAGTACATTTTCCAACAGAGAGATTTGAACTTAAGGTAGAGAAGATGGTTAGAACTCCTAAAGGATTATGACTCAATATTCTTTATCATCCAGGCAAAGCTAATGTGGTAGTAGATGCTTTGAGTAGGACGTCCTTAGGTATTCTTGCTCACATTAGAGTGGAGAGGAGACCTTTGATCCAAGAGTTGCACGAGTTAGTGGATCAAGGTTTAATAATGAAGATTATAAAGATCAGGTGGACTGTTAGCTCAGTTCAGAGTGAGATCAGTGTTGAGAGATAGGATTAAGGCAGCTGAGGGCTGAGATCCTATTCTAGTAGAGCTTGAAGAGAATGTTCGTTCAAGGAAGTTTATTAATTTCACACCCGATGATGAAGGTGTTTTGTGAATCAATAGTAGATTGTGCATTCCTAATATGGATAATTTGAGAGAAGAGATCTTTGAGGAAGCATATTCTATAGCCTATAACGTACATCTAGGTGTGACTAAGATGTACCACAGTATCAGAGATTTGTATTGGTGGGATGGATTGAATAAGGATGTAGTTGATTTTGTTCCTAAGTGCTTGACATGTCAGCAGGTGAAAGCTAAACATCATAAGCCTTCTGGGAAGTTTCATCCTCTTCCTATTCTTGAGTGGATGTGGGAGAGAGTTGCTATGGATTTTTTAGTTGGGTTACCTCGTTCTAAGGATGGATATGATTCTATCTGGGTAATTGTGGATAGGTTAACCAAGTCTGCTCATTTTCTTGCCTATGAAAGCCACTTATTTTGTAGCTAAGTTGGCAAAGTTGTATGTTAAGCATATTATGTGCCTTCATGGAGTACCTATGTCCATTGTATTTGAGAAAGGTTCAGTGTTTACCTCTCATTTTTGGCAAAAGTTGTAAGAAGTAATAGGCACCACACTTGATTTTAATACTGCTTTTCATCCTCAAATAGATGGTCAAACTGAGAGGACGATCCAAACACTTGAAGATATATTGAGAATGTGTGTATTGGATCTTGGAGGTAGCTGGGATGATCATTTGACGCTTGTGGAGTTTGCATATAACAACAACTACTATAACAATATTAAGATAGCACTGTATGAGGCCTTGTATAGAAGAAAGTGTAGATACCCAAGTTTTTGTGATTAGAAGGACATTAGAGACCACAACTAGGAGAAAGAAAAGCTATGTAAATCCGAAGTGTAAGGATGTGGAGTTTGAGGTTAGAGACTATTTATTTCTTAAGGTGTCTCCAATGAAGGGTGTGATGAGATTTGGCAAGAAGGGGAAGCTAGCACCGAGATATATTAGACCGTTCAAGATTTTAAAGAGAGTGGGCATGGTTGCATATCAATTGGCTTTGCCTCCAAATTTGTCTCAAGTGCATCTAGTGTTCCATGTCTCGATGTTAAGGAAGTATCTTTCAGACCCTTCACACATGTTGCAGCCTAATAGTGTGGAAGTGAGTGATGATCTAATGTTGGAGGAGGAACTAGTCGCGATAGTGGACTATTAGGTTCATCAGTTACGTTCGCATCAGATTTTAATGGTCAAGGTGTTGTGGTGAAGTAACAATGTGGAGGAGCACACTTTGGAGATAGAAGCTGAGATGCAAGTTGTTATCCTTACCACTTTCCTCAATGAATTCTTATTTCTGTTTTTTTTATTTGAATTCGAGGACGAATTCTTGTAAGGAGTGAAAATTGTAATAACTCGATATTTTAAATAATATAAAAATTATATTGAGATTTGCAACGTTAATAAAATTTAAAATTTTATTTATATATTATTATCATTATTTATGTATATTATTCATTTATTTTATTCTAAATATTTTATTTACATAAAAATAATTATTTGTGAGTTTTATTATTTAAAGTATTTAAAATCATTTTCATTGCTAATATTTTTAATAGCATTATTATTAATATTTTTATTGTTATTAGTATTCTTATTATTATTGTTGTTATTTATTATTGTTATTATTATTAATAGTATTACTGCATGCATGTGTTATTATTATTTTATTACTATTATGCATGTGATAGCAGCAGTAGCAGCAGTAGTAGTAGTAGTATTATTATTATTATTATTATTATTATTATTATTATTATTATTATTATTATTATTATTATTATTATTATTATTATTATTATTAGTATTAGTATTAGTATTAGTATTATATTGTTATTATATTATGTTAATGTGTTAGTGGGTTGTGATGTGCATGTGTTTATGTGTAGTATATATATGTATATATATTTGTGTGTGACAAGTGTAAGTTAAGTGTGTGTGTATATATATAAAAGGGGTTAAAGCATGTCATTCATGGGTCAAACATTTTTTTCCTTCCCCACTTTTCCTTTTTTTTTTCTTTCTTCTTCTTCACCTTCTCCTTCCGCCATTTTTGTTTCTGTAATACCTTATGTTTTTATTTAAATAAAGTAATTTTTGAACTTGTATTATTAATAAATAATTTTAAATTATATTATACAATTGTTAATTATTTAGCTGTTTAATTGAGATAGATTATGTTATTATTGTTTTAGGGTTTTATTATTATATGTAAATATTATTTTTTTGGGTAAGTGTGTGTGTGTGTGTGTGTATAGGAAAGAAGCATCCAAGAACCCGACACATACCTAACCACTGCCCCTCAACCCGTTCGTCACCATCACCACCATGTTCCTCTCCCTCCGATGTGTCTCAACCTCCCAGAGCAGCCATCACAGCTGCCAGCCTCTCCTTCCTCCCTCCTTTATTCCATTTCCCAATGCCCTGCTTCCTCTCTCTCTCTCGGTTTGAAGCTTCTCGTCGCTGCCGGAGTTAGATCGATGCCACCGTTGCTCCCTCAACCTTCCTCACCTTCTCAAACGTCATTTGACGCCAAGCCTCGCTACTGCCACCTATTTCCAACGTCGGAAATTGAGGTTGAAGGTGAATTGTGCAGGGTTGTTTCTAAGTTGTTTTAGGGTCGTTCTTTGGCTATTTGGGTTGATTTAAGTGCTAAACTTTCTTTATTATAAGTTAAATGGTTAATTACACTAAGCTAGTTGTTCAAATCTAATTTTGGTATATTATTTTGATTTTTTTGATTTTACAGAATTTTATTTTATTTTTATTTTATTTTATTTGACTTTTATTTGAGTTTAATTAGTAATTAAAGTGATTATTGTTAATTATTTTTAGTATATTGATTTTATTTAAGATTATAGAAAATTTTTGTGTTAATTTTGAATTTTGGATATTTTATTAATTTCCGAAACTAATTGTTAAAAATTAAGAAATTGTGATAATTGGTATTATTATTAAATGTTATTAATTTTAGAACTTAATTTATGGTTTTTGTGATTTTTATACTATTTTTATAATTATTTTAAGTTTATGTCAAATGTGGATAATTAGGTTAAATTTATATTTGGAAGAAATTATTAGTTAATTTTATGTTTTTATTAATATTAAGAAATTTGATGTTGAGAAAATAATTTGTAGGCATTTGTATATTTTTTTTTTAAGGAATTTTTGAGTAATAATGGTATATTATGTAAATTTATGTATTATAGGGGTAAAAATGTAATTTCATGCTAATTATAGCTAAATTATGGATTGTGGTTGGTTTTAATAATATTTAAGGAATTAAAAGGATTTTTACAAATTATTTACTATTTTTGACTAATTAACACTAATTTTCAAAAATTAATTTCAATTAATATATTATGTATTGTTTTTTAGTATTATGTGAGATTTGGATATTTTGGTATTAAATTATGAAATTGATAGTAAGTATATTTTTGTAGAGATTTATTAATATGAGTAATTAATTTTAGGTTATATTTATATTTTGATAATAAAGTGTAAATTGGGTTAATTAATTGTTGAATAATTGATATTTTATATTAGTATATATTTTGGTATATATGTTTGTGAAATTTTGTTTTTAAGCTTTAATGAGAAATGATTTTCTAAGCTATGGATATTTATATGTAATGTGTATTTTTGGGAAATAAATGACTTAATTTTTGTGTGATGGTTGAGTTGTGATCTCGGTCGGGGCTAAGTGTAGTTTTTGTCACGACCCGAACCCGAGGGCACGTGACCGGCACTAGGGAATGGGTAGGCATAAGGCCCCCGAAACCCGTAGTAAGCCTAAAAGAAAAGAAAATAAAATCATTCATGTTTTATACTTTAATTAAAAACATAACATATTATCAAACTGATTTTTCTCAAATTATACAAATTTAACTGTTTAATAAAAATATGATTCAACATCTCATATTATAAATTGAATCTATGTTATATACATAAACGTGTTTCGTACAAATAAACTACATACTTAAGTTTAAACCATACAAATTCTCAATACATATACTACTACAGCATCCTAGATTAATACACAGTACAGCTTACAATGACCTACATAAAATCGCCGGTGAAGAAGAAATCCGGCGTAGAGGTAATCTGAGGTCAAACTCCCAAGTTCCTGAAAAAAAATAAATTGAGGGGAATCAGACCTCACTGAGTAAGTCAATAAAAGAACTGTACAGTTTGAAAACCTTTTTGAAAACTATATATATATTTATAGTGAAAATAATTTATAATATATAATTATAGCTTTTGAAAAATCTCGGTAGAACCCTAAACCCAAGTCTAAATGGCCAATCGGGCCCACTTATTCCGACTAGACTACCGGTCCCCGAGAGAAAAGGCATCAACCGAGGCACCAAGCCGTAGTCTTTCACTTAATCCAAATATATGGCACTGGCGGTCCCCGAGAGCAAAGGCATCAACCGAGGCACCCATCTCAGTCCATTATTAACCTTACAATCACTGGCGGTCCCCAAGAGCGTAGGCTTCCACCAAGGCACCCGTCCCAGTTTAACATTCACTAAACATATATTACAGATCCATCTCTCAATTCTCTACCATGTGCACATAGTCCTGGTGAAGCCCACCAGGTGGCCCGTTCTACCAAAATTTATCAAAACTGATTTTTAAATAAATAAAATGCGCTTAAACTTTAAATAGTAGCATTAAATCAAATAAATCACATAATCGATATTAAAAATATGAGCGCATGCATTCTTTAAGTAAATACACGCACAGATTGTTCTATTAACTTACAGGATGAATGTGAAGGCTGACGACCACGCGTCTGCCTCGGCCTCACGGCTTCTGCTCCGAGATGATCTAAAGGAAAATAATAATCGACCTTTAAAATATGACTATGGAAACCGAAACCAAAAATCAACAAAGCAATGAAATTCCAAACTGACTCGACAGACAAGATTTAACCTAACTAACGATAGAAATTTTACGGATATCATGTTTTACGAGAAAATCTACCGAAATTTCGACAGAGTCTCCTCTATAAAACGGACATCTCTCTACCAAAGGTAGAGCCAGACCTGCATAGAAAATGCACTTCTAATTTCCAAAACCATTCACACTCGAGTCGGGCTCCCAAAAATACAATTTGCCCCGACCGAGATCACAACTCAATAAAATATCAAAAATTAATAATATTTGTTTCTTAAATACATATATCACATACATACATACTAGAATAGATGAAAATTATATAAAATCTCCATTATTCAAAATTGAGCAATTAAATTTGTATTCCAATCATATTAAAATTATAATTAGAGCCCAAATTAAAACTATTGTAATGTATTTTATATATATATATATATATATATATATATATATTTATTGGGAATTTGATATTTAAAATTTACATTACTTAGGAAATTATATCAATTAATTTATAAAAATTATCTAAATCCTTTAATTATTAATAAAACTAATTAAAATATATATATATATATATATATATATATATATATATATATATATATATATATATATATATATATATATATATATATATATATTTATCATATTTAGTGTAAAAATACATTTTTATCCCCCTAAAATACATAATTTACACAAAGTGCTATTTATACTAAAATAATCCCTTAAAATTCTTTGATCATGCCAAAAATTTATTTTCTTAAAATAAACGTACCTAATATAATTAAAATATTTAATCAACCAAAAATTTTCTCCCAAATATATTATTTAACCAAAAAATCAACTTTTTGGCATAAACTCAAATATAGTTATAAAAATAGTATAAAATCTCAAAAATTATAATTTGAGTCCTAAGATTCATATTATCCACTAATAACCTCTTTTATCAAATTTCATAACCTTTTTTTTTTTAACCAAAATTTCCAAAATTAATCTAATTATTTAATTTTTGACATAAAGTATAAAAATTTCTAAAAAAAATTATCTTCCTTAACCTAAAATCTAAATCAACAAATAATAACACCAAAATGCCAATTATTATTATTATTTGCTATTTTTATAATTAATTTTCAAAAATTCCTAAAATAGTATCAAAATTTTCAAAATTCACTAAAACTCAAAATAAATACCAAAAAATTCAATAAATTTTATTTTACTCAAAATAATTAATAATAATCTCCCCAATTGCTAATTATAGCTAAATAACTATCTAAATAAACCAAATAAACATTAAATAAATTCTGGAAATTCAATTTAATTACCAAAAATTCAAGAAAATTACATCCAACTCAAATGCATGTTGACTAACATTAATCTCCCTAGAATTGCCAAGATCGAGCAGAAAATTGAAGGAAGAAAAGGAAGAGATCGGGTGAGCATTACTCACCTCCAAGCTGTCGAGACAGAGGAGGAAGAAGGGGCTCGATGCCATCGGGAGAATAGGGAGGATGGAGCAGCTCAGGCAAGGCAACAGCAATGACAGGCGGAGGGAGACGAGCTGGGGGGAGTTACTATCGCGGGCGCACAGAGAACCAGAGCTGCCAGGCGAAGGAGATGAAGAAGAAGAAGAAGAAGAAGAAGTGCAGCAGTAGCTGCCAGGCTTGGGGAGCTCCTGAAGCACGGTGGAGATGGTGTCTCGAGCGATGGAGGGAGCTGCACAGGGAGAGGAGAGGCAGAGATGGTGACGGGAAGAAGTGGGGAGGGTACAGAGCACGGGAGTTTTTTTTTTGTACTGATGGGTATATATATATATATATATATATATATATATATATATATATATATATATATATATATATATATATATGTATGTATATATATATATATATACTATATACTATATACTATATACTATAACATATAAAAATATACATGTATAAACATATACATATATATATATATACATATACATACATACATATGCATTATACAACTTACCAATATACATACACATATAATAATTAAACCCTACTCATATATATCTAGAAATACACATATATATACATATGTTTATTTATAGGCACACACACACACACACACACACACATATATATATATATATATATATATATATATATATATATTTATAATTATGTACATGTGCATGTACATGGAAACACATTCATAGCCATAAAATTTAATATAATATAAATAGCAATAATAATAATAATAATAATAATAATAATAATAGACAATGAAACCCTAGACAATAAGTAAGTAATACTCACATGTATTAATAACTCCAAATATTATTAACATACATATAATATAATGCATGAGTAATTATTAATAATACTATTTGATAAGTATCCCTTTTATTTAAGTAAATATATAGGGTATTACAGTTTTGGAAGCTCAACTCGAGTGTGAATATCTATGACTATTAGAAGTGTGTTTTTCTATGCAAGAATGGCTCTACCTACAGTAGAGAGATGTCCATTTTACAGAGCAGATTCTGCCGAAATTTTGATAGATTTTCTTATAACGTGACATCTTCCGTAATTCCTAGCATTAATTAGAGTTTTTCCCTATCTATAGAGTCTTATCTGGTCTTCCTCGAGTCAGTCTAGAATTTCACTATTTCTGTTAATTTTCAATTTTTATTCCATAAACATGTTTGTAAAATAGGTCTGTTATTTTTTTCTAGAGAATATCGGAGCGGAAGTTGTTGGATCGAGGATCACGTGCGGTCGTCAGCCTTCTCGCTCGTCCTATAAGTTGATAAATTGATATGTGCGTGTGTTTTATTTAAAGATGCGTGAACTCATATTTTTAGTATTTATTATATGATTTATTTAATTTAAATGTTGCTATTTAATATTTAAGTGCATTTTATTTATTTAAAATTAATTTTGAGAAATTTTGGTAGAATAGGCTACCTAGTGGGTTTCACTAGGACCGTGTGCACATGGTAGAGATTGAGAGATGGATCTAATGTATGTATGACTTATGGATATAAACTAGGATGGGTGCCTCAGTGGAAGCCTTTGCTCTCGGGGACCGCTAGTGATTAGAAAGTTAATAATGGTCTGGGATGGATGCCTCAATGGATGCCTTAACTCTCGGGGACTGCAAGTGCCATGTATTTGGATTAAGTGGATGACTGTGGCTTAGTGCCTCGGTTGATGCCTTTGCTCTCGATGACCGGCAGTCTATATGGATTAAATGGGCCTAGTTGGCCATTTAGAAATTTGGGTTTAGGGTTCTACCAAGATTTTTCAAAAGCTATATATATATACTTTATAAATTATTTTCACTCTAACTATATGGTTTTCAAAAAGGTTTTCAAACTGTACAACTCTTTTTATTAACTTACTTAATGAGGTCTAATTCCCCTCAATCTATTTTTTTCAAGAGCTTGGGAGTTCGACCTCAGATCACCTTTACGCCGGATTTCTTCATTACCGGTTATATTATGTAGGTTATTATGAGCTGTATTGTAGTAATAACTCTAGAATACTACAGTAGTATTTGTACTATAAGTTTGCATAACTTAAGTATGCTCATGTATTGCATTTTAATGAACCACGCTTATGTATAATGTTTTAAGATTGATTTATGATATATTGATTTATGATATTTGATGATGGAGAATATTTTATATTGCGCATGATTATGTTTACTTTTAGAAAAATCAGTTTGATAATGTGTTATTGCATGAAATAAAGTTTTAAATTTGAAGGTTTTGTGTTTCTTTTCTTTAAGGCTTACTACAGGTTTTAGGGGCCTTATGCCTACCCATTCCCTAGTGCCGGTCACATGCCCTCAGGTTCGGGTCAAGACAGTTTCAACCAACATTGTCTGAGCTCCACTAGTGCCACTTGCAGCCATTGGACCCCACCCAAACTCACCATCTTCCTCTTTCTCTCTTCTTGTCTTTGCCAAGAGCTTTCGGTCACCGAAAATCGCATGAGAAATTGTGAGAGTTATTGTAGCTCTAGTAAATTTTTGGTGGATTTAGCTTATGTTTTTTGGCTCTTTAGACTCCTATCCACGTATACTTCTCAATTCTCAAGTCATTTTGACTTTACGATGTCCGGATTATGAGTTTTCTACGATTTTAGTTTATGTCTATTTTAAGTTTTTATTTTTTTTAGCTTAATGGTGTTTGCTTCTTGATAAATCCTTTTGGAAATGTTGTTATATGGAACTTAAGCTTCTCAAATATATTTTTAGTTTATTTTTTTGAATGAATTTGAATAATGGGTATTTTTTATTATTTTAATATTAAAATTGAATTTTTGATAATTATGTTAATTAATTATTTTTAATGGAAATTTGGTTAAGTTAGTGTTATTAATTTAAGTTAGTAATTTCATAATTGATAAAATAATTTTTGGTTATTTTATATAATTTTTAGGAATATTTAGTATTATTTGATTTTTGGATATATAGGTTAACTATGTGTTTTTATTAAAATTATTGTCAAATAATATGTTTTAAATGATTTTAGAATTTTATAGGGAATTAAAATAATTTTTACAAATTATTACTATTTTTAACTAATTAATACTAATTTTTCAAAATTATATTCAAATAATAAATTATTTATTATTTTTGTGATTAAATGGGTTTTTAACTATTTTTATTATATAATTAAACTATTTGAGTATATAAAAGTGAATTTAATTATTTTATGTTGAATTATTGAAAATTGAATTTAGTTAATATCATATTATTATTTGAGATTTTTATTTAATTATTGTGAAAATAATGATATTTAGTGTTTTGATGTTTAAATAAATTATATTTTGGCATTTTAATTATTTTATGGACTTTTAAGGATTTTAATCTTTATTGCATATTGTGAACCTCAGCTGAGAATTGTGTAATTTAAGGTCCCAACTCAAGGCGGTGAGCATTTGTGCTATAGAAATATATTTTCCTTGCATGATTGACTTTACTTTTGTAGAGAAATATCCGTTTTACAAATGAGGCTCTCTTAAATTTTTAGTAGAATTCTCGTAAAACGTGACATCTGGTCGATCCTAAATTTTATCATTTATTCGAGCTTTTAATTCTTAGATCGAGTTTTCTTTAGAATTCTTAGAAGTATTAGTTATGATTTATTCTAATTTTATTATTATTTATTTTTCTAACATGAATTATTTTATTAAATGAGTAAGTATTTTTTTGGTATATATGACATTTTACTTAGTTATTTTTAGTATATAATATGTATATATATGACATATATATATTAGCATGTTTTAGTGTATATATTCAGTATATTTGTCATATATTCATCATATGCATTTAGTATATTTTTTATATATGTTTAGTATATAAGTGGTATATCTTTTTTAAATAAGCGCCACTTGTATTTTAATTATGCATTTTACTTTTTTCCATAAATATAATATGGATTAGAAGGATAGTGTAGAACATGCTACCTAGTGGGCTGCATTAGGACTGTGGCGCGATAGCACGGTAAAATTAGAGTGGAATTTTGATAATTATTTATTGACATTATTGGTTATTGAAAAGGATGACTATGGATTCTCGGTTGACCTAGTGTATTCAGGGCTAGTCATGCCTATAGTGAGATTGATTAAACCTATTGCCTGTGGATATTTTTATTGAGGTTGCGATTATATTAGGGTTCTATTTCATCCTTCACTTAAATAATTATTTTCTGCATTTATAAATATAAAGTGTTTTTAGCATTTGTGTGAAACGTCTGTGTATGTATGTATGTATATATATATATATATATATATATATATATATATATATATATA